>VWZX01009335.1:312506-842113 GCA_013399015.1 Galbula dea
GGGGTGTGGAGTGTGGAAGGAGCTGGCTCGGGGTGAGCGCAGGGGCAGCGGCAGGCTGCGGAACCTCCTGACCTGAAAATGCTGATAGCGGGGAGAGCTCACAGGAGGAGGGGGGAGAGGAGGAGGAGAGAAGACGACGTATGCTCGTCTTGCTCTTCTCCCTGCGTCTGCTTACGGCCTGCCGCCTTCTATTTTTGGCAATTGTTAAATTTTGTTCAGGAGGTTTTATTCTCGCGTCTTTTCAGTTATTTGTTTGCTGTTCTCCTTGCCAACCTGGCAAAGAGGTGTTTTTTTTTTTTAAAAGCTTCTTTCTGATGTCACCCCAGCCTTGCCAGAGATCCTGCAGGGTCGGTTGTGCCTTTTTCGTGCTGAGCACAGTGCACATCATCATTTTTATAACTTGGGCTTATCTTGCTGCTGTGCAGGGCTTGGCCAACCTGGACTACTCCATCCTAGAGTGGGCTCTGTACTTCTGCCACATCCTCTTGGGGAGAGCGAAGGGTGTTAGCTTTCTGCAAGTGTGACAAGGTCATAAATAGATTGAACTTCCAGTTTTGCTTCACAGCCTTAGGGAGCTACAGGTTCCCTTTCATCAGGCAGTACTTATGTTTTTCAGGGCAAAATGCACATGTTCGGATTAGGTGGTGTAACTGATAGGCCTGAATGTAATTTCTAAGAAGTCCCACCGTGATGTTATAATAGCACAAAAGTTTTAGGTAATGCATGGTCCTTTTGCAGGTGATACCATCACATATGGAAAGGCTGTGGCAGACAGCAGGGATTTTCACCTTCCATTAGATAGGCTTTCAGGTTTTCTATGCTTCCAGAGAGGCATGTCCAAGAAATATTGTGCTTTTGAGGAAATCCTCAATTTCTGCTCACTGGACTTGCCTTACGCTGAGGCCAGGAATCATTGCTGAACACTCCATATGATATGGCACACTCTCTTAAGAGTCACATACCTTAACCCCTGTCTGGGGCTCAGAAACTTGATGGAAGCATTAAGGCACCTAGTACATGCCTGAAGGTCTGAACTGTAGATCTCTTCTGACTTGATAGGATGCTCTTTACCTGGCCTACTGATAATGCTGTGCACTTACACCTCAGGCTGGTGGTCATGCTTGGGCTACTGTAGCCCCAGACTCAGGAAGGAAACTTAGAGAGTTATAACCGTGGCATTTGTTTTGCTTCAGGTGCTGCAGGAGTGCTGGTAGGACACCCATTTGACACTGTTAAGGTGGGTTGATTATAAAATATCTTTGTCTCTAGATAGGAAACAGTTTTTCCAAGGAGTGGGGGAGGAAAAGAAAATCCCCAGACCCTGTAGGAGCATAAATATGTGCTGGAAAGCATGGAGCAAGCTGCATACTCCAGCTCTTCAGAAGTGAAAAAATTTTTAGTATGATACAACCCAGTAAACATGACAAACATTGGCCTAGTTGAAATACAGGTTCATCAGTGCAGTAACAATGTTGTATTTGAAAATATCATCTTACATTTAATTTAATTTTGTTCTAAGCTTGCTTCTCTGCAGCTGTTCATCACTAATTCCTAAAACTGCCTCTCCTTGTATTAGTAACTCAAATGTACTTCATTACTAGGTTGAAAACTTCTGCTTTGTTTTCCCCTCAAGCTCTGCTACTTACTTCTCAAGCATTGTTTTGCACTAGCCAAAGGATTTAGGTGGATAAAAATCCACAGCATGAAGCTTGCCTGGGGGCTTCTTCCTCCCTTTAAGTATTATTATATATTTTTATACCTTTCCAATTTAAAATTGATTTTCTGATGGTCTGTTAGCTGTATGTATTGTGCATACTGAGGCTAGCTACTTCAAAGATAAGATTTGAAGTCTCCTGGAGGGCCCTTCAGGCAGGGCTCCCAGGAGTCCAAGCCCACTTTTCACAATGGCATGACAACTTAAATAATTTTTTGGTAGCCTTATCCAAAGCCTTGCACTGGAAGAATAGAAGAAGAGATGCCAATATATTCCCTGCTAAATTAATACACCAAACCACTTGACTGCAGCAGACAACATGCCACCCTCTAGATCTATATTTGGAATACCTCTACCTTGCTGAATTTAGATATGCAAAGGGCTGATAATGTTACCGAGGTCACCACTGCATTCTGTATTCTAGCACATGGTTAATTCAACACAGATTTTCCTAGGCAGTGGATATTAGCCCTTGCCAGTCAAGTGCAAACTGCTCCAATATTGAAACTCTATGCATGTTTCTCAGTGTGGTAAATCTGACTCTTTAAGAAATTGGGTTGAATTCTAGTATGTGTTTTCAGGAATGGTATTATCCAGACTTGCACAGGTTTTGATGGTGGTACAGGGCCAGCTGCCTTTTTTTTTTGTCTCCCCCTCATCTTGCCGAGTTTGACATGCTTAACTGAAGGTGATGACTCGTTTCACTGAAACCAGAAACACTGCTAAAATTCTATGCTCAGACTAAAGTTAAGCATGTGTGGGGGTTTTTTCTGTTTTAAAGTGGAACAGCTTTTACTGCATGAAACTAAGCATTTAAGCATCTGCAAAACTGGGGCTCCCACTCTAGTTCAAGCAGATGCATTAATGCAAGAGAGACATTTGTTTAGAAAAAAGCATCTGGCATACAGTAGAGCTAAATTTTTGCAGAAGACTTTAGAGGTTTTCTGAAATTCAGTGTAGCACACTATTTTTTGTACCCATTAGAGGGTATTACTAGCTTTTATCTGGTTTTTGTTGGAGAAAATACTAACATTTGTGTCACTAGCTGGCACAGTCACCATTGTGTGTCAGAAAACTAACACTATAACCCATCTTCAGAAAAAAAGGACATTGTAAAACTTACTGTGTATTCATATGTGTTAAGAATTAACCCTTTGTATAGTTCTGCAGCGTTTAAAGGGCTAGCTGGTAGTTACCTTAGACTGTAAGTTTTTAATATAACTAAACAATGGGAAAGCTGCTTGGATAAGCCAGGATTTCACTTCTGTCTTGGCTTTTAAGCTCTTTTTTTTTTTTTGGCTGGTGATCATGTTCCACAGAGCGGGGAGGGGGATGGTGGGACACACCAGGAGAGATTAAGCTGGTACAGTCACCCTGCAAAACCCACAGCTGAGCTGATCTCAGAACTGGCAAACTCCTTATCCCTGGTTTGTTAATGTAATGTATAAAATTGCTTTTTTGCTTTTAACTGCCTTTACTTTCTGAGCTAGGGGCTGTCTTCATTAACAGCAAAAGTGTTACTTTGTTGTAGATGACAGATAAGCCTCATCACGGGAGAGTTACCTAGTAAGTATAGCCCAGGTGAACACTTCTGTTTCTCTCAGTCTTCATTTATTCCCAAATGTATTAGTTCAAGTAAAGATCTAAAAGACTTATGAAGCTTTTTCCCCTTTTTAGTTTTAAATTGATGTGTCCCTCTTCTACAGCTATGGCATGGAGGGAGTGGGGTTTAAATATCTTATTTTTTGGTTTATTTTTTAATGTAAAATCTTATTCTGAACCTTCTTTCTGGTATGCATTGCTGGCTACATACACTTCCACACACAGTGCCTCTGAAACTGAATCTCAGGGCACACTGTTATTGAGGTCTTACCCACTACACTTCCTTGGAGGACATTTTCATTGCTCAAACACTTATTTTGCACATTATTAAATGTTTGGACTGTTTTGGGGGGGGGGTTTTTTGCTTACTCTTGAGTACCTTTATGCAAGTCTTTAGTGATGTGAAATTACAGCATGTAGGATTGGACCCAGAATCTTAGTAACAGTGGCTTCAAATGAAAAGGAGAAGCAAGAATATTTGGCAATGAATAAAACAGTTAAACTCTGCAGATGAGTCACCCTTCCTATAGTTGTACACATTAAAATGCTTGTTGAGCATGGCATTAATACTCAGGAGATGAAGTTTCAGATGTATTCATTGCCTTACCTAGCAGAGTTTGCTAATGTGGGTATCCCTTTGTGGTCATCACTGTGCTCAAAGGAAAGAGACCTGGAGCACCACTATTCTCTAAACATTTCATCCTATAACAAGGCTTAGTTGGCCAATGTTTCACAAATTATTTAGATAAAAATAGGGGGAGCTCTATGCCACTAGGAAATTCAACCTATATAAAGAATATGTCTAAGTCTAAACTGTTAAAAGACAAGGACAGAAAAAAGTTAAAGAAAGAAGGTTCCTAAGCTGCAATTCTCCTAAAGCCCAGACATGTGGAAGTACCCTGACTTCACAGACAGAGTTTGAATAACAGCAGTAAGTTATAAATGGATTAGAACTTTCAGTTTGTGCAATTGTGACAACTTATTAAGATTTATGACTTGGCTTGTAGGTCTGCTTCCTCAGCAGTTTTAACGATCTGCCTCCCCCCAAGCATCACTTTGAGTAACAAAGGATTTATTTCCTTTGAATCCTACTATAACCCTACTTCTAAGTAGTTTTAAACCCCTCTTCCATCCTGGAAGACCTGAAGTGATCTCAGCCTCCCAGTCTAGCTAGCATACACAACCATGTATACTTAAAAGACTCTGAAAACTAAACTTTGGATTTACAAAACATAAAATAACATGTTGTAGGAATATGAAAAAGACTGAAACCATCAAAAATTATTTTTTTTGCCTTAGAGAAACCTAACCTGACCATAGAATTTTGACAAACCATGTCCCCAAATCCTTTTCTAGACCCACATTATCTTGCTGGTTTTGCATTGTTGTTGTGGTGTTTATTATTAACATGTATAAAAAGATTTTACAGTCAGGAGTCTCTCACACAGACCCGATAATGTTTTCTTTTGTTTTGAAGAGTCTTGAAGTTTTTTTGCCCTGCAGTTGCAGCAGTAGCATTAAATGGTTGATAAACATCTTTTCTGAGGAACATTGCAGCCCTCCTTGCTGGAGATCAAAGACTGATTTCTAACTTCCCCAATCCAGTGAAACCAATTGGAGTTTACTGCAGTGCAGGGTTTTGCACAAAGTAGGTAGCTTGGAGGCTTTTTTGTTTTGTTTGAAGTGTGTTGAGGACAGTTTAGCAAGAAAAACTGAATTTGCCTTTCCCATTAAATACTGAAAAACATCTGGGCAATTAATGTCCTAATGTTACCAGTACTAGCTTCTGTCTGTCCAATTTTGGAGAAGATAACTGATTACTAACATTAAAGGTTTGAGGTAGCCACACCCTCACAAATTGTTTACATTTAGCCAGTTAAAAAAAATTAACCAAACCTAAAATTTAAAAGGACAAGTGGCTTTTTATCCCTTCCTTATATCTTAAAGAGTCTCTTCCCAGCTATCCTCTGGAAGAAATCAGATCTCAGTGAAGGGTCTCAGGTCTGGTAGGCAGAAACACTGTGCGTGGTGGTGTTGAAAAGTTTCCATCCTTTTAAAATTATCCTTACTGACTTGTAAATAAATATTTACAAAATTGTATCAGCTTTGTACAGATAGTCCTTAGTGTGAACAGTATTCTTGGGAGCTAAATTCAGTCCTTATTGTAGCCAGTACTGGAAAACTGCACCCTGAAATTCTAGATAAGCGTGCCCTGATGTGCTTCCACATACTGTTTCACAAGAAGTTAATCCTTCTCCCTTCCTGTTCTTCCCCCCAAAATTAATTCAAAACACTTAGAGAATATTTAAATTATTTGGCCATGTATGGCATTCCAGTGTCCAGCCTGTGTTCTTGCATACACATTGCTAGAGCAAATCTCCATACATATATATATATATATATATATATATATATATACACACACACACACACACACAAGACAGTAATTTACCACTTAGGCTGCTTTTGGCATACAGATCAGTATCTGATACAACTTTTTATAGGTTCGGCTGCAAGTTCAAAATGTAGAGAAACCTCTCTACCGTGGGACCTTCCACTGCTTTCAGTCCATCATAAAGCAAGAATCTGTGAGTACACAATGAATGCTTTGCCTAGTTTGTATCTTCATATATTTTCCTATCAGAAGGGTGAGAAAACTCTTATTAAAACACCCTACAGCTATTGAAGATCAAGAGAAAAGCATATTCTGCAACTCAGAGGGCAGATATGGTAGTGTGCCAGAAACTTCATGAAGATCACTAAGTTGGAAGTTGATATTTTGAAGTTAACTTTTAAAATGAGTTATTTGAACAGCTAATGTTCCAAGAATCCAAGCAATCTCAGCAATGAGTGAAGAAATTGGTGAGTTTTGTGGGGCTTTCTTCTGCTGAAGCTTTAAGACCATAACTAAAAGAATGGCTTTGGGCTTTTAGCTACTTAGATTAATTACAAAATTTACCAGAACACTTTTCTCTGGATGGACTAAGATTATTTTATACTAAGATTATTTTATGGATGTGTTCAACTATACTGCTAAAAATGGTTAGATGTTTGTGTCCTAGGCAATGATAAAATTATTACAAAGCAAGATAACACTGATGATCTGGCCACTGTTAGGAAGTTAGGGCAGAAGAGACAGCCAGAAAGGACATGCTCTGCATAGTTCCAGGAGGTTATCAACACTGCTGTTAAAAAGGCTTTTTCTTTCCTTTCTCCATTAGGCTTTTGGACTCTATAAAGGTATTGGGTCACCAATGATGGGACTTACCTTCATTAATGCACTTGTGTTTGGTGTGCAAGGAAACACACTGCGTGCTCTTGGAAAAGACACTCCTCTAAACCAGTTCCTTGCAGGGTCAGCAGCAGGGGCTATCCAGTGCATCATCTGCTGTCCCATGGAGTTGGCAAAGACAAGAATGCAGCTTCAAGGAACTGGTGAATACAAACTAAAAACAAAGAACTACAAAAATTCTCTGGATTGCTTGATCAAAATATACCGAAAGGAAGGGCTGAGGGGCATCAACAGGGGCATGGTCTCTACCTTCATAAGAGAGACTCCAAGCTTTGGCTTTTACTTCTTGACCTATGACTGCATGACCAGGTATTTAGGCTGTGAAGCTGAAGACAGTTACGTTATTCCCAAACTGCTGTTTTCTGGGGGAATGTCAGGCATTGTGTCCTGGCTCTCAACCTATCCTGTGGATGTGATCAAATCTCGCCTTCAGGCTGATGGAGTGGGAGGCGTGACACAATACAAGGGCATTTTAGACTGCGTCCGAAAGAGCTACCATGAAGAAGGCTGGAGAGTGTTCACAAGAGGTCTTACTTCCACACTTCTCCGTGCGTTTCCTGTCAATGCAGCTACCTTCGCTACTGTCACTGTGTTCCTAATGTATATGAGGTCAGAAGACAACCTTCATGAATGTGAACCAGGTCCAGTCATCCAGCAGCCTTCCAGTTTGTGAACCTTAAATGTTTCTTCTCCAGATCCAAAGCCTAGTTGGTTGCGTTTTTTAACACGTAAACCCTTGACCCGCACAAGTGGTGTAAACCTTTGCTCTCTGTATAAAGAATTCCTACATGTGTCCAATTAGGTTTTCATCTCATTACTTGTATAAACAGCGTATTGCCTTAGTAAGGAGTTCGTATCTTGTAGATCCAAGTAAGATGGGGACCTGCCTTTGGAAAGTACTGTACAGTTACTGTTACAGCTCTAGAATTGCATCTGGAGAATGTCATCCTACTATAAATCAGGTTATTAGTCCATTCATGTTCTGAATAACTGAGTTGAATGTAGAAATGTTTTCTGTATGTAATAGGAGTTGTAAAGTCCTCTGAGGTGAAGTAGGGGAAGGAATTTAAATGTTGGATGTATTTTGCAGGTAACCCCAAACTGTTTAAGGCATGGACTAGCATTCAGCTAGCCATGTGGTTTATTTTTCCTCTGCTTTTATACATCAGTGGGTTTAGTAGATACTTTGTTCATACTGGTTTGCTAAAAACAATTTTTTTTTTCCCTAAGCTACTCCCTTACCTTTCAGCTTTGAATAAATATCTTAAGCACAATGTTAGCCTCTGCACTCATATGCACTTGTTCCTTTAAATCTCAAGGCTTACAAGGATTTAGGGAGACTCAAATCTAGCAAGATCAATGTTATTTGCTGTCACCTCTACTTCTCATTTGGTGGGTGCACAGATTGTATTGACTAGATTCAGCCCAAGTAGACTTTGTTCTCTGAAGTTCATGCAGTTTTGCACCACTTCTCCCAACATGCCCTATAGCAGTCAGTGATGTACAGAAGTCAAAGTCCTACCTGTGGTATTGCACAAAGTGTTTGTGGGTGCAATGTTAGCTTAGCAGCTTGAAGTACTGTAGAAATATGTACATGTTTAGAACTGGAGGTTCTAAACAGGAGTGTGTCTGAAATGGGTGGTGTTCAATACACTTGCATTATGAACTTAAACAATACTGATTTTCATGTATTTAGTTACAGTGCTACTCAAAAGAAGACTGAAAAGGGTTTTGGAGAATCTTGCTGTTACGTTAACCTGATGTCATTTTTGGTTTTGAGTGGTCTGTTCAAGAGCCATTCATTAGTTAAAGAGCTATAAACAGCTATTTAAGATTTGGAGTAAAAAGTACACATTTGGCAGAAAAAGCCAAAACTATGTCCTAAAACGTAGTTCAGTAAGTACAACTTGTTACACTTTTGGTTGGGAAAAGTGCAATATGTGTTTAATTTATATGAATTTTCTAAAGAAACCTTATTTCACAGCATTTTGCACTGTAACAAAATATGCTGGAGAAACCTGTAAAACTGGTATGTCTTTTTATACCTTGGAGGTATGTTGGATGTTTTAGTGCCTACTTGCACTGAGATTCAAATTGAATGTTAAATTCAATGCTGTCTACTAAGCTGCACATGCACAACAACTCACAGCAAAGACCATTTACACCTTTGTACAGCAGTCTGTAATTATTGTATATAAAAATCAAGGGAATAAATTTTGTAAAAATTTTAACTTTGGTTCTTTAAAGTTCTTTATGTTTTACTCAGATGCTTCCTTGTGTTACACTTACCTTGCAAGAAGGGGGAGTTTCTGCCTTTTGCCTGAAGAAGCTTGTTTCCCCATCTATCTGCCTTCCACCCACCACCAGGAAAGGTCAGTACCTTGCTCTGGCTTAAAGCCTATCAGTTGGTTGAAGCAAAGAAGAGAAGTTGTCTGAGCTCACTTCTTCCAAATGATCTTTGCACCCAGTACCTCACTTGAAGATGGTAGGGCTACTAAGAGAACAACCCTGCTTTTAGAGCCAAAAAGCTGGCAGCGTGCTGGGACCCTTCATGTTCTGCATTGACTTGGTTTAAACAATGCTGATCAACACCATGGCTGCACAAGTGCAGAAGACAAGACTAGAATCACACAGTATCACAGTATGTTAGGAGTTGGAAGGGACCTCAAAAGATAATCTACTCCAACCCCCCCGCCAGAGCAGGATTCTCTAAGACTAGGTCACAACAAAGCTTCCCTGACTGGGAATTGAACCCAGGTCCCAGTGGCGACAGCACCGAATCCTAACCACTAGAGCACCTCCTCATCAGAATCAAGTACCAGGTCTGCCAACAGAACTGTTCAGACCTGAATCACAAGGTTGTAGTTTTTTGATTTTAGACAACACAGTTAACCCACAAAGAGCATCAATATGCCAAATATGCATGCAGGAAAGGCATGATGGTGTCCCTTATGACCTATGACAAAGACCTCTCATTGCTGATAGAGATTATTTCAGCTACTGGCTCCACTAATTCATCTTCTCATAGTGTAGATGCACATGACCAATAGAAACCCTGTCAAGCATCAGTTTGCTAGATAAGAAAACGGAAAGGCCACCACTTTAGCTGTGATCAGGGGCAGTGCCAGTCAAGTACCTTGTGTTCTTTCAGCCCGAGAAACAATGTTGAACCATAGCACAGAAACAAATCCTTCAAATAGGCAAACAGCATTTCCCTAAAAGATAGTAACATGTAAAACAAAAAGGGCCACATAATGTTTTACTTGCAGTATTTACTAAACAGTCTCTCCAGAAATTCATCCATCTGGAACTTAGATAGTAGTAGACACTGGAGGTTACTCAACAAGTCTAAGAGGAGTGTAAAAGCCAGCTTTCAACCCAGTCTGATGTCAGTTGTTTGAAATCTGTGCAACATCTAGTAAATCAAGCTAGACAAAAGCCTCACCCTTTTAAAATCAGTTCCTTCCTGCTAGTTGTTAGTATGTCAGCCAATTTAGCAAAGTCAGACAGAGCTGTATTTATGTCCTCAGAGCCTCCTTTCCACAGCATCATCAAGCATCATGATAGTGGGTAGGACATGCTCTATTAATATCCCAACAACTGAAGGGAGCAAGAAGGTAAAACTCACTGGAAGTAAAACACACTCCAGTCCTCCTGCTCTATCTACTCTTTCTTATGCCTCACCCTGCTAGTGCGTGGCTCATACCAGTGTTACCAGTTACAGCCACAAATACGCTCAATTAAGACAAGAGTGGAAAAAAGCACCCAGGTCAAACCCTTCCAGGTTTTGAAGAAGTTATTTTACTAAATCTACTGGGGTGAAATTCAGTTTATTTGTCTGCAACCATAACATGATGGATTTGGGTTGTTTGTTGCAGGGTGGGTTTTTTTTGGGTCCTCTTTGCCTTGCCTTTCTCTGCATATAGCTTTTTTACAGTTCACATGAAAAAGCAGCAAGACATTCAAGGGATGAAAACCTGTACACTGCAGGTGCAGGAAAGGTAGCATACTGGGAAAGTTACTGAGATGTAAGCATATAATGTTATTTGAAGTTGGTATGAAAGAAAATTAGTATTCTTTTTGTAGGACTAGATCAGGTATACTCAAGTGTTGCAATCAACTAGGCCACATACCTTCTTCATTTTATAGTGATGTATTTTTATTTAAGGAAGAATCCACAACAGGCTACTAATAAAGTTCAAGCTTTTTAACTGCAATTAAAGGAGGTAAAACTAAAAATAACTCTTACCCTTAATCTCCTGCAGGCAGGTACCTGCTTCCCTGACAGTTCACAACTGAGAGACTGTACACTTTCATTTCACAGTCTGGAAAAAAGAGATTAAATCCCCCATCCCTAACCTTTACAAAAGGAAAGAATAAAACCAAACAAATAAAACACTTCCATATATACACACACACACAGAGAAACCTGAAGACTTGCCACAGTATTACTCCTCACAAACCATTTCCAAACAATAAACGTTTTATGCCCTTTCAAATTATGGGAGTCATTAGATTCATGCAAATCCATAGGCTGTTCAGCCAAAGCACCAGTTAACATTGAAGACTGAAGGATTCTATATCCAAAGGCCAAATCTGTTTTACTAAGAAAAAGAAATGTGTTGAAAAATTAAGTCAAAACGTAAGCTGCATGATGTCCTACTTGAGAGGCAGTCAAAAAGCTTGCAAGCCAAAACTGCAATTAGCAACATCAGTGGGGTCCTTAGCAGGCATCTTGCAGCTTTAAAGGACACCTGACTTTATAAGCCCTTAAATCAAAACACTAATAAGACAGGTCTCCAGATTTGTCTTGCAACTGATTGCTCAGATGAGCTTTAGCTGAAGCACATTAGGACATAATCCAGTCACTGAGCTTTTTTTTCTATGGATTTTCCACCATTTACCAAGGAGTTCATCTTATGCCTCAGTTTTTATCTGCTCTGTGATTTAATCTCAAAAATATACCTGTTATTCACAAACAACATCCTTGTGAAATACACTTTTCCTGTGGGCCTGCTCCAGAGAGAGAACAGATTTACTTGAGAGCTTTGGTTCCCTGAAGAGCAACAATGCAGGACTCTCTGATGAACATCTGTCCTGCAGTCTCCACAACGGCCTTGCAAACAGTATGAGAGGCAAAACACTTAAGGAAAGTCAAACAGTAAGGCCCTAACTGCTTCAGGAGAGCTTAGACTTTCTAGGAAGCCAATGCTGGAGTGAAGCATTGGTGTTTTACATGTCTATCATCTAACCAAGACAGCCACTTACAGCTGAAAGTATGTTCATTAACACTACACACCTTTAAGGAGAAATGTGGAAATCCAATGACATTTGACATTAATATCAAAGAAATACGTGATCCATGTCACACTCAACAGTTTTTATTCAGTCTTTCTTTTCATTGCTTTGCTGGTGCTTTTTATCAATGCACAAGTACACTTGAGACTCTCAGAATTCACCAGTTGTACTTACTCATCTGCACTGGTGTATATGAAACTTGCTTTTTGACACTGGCATGTTCCAAGTTTGCCAAGGTCTGCTAAAGACCGTAGCACACCCTACACACACTTGACCTCACAGAGGCACCCTGACACTTTGCTGGTTTGTCTGCTGGTCATGCTGTACAAATTGGTAAATCACTGCCACCTCCTGGCAAACTACTTTCAAGAGGATCTGTACAGACTGAAATAAAGCATTGACATAGATGCTGCCTAGTATCAGCCAGATTAGAGAAAAACCACACTTAAACCTACAGGAATACTCAATATCCAAGCAGTGGCAAAAGGATTATCCAAAAGTCCTGCAAGGATCCCACAGACTCTGTCCCTTTTCCTCCTTCCCAAACTTGACTACCATTTCTAGAGAACTTCAAGTGTGCCCCTGAAGAGAGCTTTCAGCTTACACAGGAGTCTGGTGAGAACTGCAGCTCACAGGAGAGAAACTACCTCCACAACATAAGATACAACAGAAGAAGCATCCAATCTTTAAACTCTTCAGTTAGAAAAAAGTAACAGAAGACTTAAGAAATCCCTGAAACTGGAATTGTCTCCAAAAAAATTGCTGTAAGCAATCTTACTCATTTGCCTACAGCAAGTGTTTTTCTGCGGCTTTAGGGGATGCCAGGACCCAAGAAATTCACAGGAACTCTTATAGTGAATCTGATGTGCTTTCTCCAAAAGGAATTTCAGTAACTCTCCAGGCTACTTCCAGAGAAACAAAGGGACTGAAAAAAACCGCTAAGGCAAAACTGCCTTAATAATATAGAATGATTTTGAGTACACAAACTTGCCTAAGCAAGCTTATTTTAGGCAAACAGAATGAAATTAAGCAAAAGGGCCACTAATTACACTACCTTACAATATAAAGCTGGTAGCCTTCCAGGTGGCATTTAAGCATTGTTGTAAAGCCATCTTCACACTATTAGCCTTGATACTAGATCAACTCATACAATGAAACTGAATCCCAAGTCTCATGAGAGCACAAGCACCAAGAGTCCTCCTATGAATCCTTTATGAATCTTTATGAAGAGTCCTCCTTTATGAATCACTGTGTAGACACTGCTACTTTTTGTGTTTTGGGTCTCACACCCCCTTCCTCATGCAACACTCCCATATTTTTGCCCTGATCTGGCTGATAAAACTCTTCCACTCTTCCCAAAGCAAGTGGTACTTCTGAACTATTCCATTTACACAGCTTACGTAAGTAAGCATACTGATCTCAAGCCCAACTTTTATTTTTATTCCTGCCTGCAAAATTTACACCCAACATTCAGTTTTGAAATCTACCTCAAGTTCTGAAGCTTTTGAAGCTTTAAGCAATACAGAAGCATTAGTGCAGTTACTAAGTCATCAAAGCTTAATGCTGACACAAACATTATTTACTTCACTCCTCTTCTTAAGCCCCTAGAACACAGACTTCAGAAACACATTGGACAAATGAAAAACTTACTACCCCAAAGTGCCATCACTGTAGAACAACTGGATCAACCAACACCAGGAACAGCTACCAGCTGACTGATTAGACTTCCTAGACTGATTTGTCTAGCAGCTCTAACAAAAATACTGATTTTTCTTCAGGGCATTAAGGAACTGCATTTTGAAGACTGCTATAAAGCATATATGGTACTTGAGTTTGTTCATCTTAACCGAGTGTTTCCAAGGCATGTACTGATAAAATATCCTGTGAGCACCTAAGGGCAGGTGATGACCAAGTGGAAATGCCTTTTATTGCCACTGCCATTCCTCTTCCTCATTAAGCACTCTGAACGGATTAGTTTTAAGACATTTTAAAGCCTCAGTAATTTTGCCATTTCTGTTAACTATTGCCTCTTCTGCTTTTTCCTTAGCAGAGGGAAAGGATGGCCATCTGTCTTCCTACGGACAAGCTGTGTTGTCAGAATGGGTTTAGTATTTGGCCTGACTGACAATTTGTGGCCACCATGGGAGGGAAAAAAACGGTCAGATTGCACTACCCCAGGTCAACAATGGATCTCTTCAAAAAAGAAGGCAACCAAAATCAAGTGCAAGTTCACCTGAGGTCCTGGCATTTTGTTTCACTACGAATTTATTCACTTAACATTTCAAATCTGTACCTGGGCTCCTCCTACAACTTTTTCAAGATAACCTCCAGAACTAATATGTATTTTGAGTTCAGTTTTTCTTGTATTTAAAGCAGAACCTACTGCTATTGACAGACCACAGTAACAGCTAGAAAAGTCTACAGTTCTACCTTTTAAAAAAATAAACGGTCTAAAAGATACACAGCTACAGAAACTGTCTCAGTCCATTTCAACAGCAGAACCACCAGATAAGGTCATGTGAAACGTAAGATCTAATGAACAGTAGAATGGGGATGGTGCATAAGCACTTAAATCTTTTGCCAGCTTTAAAACCACTGGCTAAACGTCCCCACCCCTCAGACTCTCCACCCCTTACCTGAACTTGCTCAACAAACCGGTGGTATGATGCAGGAACTTTTCGACAGTAGGCTAGCAATGGTGGTCTCAAAGCCAGCTCTGCTGTTATTCCTCAAAGCCTGTAATTTATTCACTGAAAATCTGTAAGGAGAACACTGGAATCAACTAAACATGATGTTTTAAGAATAATATAAGCCAATTATACTTTAAAAGCTTAAATATCTTACAAAACCTCCTCAATGCAAGTATTTATTCATACCCGATAGGGAACTAACCAGTGATAAACCAAGATCTTTCATGCTACTATTAAAGTGTTCCTACTCCTACTCAGGAGTGTATTGAATGCTCCTGATTTGAAGCTTAGATGAAGATTTTTCAGATTTCTCTCCATAATGAGATGCAATAGAACCAGAGGTAATGCAAGTTTCAGTTCCCAGTTAATCCTCAAATCAATATTTAATATTTGGTCTCAAATATATGTTCCAGGATGAAATACTGACACCACCAAGGCATCTCTACCTTGCAGTTCAATAAAATGGGTACCACCTTATGACACAGGAAAACAAATTTCTGTGCAAGTCTAACACCATCATATATACTGTTTATGAAAAAAAATGTAAGGTAAATTAGAACTAGACTAAAATGATTTTATTTCCTTCCAAAAAGAATAGACACTAATTCAACTGTATACAGAATTTAACTTAACTATACAAGGTTCAGTATATTGTCCTGTTCAAGAACTGCTTATACAAAAAAACCCCACACCCCTAACCTCCCAAAACTCCAACACATAACTTTACAATTAAATGTCCCATCTTTCCTTCTTCCTCTAATAACCTCAGACTAGAGCTGCAGTGTTCAGATTAACTTACATACAAACGAAAATTCTCTTGGTCTTAAGTATAGTTTTGTTATTACTCTTTTTTTTCCCCCACTATTGCCAAAACTGGACTGAAAAGTGAGTTTTGCAGTACTACCAACCAAAACTTGATGCACCTTGCAAGAACAGAATTCAGAAAATGAACAACCATTTTTACTGTACTAAAATACGTTATATCCCTCTGAAAAATAATACTTCTGCATTTCTGTGCATATTCTTATGTTTATTAATCTGTCACATTTTACTACAGTATCTGTAAATTTCTTACTGTAAACACCTGAACAAATGAGCTGTAACCACTTTTAGTTAGACCATCAATATCAGGTTCTCTGGGAACTCAGTTCCTGTTTTGAAGTAAAAGGTTGTCCTATGAGGTTCTGAGAACTTTCACCATTACACTCAAACAAGTATGCCAAAAGAAAAAGAATTTTCTTTTTTTGCTGGTACAGCCACTCGTACCCTACCGACCCCCTGCTTTCTGTTGGTATTGCATTTAAACCTCCAAGATTCCTTACCTCGACTAAACAAAGGTGCTCATTTAGTTATTTACTGTACTGTTTTACCTAGCTACTGTCCAGGAACACTGAAAACTCCCCACTACGCTGCCAAGTTTCCAAATCCAGCATTCCAGTTAATGGAAGTCTAGGTGACTCAAGAACAGAACTACAGGCAGCAATTCTGTTTCGGTATACCATGTGATGTGGGATTCTATAATTTTGTCACAAATCTCTGTAATTGAATGCATAGCAAAGGGAACTTGAGTTTATTTAACTTCCAGTTTCTGGGAGGTCAAGGGGAACTAGGACTGCTCTGGACAACAAAAGAAAATAGACTCTGCTTACAGATCATCTTCTGCCATATTCTGTCTTTAGGACCACTGGTTTATTGTCGCCCTTTCTATTACATGGGATGTACATATTATCCGGTGTTAATAAACGGTCCGTGCCTGTACAATACATTCTACAACTGAGCACCACTTTCTGTAACTGAACAGGCAAAGAAATTACACTGAACATCAGCATCTGGCAGTATTTCTCCAAAAAAAGTGACTAAAATGGGTTTAAATTGATTAACACTATTAAATCACATCTAATATTTGATACTACATGATTTCATTACAGCTATACGATACAATTATACAAAATGTGTTAACATCAAAGAATACAACCAAAATTAAGATAGCAAACAAAACCTATATAACTTTTTTTCTTTACAGGGAAATACTTTTGAAGTATGCATGTAACTGCCCATTCTCTTAAAGAAAATCTACCGCAAGCAAGTTATCAACCTCCAGAAAGATCACACATCGATCGCATTACTACGCATATCCCCAAAAAGTGTACAATATGCACACTTGGAAAATACAAAATTAAAAAAATTGTAAGCAACAGGTGAGCTTCATATTTATAAGAACGTGAAAAGAAGTCCAATTTTAGCACTGTTGTATAAAGAATTGTCTTTTTTTAATGGAAGTTCATCAACTGACCCCCTCCGGTCGGGGTCACACTTTACAAAACACCGTGTTCTTGAAACGGGATTACAGAGCAAGGTCGAGCATTTAGCAATGTCACCTTAAGGTTGGGGTTTTTCTGGGTTTTATTTTTTTTCCTTTTTATTTGCTACTTATCAAAACACGTCCTTTAGGTTTGTAGGGTTCTTTTTTTAAAATTCTTTCCTAGAAACAATATACAAAGGGGAGGCATATTTATTTCCAATTCCTACTCCTGCAAGATGCTTTGAGTTCAAGAACTTTCTCCTCCAACTTTCACTGGTTGTTTTTGGCCTTAGCGTGTGTTAAGATGTGAGATTTCAGGTTAGTCGATTGCGCAAACTTCTTATTGCAGCCATCAAATGGGCAAACGTAGGGCCTATCGCCAGTATGAATTCGCACGTGCGTGCGTAAATTGAAGTCCAGTGAAAAACGCTTTCCACATCCTTCAAATGTACACTGTTGAAAGGAAAAGACAAACTCCATTAGATAACAAACCAGCACAAAAGCTTCAGTCACTGCTTAGAGCAATAGCCTTCTTTAAATCACTAGGCTGCACAAATGTGAAGCTAGATGCTGAAGAGTATTACAGGTGAAACTGTGGGCATCACTTCAAAACTGAATTAAAAAGTAAAACGATTCCTTGGGGTTGTTTCACCACAGTTGCACACCCATTTTCAAGGAGGGAAATAACTTGCAGCTTGAAAGCAAATGCTTTCATTAAAAACACCTGCTCTGCAGCTGAAACAGAATCTTTGCTATGCTGTACTAGACAATAGGAACAAGGTTTCATGTCACAATTTCCACCTTTTGGTGACAATTTGCAAAGATTTGCTCATTTTACCACCTTTACTTAAGATCGGCTTTGAATATAAAAGACAACAGGTATAGTGATGAATACTTATATTTACCACACAGCTGCTCCAAGCACACACATCTAAGTGAATGCCCAAGGACTGCAAATCAAGTTTCTGAAATAATTTCTTAACAACAACAAAAAGACACCTCCCCCATCTTAAATGTGTGCTAGAAAACAAACTTATGGCTACGAGTACTTGTAAATAATATTTGTAAGGAGTATCATATAAAGTAGGCAGGAGACCTCTGGTACAAAAAGCTCACGACTTGATATGAATGGAAAGAGATTCTGCAACTATGACCATTTTGTTGAAAACTGCTTAATATCCAATACTCAGAATTAATACAAGTCAACTGAGCAAAGAGCACCTATGGACAAGTGAGACTGGGCTAAGGTGAAAAGATGAGGAGAAAGACATTTTCCTCATTCAGTAGTAACTGTAGACTTCATTTTTAAAGTGGGTAACTGAATATTTTGGAAGGTATCTCCCATGTACACACAATCTGTAAATTTCTAACAGAAGCCCACAGAAACAGTTAAAGGATAGCTTAATTAGCTTAAGGGGACTTCAAGGTAATCATTCAGAGCCTCATCTGATTTTAGAAAAAAAATGCTATCCCTGAAGTCATACAGAAGCTAGGTTACAGTTAGAGTCTTCACACATTCACCCAAATAAATTGTGGTACTTATGTCTGGACATTAACCATACCTGAAAGGGTTTCTCTCCAGTATGAACTAGCTGATGTCGCTTTAGTTTTGAGCTCTCCACAAAGGCCTTGCCACATTCTGCACATACGTGTACTCGAGGGCCATGAGTGTGCAGATGCTTCCTCATGGCAGAGTTGTCCCTGAACATCTTAGTGCAGCCCTTAAAAGAAAGCGAAAATCAATTAGTAGGTAAGCTAGTTCTGATAAAGATGGTTTTATCTGTTACAAGTATTTAAAATGCTTTTATATCCTGAATACTTTCTTAAAAGTTGGCCCTGAAAAGAAAACAACTTACATTTAGAATAAAAAAATAAAACAATACCATGAAAACTTATCATTTGAAAAGGTGACACAAAAAAACCTCCCAAACCATGCAATCCCAAACAAAAATACCCAAACCCCTCCCCTCACTTAGTATTATGAACCATGTGCAGCTAAATGAATAATGTCTCATGGAGAAGCTGCAGCTCTACAGAAGCAAATGACTAAACCAAACAAAAGCACTTAGATTTCACAGGAAATAAAAATAAACACACACAAACCAAACCAAATAAAAGACAGAATGATAGTTCATGGATATCTATATTCTTCGACATGCTATATTCTGAGTACTGCAGTACCACTATGTAAGATATAGTCTCTAATATACCACAGATTATTCTCTAGTACTCATTGTATGTGTACCACTCCCAACATTCTGTCCTCCTCCTTCTCTGTCTTTCTTATTCCTGAGAAGAAATGGAGCAAAAGGGCTTCCAGCACGTAGCTTACAGAAACTACCTTGACTAAACTGGCAGCAGCAGAGTGATCACTACCACTTTTGAGATATGAAAAAATTGCCATTGCTTCTACAGTTTAAACCTACAAAGTGATCTGAGCAACTAAGTAAGGGTAGGAGAATCTCCAAGTTAGTGCCAACTCAACTTAAAAGCAAAAGATACTCACATTAACTTAGGTACAGCATCTGGGGTCCATGCTGCATTGACATAGCAAAATTACTTTGATTCCAGAGTATGCTTAAGCCAGCAGTGACCTGGGGTTCTCTTTACCTAATATTTCTATACCTTTCCTCCACCTTTCAGTAACAATCAACAGATATAGAATCATATGTTTTATAAATATCTTCCTCAAAGTTCAAAATCCCTCAAAATCCTATTAACAACTGTGAATTCTATCTGTACTCCAAGTGTTGCTGTTTAAACTTACATAAATCTATAGTCTACCAACATCACTGTGTTGTGAGGCATAAAATTCAACAACAGAACCTAAAGAAACAGTAAACTGCTAATCTTCAACTCTGCAGATTTCCTCTTTGAAAATTTTTTTTTTCCAAACTAATAACCACATTTAAATATGTCTTATTTCTTTATAAAGGAGAAAATGGGACTTTCAGGAAGAGTTCTCTCTTCAGGCACTAGAATTTCTTTGGCTAATTTAAGTAGTGTTGTGCCACCATTCATTCCATGTAACAGAACTGGGTAGGGCAGAGCAGCACCAAAAGGGCCCCCTTTTCTTCCATTTGTTTCAAAAGCCCCTGCTTACCTCTGAGAGGAACAGTTACAACTTCTATAATACTTCTCTTTTTTTAAACTGAAGTCATAAATGCACAAAACCTAGAAACACTCAAGAGAAAATGGAAGCATAGAATATTCTTTCCCACACACCCTCCAGTTCAGATGAAGTTGAGGCTATGAAAAAGTAAATCAAAGAAATGAAGACAGCATTCCTCAGTATTGTAAGGAGTGACTGTTCCTGTACCTCCACATACTGTAATACAGTAAAAACATGACACTTGTAGAATGGGAAGAACTGGAAATCAATGTAAGCACAAAGAGGAATGCAGCAAATTCCTTAGGCTATGGCTGTCAGAAAGAAACCTTCGAGTCATGCTTTGTAATGGGTACTATTAGCTATCTGCCCTCATTATTTGCTCAGGCTCACACTTATCTAGACCAGAAGTCAGCAAGCTTGTATTTGTCTTTTTTCATTACAGACTAAATCAGCTAACAGAAGTTCTACAAAAGCTTGATAATGCAGTAAAGACAGATGCTACCAATCTAGGTGACTGGCAACATTTATTCAATATGGAGGATTCCCTGCTACCCGTGGGTCAGAATCATATCTCCAAGATGCCTCTCTTTCATGATGATGCACATTCCAGCTCTGTGGAATGTAATTTAAAGTCTTCCAATAAAGCTGACTTTGGCATCTGCACCATAAGTTGCTGATTGCTGATCTAGACTCCAAATCTGTCATAGGTTCCAAGCAGAGGACATATAGATCTTAGAAACGTACTTTGAACAGCTTTCAGAACATTCTTTCAAGTATGTATTCTTGGGTGGCAGGAAATCACAACAGTAAAACCAGCATGTTAGGGACTGTGCATCATGGCTACCAGAAGATTAGGGATGCACTAACCTTAAGACAAGGAATGGGAATAATGTATTATTCAGTGAAAGGTTTTTAAGGAAGCCTCTAAAGAAGAATAACTAAAATACAGTAAGCTGAGAGTAAACTATTCACAGTAAGATATTTTAGTTATTCATTCTCCAGAGAAAACATCAATATAAAATTTGGTCTACAAATTACTACCTACTCAGAAGCTGAGTAGGTCACTTACTTTGTGAGGACAAGCTATCGTTCGTGGAGCATCATCTTCTTTAATTTTCCTTGGTTTCATTCTTAAAGATAAAAGAGAAAAAACAACTATTAGTAGAAAACTTTTAGCAGTTCTTATTCTTTAACTGCCTAGGTAATGCACAGGTTTATTCAACAGTATTATGTGCACCAGTAGTACTCAGTTTAAGAGTTTCAAAACCTTCATAATAATATTAACAGTGTAATTCAGCATTTGAAAAGTTCAGCTTTTCCAGTACTACCTTCCTAGTCCTTTAAATATGTGGAAATTGAGGGTTTTTTTCCCTGACTTATACTAAATGTGGTTAGAAGATCTTGTTTGAAAACTCTGGTTTTATTGTGCCACTACTCACGTGGCCTATTTATCTTCACTTCCTCTCCATCCTGGCACCAGGATATGAAGGACAGAGTAGCCTCAATAGTTGTTCAGCATTTTTGCTAGACAAGACTTAAGAAGAAAACTACAGAAGCAGGGAAGGCAGCCAAGTTGTGGAATCTACACAGACAATGTAGGCATCTGTTATAATCACAGAAACTGCAATTATTCTTCCTTTAAGCTACAGTACACATGGATTCCACTCTTGTAAAATGACAATCTATTTACTCTTGTTTGCTGATAGGGATCTTCACCACTACTTTACAGGCCCCATTAGACTTCACTGACAATATAAGGAACCCTGCAAACTAGTGCTTGTGTGGTGGAACAACTGGAACAGTCAGTCCTGTAGTAACAACCACCTTCCTGAATATCAGAGAAAAGTCAGCTGTGTGGACACAAGTCCAGGGAAGTGCCCTGCACTTTTATCTTTATTTCTCAAACCTGAAGTGCTGTGGTTTTTGTTGTTGTTGTTGTTTTTAAACAAACTAAAATCACAAACCAAAACAATAAAAAATATGGGAAAGAAATGGCTTATCTCCACCTTACAGTGAGGTAGGTAGGTAAAAATAAATGCACTTCATGCAGCTTGAGATTCACTGAGCTAACAAATGAGACCTTGTGTATTCCAAAATCTTGCTGTAGAAGGGGAGCTAATCAGTTTATGCAAGTTGCTGAATGACTTTTCCTGGTAATACAGTAAAAGATTGTTCTGTATGACAAGGTAGCTACATATCTTTAAGTTAAATGAAAGGTTTTTCTGGCGTACACTCTAGTGTTAAGTAGACAGAAATGCACAGCTTGAATTTAACAAAAGAACTAGAATTATCAGAATTGTTATTCTTAACACTAAGAAGGAGAGAAGTCTTGCTATTCACGACAGTTTTAATGTCCTTGAGTTGAGCTCCTGGAAACAGATAAAAAAGAACATGGCTGGAAGATATTCCCATGCAGGACATACAGTGA
Source organism: Galbula dea (assembly GCA_013399015.1). Classification (NCBI taxonomy): domain Eukaryota; kingdom Metazoa; phylum Chordata; class Aves; order Piciformes; family Galbulidae; genus Galbula; species Galbula dea. The sequence goes on from VWZX01009335.1 coordinate 334,945, forward strand.
TAGGACAAGGGGTAATTGTTCTAAACTTGACAAGGTTAGGTTTAGATTAGATTATTAGGAAGAAATTCTTCACTTGGGAGGGTGGATGAGGCATTGGAACAGGTTGCCCAAAGAAGTTGTAGATATCCCATCCCTGGAAGTGTTCAAAACCAGGCTGGATAAGGCTTTGACCAACCTGGTCTAGTGGAAGGTGTCTCTCACCATGGCAGAGGGGTTGGAACTAGATGATCTTTAAGGTCGCTTTCAATGCAAACCATTCTATGAAACTAGTGTCACGCCAAAATGGACACACAGAAGAATGCTTTAACAAACAGGATATGAGAGAACACAGAGCTATGGTTTAAGTCCATTAGAGAACAAACACCCTTAGGGCACAAAACTGTTGCCAAAAGCACCTCCTTTACTTCTAACTCTATCCATTTGTTAACTGTTAGCTGAGTCATTCCTACAGTCCCCAAAAACAAAGCAAATCCTAGGCCCGGGATCTGTGTCCGTTACAACATTAGAAACGGTAAAATCACTAGTATTCTGAAGTCTTAATTGATCATCTGTAAAGGGAGAGACTAGACAGAAAAGGAACCACTAACAATAGATATGGTAACTAGCTTTAGTGGACATTGCCTGCCTTTTCTTTTTACTTCCCTCCCCCACTTGCTGTAAGATGCCACTGATCTTATTGTTTTATCCTATCCATAACTCTGGTGTCCTGCCTCAGGTATGAAGTCAATCTTCGTAGGCAGGAAGCTTTAGGAACCAGTTGCAGCTGAACTTGATGGTCAGATGTGGGACAGGCTAAAGCTTCAACATACACCTTACATTCTTCAGTTCAGTCTCTGAGCAGGTACATAACATTAAGTGTGTCCATTCTGGAATAAGCTGCACTTGCTAATTTTCAAGCTTTGTTTCTGAAGTGAGGAGTATCAGTTCAGCAGTACACTTGAACATAACATTTAGTTCCTATTTACTACAAAATGACTGTAACCAAGTTTAGCTCACAAGGCTATGGAATCCATAGACAATTACTCAAAGAAGAATTTAAAGACTTACATATTCAAATCTATTAGAAAAAAAGATTTTGGTCTTACTTTAAAATTAATTTTCTGCAAAAGGAGACCAGACTATAAGCTGGGCTGTTGATCTTAAATTAATTACATTGTTGCAAGTAGCTCTTGCTGGTGGTTAGACTTTTGGTTCCCATCCAGTAGAGCATCTCTACCAGCTCTGTCCAAGTTAGCCTGAAACATAAATCAAACCCAGAATTCTAACACATACCACTATTTAAAACAATACATACACACATTAATACCTGTGTGGAACTTTTAAACAGGCTACCTTTGCAGAAAGTAAATTCACATGGCAAGACCAGAATATTCATTTCTGCAGTAAGTTTACATTGGCCATGCCTAGCAGTAGGAATTGCAGATTAGCTAACTGAAAAACTAACAAGTGCACCTTTTGGATCAAGGCACTGGGACACTGCAATTAAAGGCTAAGTCTGTAACTTGTATGGAGGAGGAAGGTGGGTGGTGGAAGGGAATGGGGGATAATGGGGGGAGCAGGAAGGTGAGCAACCCAATAACCACACAGAATGAGCACCATAAAAGCACACTCTCTTATCCATGCACAAAGAAGACTGAGTCAAATCACAGGTTATTAAATCACTTGGTTCCTCAAAATCAAGCAAGTAACTCTGTCACTGTGCAATACCAGAAAGAGCTAACTACCTACCCTTTCACCTGCCTAACTGAACTGAAAGAACCATACCTTGACAGAACCACTCCTCATGCCAAACTTCTGTCAATCTCCATAAATTACTATCTTGTAGACAGATCCAATTTTAAACATTATTCACAGAAACAGTATTAAGGCTAAGAATAAAGGAAATTGCCTAAGTCCAAAAACAAACAAAGGCAACTCCTTTGACACATCCCAGAGCTCTCTGATGACCAGCAGCAATGTTCAACTATTCCGATAACAACATCCCTAGAAATAATTAGAAAAGGAGGAAATTATTCTCTATCAGCAGCACCACTGCCACTTCTGATCTGTTCCCTCACTCTGCCCTTATCCTTCCCATATATTCTTCCCTGCTGAGGCAGAAATAACATGAGCCTCACGGTCTTATGCTGCTACAAGAATTCATTTGTGCTGAAGAACTCCTGAAACTGGCTAGACTGGCTTTTGGACAAATAGACAAAAGGGGAGTGGTGCAAGGTGTCCTAGGAATCTACCTACACCAACCAGCCCATAGCCAGTGCCTTACCATCCTTCAGTCACAGCTAGCTAAAAAAGTGTCATGAAAAGAGGTTCTCAATCACTCCAAGATTCTGTCAAAAATAATTACTAGCTTTGTTACAGTTATGAAGAATATCGTGTGAGAGAGCGACCTTTGCAGTGGGTACAGAGCAAGACACTTCCCCTCCCCTAGAACAACACTGTGTAAAGCAATTGCCAGTTTACTACCCTCTCATATTCTCTGTAACAAGAACAAAACCAATCCAAAGTGTACACCTTATAAAGAGGCTAAAGTCATAAACTTAAGTGTCCATATGCTCTGTCACTCTCACAAAAGGTGTCCCATTTCAAACTCTAATGCAGTTTCCTCTCCTTTGTTTTCCATCTGGTTTTGGAAAGGACGGGTGGCCCTCAAACTGGCTCTCCTTCAGAAAAGGTACTAACCAGAGCAGAAGATAAAGCCATGCAGAGTAAAGTTTTTACCACTAGGATTCATTATTGTGCCGATTTCCCAGCTATAGCACATCCTCCTACTTCTTAGTTCTACCAATGTTTGTATTCTGCTGTCTTTAGCCAGTTCAGTGTCAAAACTATGTGCAGAGTGAAGGATTCTAACAGAGCAATCAGGGCTTCTAGCCCTTTCTAGTGACTTTGTTTGAGGGATTTTGCCATATGCTTCAGCTAGAAATATGTCTGCTACTTCCCCAAGCTTTTATTACCACGCAGTTATGACTTCTTCATAGCTAACTACAGAACTACTTGTAAACAATCTAGACTGGAATGAAACATTTTACTTCACTTGATGGGCACATGATAATTTATTAGGTTTTATTTCTGTCTGAGCAGATAGTTGACAACTAACATTTCCCATTCTGATATGACTAAGAGAAATCCAGACTATTTTTTTTCTTTTCAGTTCAATTTTAAAACATACTAGAGAAAAGCATGAGTCCTACAACAGCATGAAACAATTTGTACAAAACAATAAATTGTCCAACATGGTACAATTTATGGTCATTTTTCTATGCATCATTGAACATGTTTTAATGTCCTGGCACAGCTTATTTACTCACAGTGTTTTCAATGGTTTGAGAATGTATAAACGCTTTTCCAGGAAATAGAAGAGTTCCAGTTAAAGGATCCGTATTCGTGCTACGTGACTCAATGACAAATGCACTAAAAAAAGCAGACAATTGCATCACAAGAGTCTCACTGCTCACTCTGCTGGTGCCACCTAGCTGCTGAGCAGGAGCGGTGCCCCTTGCAGAGGATCAATTGCTAGGATTTTTTATTTAATTTTTTATTTATTCATTTTTAGTGCTACAGAGCTACAAGACTTCAGGCATCAAGTCCATCCCTGCCCTACTTCTCACTAACCAGACCATGATCAGAACTCCAGAACCTTGCATGAAAGCTGTTACCACTAGAATGAAAGCTTTGCCTGTTTAAACTTAACCTCAGACCTTTGCTCCCAAGAATCGATACAAATGTCTCAATTAATTTATCCTTAACCAAAACAAACTGCACAGTTACAGTGAATCTAGCCTGCTTTTGAGTAGCTGACTTCTATAGTCTTCTTCCAACTACGTTCATGAAAACAGGAAAGCAACCCAAAATAACTTGCTCTCAACTACACAAAATACCCTTAGCATACAATTTTACTAGCCAGTTCGTGCTTCCTTGTAGGTGAATTGTGCACAATTCTTTTTTCAAGTCATCAAAATACCAGTTTGTTATTCAAAGCCTTACTCACACCATGTGAAGCCATCTAGTAAGTTTAAAAACAACAGTTCCAAATTCATATGCTGCTTAAGTTTTCAGAATACAGGTACTGAGGATTTCAAACTTCTTAATTGTGAAGCTATAAGCACTCCTTGAAACTTCCAGAAGTACTCTTAGCACGAGTAGCTGTATTCCTAAAACAACCAAACCCAACTCCAGTACATGAAATTTTTCTTCCATTGATACTGCACATAGCTATCTAGATCAACAAGATAATTGATCAGTATAAAAACAGGCTTGTAAGTGTCAGTGTTTGAATTCATGCTACTACCTAAAAGAAGTCTGTCCCTTAAACATGCTTCACTGCAAGAGGACCAAGACCTTACCAAGCAATATTCTCACCTATACTCTTCAGCCTCAGCTATACATAATCATTTAAGATCTAACATACAACTTAAGTTTTCTTTTTCCATTTTTAAGACAAGAGTAAAAGGTTGGCAGTCATCAATTTGGACCAAGAAATTAAAATAGATAAATTTCTTTAAATGGAAAGTGCTTCAAGTTTTCATGTATCTACAATTAAGCTACCAGAATAATTCTTCATAGGTTTTAAGCAACTTGAGGACATGGCAAAAGATTATGTCCCCTCAAGTTGTTTATCACATCATATTTTTCTTATGACTGAAATGGATTACATTATTTGCTGTACAGAAATATATTTAGACAAAGGAGACTGCACAGGCAGAATTCAAGTCTACATCATCTGCTATAAATCCTAGCTCTAGAACTTCTTATAACATTCTACAATGAATAAAAAGAGTGGTAGTTTTACATTACTGTCATCTGCCACTATTTTCTCAACAGAAGACTAACTAAAACCTAAAGATACAGTACATTTTACAATCTTAAGAAATAATGGGAGACAGATGTGATCCAAGCAATCTGGTCATTTTAAGAAGCCCAAATCCTGGCAACCATTTCAAGTACCTGGAGAAAAACATTCAGTATTTCTCTGGAGAATACCTTATGAGAAACTACTCAAACTTCCTACAAAACACAGCTATGTTTTAAAGTAACTGAGAATACCATTTTAAGCACATAATGAGCAGAAATGTTGAACTAACATTTTAGAATTAGAACACTACGCACTCAGAGTATCACTTAAACATTTCCTTTCACAAAAAAAACCCCAACTCCCTTATTAACCTTTCTGCTGTTCTCAGAGGAAAAACACCATCATTTTGATCAACAATAGTAAAACAATTAGCAGTATCAATAGCTAGAATAACCCACCACTTCAGATAAAACCCTCTTTTCAGTTGGTTTTGCACTGCATTTCCAGACAACCTGAAGCAGGCAGCAAGTTCTGCAAAACTATCTTACCAAGAGCCCTCAAAATCCATAGTTCAATGACTTTACAGAAAATAACTGTGAGATGAGGCTATGCTGGCAATCCTCTGGCACAAACACACTGAAGATTAACAGAACAAGCTTGTAAAAAGCAGCAAGACCAAAGAGATGAGACAAGAGTAGATGCATGCATTGGACACCAAGATCCACCTGACCAAGAACCCAGCTCAGAACCTTGTCTCAACAGTCCCTGCAACCTAGCAACTAGCTGAAAAATACAGTGGCCAAGAATACAAAGAAACAAAACCACACATACAAAAAAAACCCCAAACAAACAAAAAACCCCACAAACACACCAAACATAACTTCTCTCTCTGCCAGCTGACCAAATAAGTAAGAGCAACATCAGACCATCCACCTGCTCTATGCGTCAGAATTGTGCACCAGAGCACTGAAGAATAGCCAGCTGGTATGAAAATGAGTGTAGCTTCACAGATAGAAAGCTTTAGTCTCAACATGGGAAAACCTGATTATAGCAGCTGCAGGAAGCTAGCAGTTGTGCTTAGATATTTGGAGACATCAGCATTAATGCTGCCCATGCACTGAGTGAAGGCACATGCCTTTGGTAATTTATTACAAGCACATGCACAGAAAGAGGAGGACCAAGTAAATGCTGCTGCAAAGGCAACCCTAACGTCAGAGCTTCCAGGTGCCAAAGCAGACTTCTGTGGTGACCTCACAGTTGCTGTCTGGTGGCCACCAGCTGTCCTGAGCACTCCATACCAGAGCCATGAGCTCTGCAGAGGGAAGGGAGACACGGCATTTTCAGTACTCTCACGGTGAAAAGAGCTTCCATTAATTCACCTCTATCTAAAAGCAAGTCACCTTGTAACTCATCTCAATGTATTCATATGTAAACGAGTGACAATTCCCATTCACTCCAGGAAAATCCCAGCAGTATAGTTACCAATTGTGAAACTGCAATTATTGGTGGCAGTTGAAAGTGCAAGACCTGACTCCATTAAAAAGAACTTTAAAACCTAGAGCTTAAGAAGAAGCAGGTGAAAAAGAACAGCAAGTGGCTTTACAAACTAAAAGTTGTAGTCTAGCTTTCTCGTGCTGAACAATGTGAATGCAGCACTTCACTTATAGGATCCTTTGGTGCTGAGGAATCTAAGACACATCAAAGTTACATTCTGTCATGTAAGAGATGGAGTCTATCATTGTATTTAGGTCCTGTCTTACCAACAAGAACTAAAGACCAGAAGTCACTGAATGAGTCACTGCTGAATATAAAATCCAGTTATTTTAACATAGTACCAGCTCCTCTGTTCTGAATTAAGCCCCTTGTTTCAGAAGATGATTAAATGGAACAATAAGCCATGCTAAATCTACCATTTATTTTGCATAATTAAATCAGTGAAAAGAAAGCCATTTTAATTTAATTTCCTTTCTTCCTACTTACCTAGCAAATTCAGCCAGTTGTTTGGGGTCTGAGAGGTCAATGCCAGGTATTCCACCAGGAGGAAGTTTCTTCCCTGTCATGTATTCTGAGTAATCTGGAGGAGAATTCTCTCCAATGATCTGCTCTTCCACCACTGTTTCATGGTCAATATCCTTTTTATCATCTGAAATACACAAAATACTGAATTAATACACACTAAAGATCAAAACAGCATGTAATTTATTAGGCTGCACCTCAATACAAATTCACTATTGCTGCACACTTAAAAAAATACACTGCATTTCCAGATCTCCATGCTAATTGTAAAGAGCAAAAAGTCATCCATACAGTAACAGTATGAAGAACACCAAAAGATCACAGTGGGTGAGAGAAAAAAAAGACAGAAATTTCCTATCTGATTAAACACAAAGAAATAAGTAGAACAATCTTATAAATGTTAGCTGCATTTGAAAGACAATGCTCTTTTCCTGAAGTAATGCCTAAATACTTCATTTTCTTTACCTCTTCAAGATTAACCTGCACTATACCCATTTTGGATCTCAACAGAAGCTGGTAACAAAGCAAGCCTATCAGAGGAGTGGCAGATACTTACCCTAAGACATTGGGACTACTGATCTTTGCTTCAGAGTCTTCAGAGTCCCCTGACCTCCAACAGAGGAGCCACGGATGGACAAGAAATTTAACAACTGTTAATGGACCTCAGCACCTGCCCATAAAGTTAAAGTTTTGCAACACCTGCAGAGAGATCTAAAAGAAAGCAAAAAAACTAAAAAGCATGTCTCCCTCCCAAGGGGGCTTCTTCCTTCCGTGGCAGAGGCCAGCCTAAGCTCTTTCCCATTCTACTGTGCAAACAGCTGATACGGATCATTCGGAGCTTTGATCTGCATGCCAGTTAAAGATACTGCTACTTTTATCTGCTCTACAGCTCCTCCAATGAGTTTGCACTCAAGGACTGCAATGAAAGCAGGTGGAAGACCTGCTGTTGCTGTCTACCCACGGAGACCCTAAAACATGCTAAGACACAATGCTTTCTCTCTCTCTTGCTACTTTATAACAGAAACCAGCGATACACAAAGATAGGGAAGGTAAACATCCACCTGTGTTCCTCAGTGTGGTGCTTACACCAGCACCAATCCTGTTTTCCATCCTCAAATGCAATTAGGACAACAGATGGATATATGGTTCTAACTATTCAGCTTAATGTTAATAAACTTGCCACCACACTACTTCTACCACCCCATATATGGGGAGCAGACTCTGCAAGTCACCTTAATACACAAAGGACTTGAAAAGTTGAAGTATTTACAGAAATAACAGGAAGTTTTGAAGGAATGGAATACACAAGGTGGTGAGAGAGAAATAGTATTTTTCCTGGTTTAAAAAAAAAAAAAAAATCACAAAAAAACCCCCAACACACGAAAAAAACCCACAACCAACCATCAAAACAAATACCTCACAACCCCAAACATAAGGCAGAAAACAAACAAGGCAACATTATGTTGCAGTTTTCTTTGTTTGGCTGGGGTTTTTTTTCCCTAAACAGAAACACAGGAAATTACATTACTCATTACTCAGTTTAAGAAAGCAAGGATAAGACATATGCAAATAAAGTAAATATACAAAGGACAAATTTCTATTCAATTTGTAATGCCTGCTTTTAATGTTTGCCACCAAGCTATTTCTAGAAACGATACTGCTACTGTGGGGTTTAATCTGATCTGCCAGATCAAATAGCAGTTCATGTATATGTTTCATGGTGAAAGAAAATAGACTGCAACACTGCAAAGACAGAAGTGTTAATAAGAAAATACTATCTGCAGTATTAAGCTGGCAATAAGCTGACTAATTTGGATGAGTTTTTATTCCAATCTAGTTTTCCACCCAGAACACTACCTTTCAGTCTTCAGCAGTACTTCGAAGGAAGCAACTGAATTTACCTTAAGCAAGGATTCTATGCTAAGTTTTACAGCACTCACAGTAGTTAAAAATTCAAGTCAATAAACCTCCAACCTGGCAACAATTTGTTCTTTCAAACAGAACCTTGAGAAAAGTTCTTTAGGATTGCCTACACCATGAAGCTCTGAAGAGCAGAGAATTTCTGGAAAGCTAAAAGTGATGCCTTCTCCAAGCTGCAAACTAGACAGAATGAGATCAGCTGCCATTTCAACAGCTACCCAGAACTTCCAGTTTGACTGACAATATTCACAACAGAAACAGGTTTTCATTTCCTGCCTCAGATCAGACCTATGAGTCAACAGGGAAAATCTGTATACATTCCTTAAGATCTTCCCTCTCCTTCCCTAGTGCCAAGGTCCACTATTCCACAATGTTTTCTTGGTATTTGAGGGCCAAACTGAAAGAAAGTCAGCCTTCAGTGCCCTTACTTCCCAAAAGCCCATAAACCGACATCAGCTCTGCAGCTACTCAATTCCACGGGCTACTGGAGAAAAACATAAAACATACTCCTTTGATACAGTAAAAAAAGAGAAAGTATTGACAGTTATGCAACAGTAAAAAAAATATCAAGTTTTCCTATACAAAAAAAATGTATCTCTACAGCAGCACATACTTGCAATTTTAAAAACTAGTTTTAAACAAAACAGACTAAACCAACAACCTACAAAACATTTACCTTAAACTGTTATGTCCTTCAACATAGAAGACCTTGTTCACACCAAAAGTTGAATACTTTTTAAAACTAGCAGCAGACTTCAGTAGGTCTTTAGTATCCACACCATCCTAGTTACAAACCAACCAATGACATTATCAACTCATTGGGAGAGGAAAAAAAGCCAACACACAAAAACCCCCCAACTCACACTTCTTTGGAAGAACTTTACCAGTGTCCTCTATGCACAACTTTATCACAACTTTATTTGTCATCCCCTACTAACCTGGACTAGGCAGATCAAAGTTAGGAGGCTAAAGTCCAAACAAACTTTCACTCAGGCTGACAAGGTTAACCAATATTCATTGCAAACAGGGCTTGATGTTTTCTGCCTTCAAACAAGAGCAAGTCCTGAAGCAGACTACATCCAATTTACTTTCCCTTTTCCTCTCACGAAGCATCAGAGAATCAAATATTCTGCATCCAAAGAAAAGCAAAAAACAGCAAGAGACAACCTTGAAATTCTAGTGACACCTATGAAGAAGTACAGTACAAATAAGGCATAGTAAGTAACTCCATGCTGTTGAGGCCCATGCCAAGCTAATCTGGATGCCACCCATGCAAGCTAAATACAGACATGAAGCAAGTCAGGAAAAGGAAAATAACTGCTATATATTATCTGATCTGCTTTGTTTTGTCCCTTTAAACCACTTGACAGTACAGCAGACTCAAAAATAAGGCATTCTGCTTAAGTGTGTATTTAACACTATTCATATCGATCTAATTCAACTTTCTGTAAGGAACTTGGAAAATTATTTTAGTCCCATCTTCTGAAAGCTATTGAAGATCTGAATGCATGTCACTTAGTTAATCACTTTATCTTAACAAAAACATGCACAGTCATGCAAGTCGGTGCAACTGCTATGTCTAACAATCTATCTTAAAAAAATGTAAAATGCTGATTTGCTAGAGACACAACAGATAGCCCCCCAACATCCTTCTATGCCCAATTACATTAAGATACTTAACTCTAAATTGGGTTGTTCTATGTACCTGTCTAACACACATCCAAAAAAATCTTCACATTGAGTGTCCTTTCATCTGTATTTCTCTCATGCCCTATATATGGGCAATACACAGCTTGAACTGGATTCACTTCAAAGCAAGTATATAAAACTTTTTTGGTGTTTTGTTTGTTTGGTTGGTTGGGGTTTTTTACACTACGATCTATGAAAAGTCAGCGTTTTAGCCAGCCATATCTTCTGACTGCTACTTAAAACTTATTTCTACTGGTGAAATAACCAAAAGTTTTAAGAGTACCAGATCATTGGGATAAAACTAGTAACCGCAGACTCCAACAAATCAATGATGAAACAGAGCAGAATGTTTTCCCAAGACTACATTGATTACCTTTTGCTCTTATATTTTCTCCATCTCTAGCAGCCCTTCTGTTGCACAGAAAATCCATCCACCTTAGAACCCCACTATTTGATCCATTTCTAGAATAGTAGCTAGCTCCAGATGACATCTGTGGGACACCCCGGCTTTATAAGACACGCCCCTTAACTCTCAACTCAAGAAGTCCTGTCAGTATTTCTGCCTGTTATTCTTGATTTCAGCCATTGTACTCCACTTCTAGATGATGAATTATCTAAGCCATCCTCCTCCTCTAATACAACACAGGGAGAACACATTGTTATTTAACAATTTTTCCCCTGTGGAAAATAAGTAGTTCAAGAGGGAACTCAGAAAGTACACTCAGTAGCAAACCAATGAGACCTAATCCTACAGTTTCCTCCCCAAGGTGTCAAGTTAAAAAAACAGACATTCTGCTTATCAGCTAAAAGGATGAAGAACATTTAAACTTACATTTTCTTTTTATGATCACACAGTTAAACACATCTGTTTTTAGGAACAGCTGAAATGCAATTATGTGATAAAGGATGTAATTCAGCAACTGTGCAGTACCAAGGCAGTGTGGTAAGAGCTTCATTATTGCTACCACATTGCAATCTCCTCAGGCAAATTAGCTCATTGGTCATGTTTGGAAGCAAAGAACCATAATTAGCTTGTTAAATAATACAGTTATTTAGCAGACACTTCTGAATGTTAAATTCCATTTTGCACAGTATGCAATTTTTTAATCTAATCATCTGCTAGGTTACTTTCCCTCTGATGTGCCTTGCACACAGATGGAGAACAGGTTCTTCTTTCCCTATGTCACCCTTCTCTTGTTTCACACCACTGAGAGACGAACTGACAAAAACACCACATACATCAGCAGTCATCAACTGACTTCAAAATTTGTGAGACACCATGCTGAAGCACTATGACCTTCTGAATCATCAGCATACAAGTGACATGGACCTCTCAAGGAAGGATCCAATAACGAGTTAGAGGATTCTAGCTTGAAGGTGGGCTAAGAGGCACCTAATTGCCTTTTGAGACACTCTAAGTGATGAGCCATATTCATGTATTTCACTTTAAAAACTGAAAAGACATCTAAAACAGCTGCAGGAATGTATCTACCTTATCCTCTAAAGTTCACTGGCAAAAATGTCAGAGCAGACTCAATGCTCATGGATATCAAAAGCCTGTACTGTTGTCTTAATGAGAGTCAGAAATAGATTACCATCTTAGTATTTTAAAAAGAAATAGACAATCACTTTTTGTCTCCAGTATGAAAAATTTTCATATAAGAAGTTCACGACCTATCTGTCAGTGCAAAAAATTTTGGCCATCCTTAATAGAGACCTACAACTGAAATGACTCGTTTATCACTTACACTATGTAAGACAACTGGTCAAACAGCAGATTACTATTTTTGTCACCCCTGCAATTTCATAAAGTCAACTGAAAACCCTTCTATTTTTTTTAAGACACTAGAAGTTTTTTTTAAACAGGTCCTGAAGAACTTTCTAGAAACCCAGTATGAACTACCCACTCCCCAACTCCCCCAGTTTCCAAATATTGGGTCCACAGCACAGGCTTTCTGGATTATCAGGAACCATTTCCAAACCATACACGTTACTTCTGCATCTTTGTCTTTCCCACCTCAGAACAGGATACCAGAGCATTTTAACATCTGTGGGCAACGTTGAGTTTGGCTGTGCTATTTCAGCCCCAAGCTTGCAGAGTATCTATGCTAACAATGTTAGTTTGAGCCAATACCTATTTCAGCTTTGAAAGCTTGACAGAGTTAAGAATCACTATCTAGAAGCAGATGTAGTTACACTAATACATTTTTCCACCTCAAAATTAAACTCAAGCTCCTTGAAATTCCAGCATTTGGGAAGCAAGCATTTCAGCATCACCTTTGCAAATGCTTCTGCATCTAAGAATCAGTTTTTCAATCACAATCTGACAAAGTGATTTCTAATGATCCTTCCTCTCCACCATCACTACTGTGTACCCAACCTGGAGACAGTCACTAAAGAGGATGATTCAAGTTGAACCTAGCAAACACACAAATAAATTCTACTATAAATCAGGTTTTCCTGGTATAAACCAGGGACTCGCACTTGGACAGCCCCCTTAACTATACACAATTTTCTAAATCCATTACAGGATAGCCCAATGAAAATAATGAGGAGAGAAATTAGACAGTATACAGAAAACACACTACATATACACCTCTTCAACCCTTTCTGAAAATAGAACGCCTTTGTTCAGTTCCTACCTTCACATGTGAAGACAGACAAATAATTCCATTCTGAAGATCTGGAAAGCTAATCTGAGCTAGAACAAAGCATTCCTGTTTTAAACTAAACATTTTAATTAATCATGGGTCACAAGTTTGATATTACCATAGATACAAAGGTGATAAGAGAAGTTATGATAAGCCTAAACCGTTGCCAACAGCAGCACTGCAAAATCTAAGTAACCACCTAACAAGACAAGGATTTAGGTGTCCCCTTTAATCACATTGCTACATGTTTCACAGATTATTTCTACACATTTCAAGAGGTGCTGCCAGACATTTAATACTCATTTATGGACAAAGCTTTATGATTGGCTAAATTTGGTACCACCCGTGTACAAGCTAATACAGCAGCACTAGAAAACAGTAGCCAGTAATTAATTCACATTGTCTTCCCAAACTGTGGTGAGCAAAGTGCCCTTGTTCCCAGTTCAAATACCCAAGAACAGCAATATAGGGCTCATTGTTTTATCCTGATGCATGGGCTTATTTACTATTTGGCTTTTGATAAACTTTTTGCTAAGCATTTAAACCAGTCAATTACAACAGTATGCAAGCAAGTCTTTAATTATGTCAAAATACAGAGGCAAAACTACTATCTTTGTTCAAGATAAAGTATGCCCAATTCTGCAGGGAAACTTTAGCGCAGGGAAACTTTAATACAACTACTATTTCACAAGCCAGCCATTTGTTCTGGTGTTGTGGTTGTGGGATTTCCTCCCCCCCCAATTTTGTTTGTTTTGCAGTTTTTCCAGCAACCAGTCCCCCTCTACAATTTCAGAAAACAGACAATGAAGTCTCAGCATTTGACTACTTTAGATCATTTCTGTAACATTCAATAAGCTGTGTATGAGGCATAAAAGCATATCCAACAGGCTCAGTAAAACTTCACAGCACTCTTAACTGAGCAAGTTATTACCAAAGGCTGTTTGAAGCTGGGGGTGAGGGGTGGGAGGTGCAAAGTGTGGGTTAGGTGCATGCAAGCACTCAGGGAGAGGAATTCAATCTTTAATGCTTTACTTTCACCTATATATGTTGCGATTTTGTTCTGGAGTGCTTTTTGGCATTAGAGGTCAAGTCAGAATAGGTACTCTGCACCATTCTGCATTGTGGATATAAATGAGTTGAATGTAGCAATGCAATTCAATCTCCAGTAAATTGCAAGTGGGTATCATTCCCACTAAGCTTTCACGGTCATGCTCGTAAAGAACAAAACCACTGAAATCAATAGGGCGACCCTGATGTGAAAGTTGTGTACACGGGAAAAGAATCAAGTGTATTGACACACATGCTTCACTTCAATAATAATCAGCATGCAGAAGATCTAAGGAATCATCCTATCAGGCACTCTGAATTTCAAAGTGTAAATGCATGCTAAAAATTGTCAATTTATCTCAGTGAGGTCCTGTATCTTGCCAGTTCATGAGTCATACATCCACCTGCACTCAGCTACCTTAGGTAGCTTCCACAAACGAGAAGACTGTATTAGTTTCTATTATCTTTTATCTTTCTTAGATGGCCATTTCTAAGAAAGAAACCCCAGCAAGTGGTTTTATTCAGGTTTCATACAATGATACATATAGGTATTTTCCTGGTTTGAGTTAGAACAGAACTGATTCTGTTCAATGACTTTGTTCTCCAGCCAAAGCTCCTTTCGGTAACTGCATTTCTGAAGCCGGCAGTACATTTTTCAGAAACACTGCCTGCTTCCAGCAGTGATTAGGTCTAATGTCCAGGTTTACTGCTGAGGACTGGTATGGAAACCAGGGCCACTGCTTAATTTTTGTTATGATTCGTATTGGGGGGTTGGTGCAGAGTAAAAGTCTGCACCTACAGTAAGGCACAGACAGGACAGGTAACCCTAATCTGACCAACTAAGGATTGCATTCCATACATGTCATACTTGATATAAAGCTGAGGGGCAGTTCCCTCTGCTCTCTCTCTCTCTCTCTCACTTCCTGCTCTTCAGCTTTCCAAGAGCCCATCTTTGCTGCTTCTCTCTGCCTTTTACTCCTGAATCCAGCTCCAGGATCCAGCCCCCCTGAGTCCGACTCCTGTCTACTGCTGGAGGCCTCCTGTTGCAGTATCAGTGGGGACAATGACACCGTTACCATCAAGGGGGGGTTTGGGTTCAGTGCTGGCTCTACACATATTTGCATTTATTATCTATTGTTACTATTTTCATTAAAGTACTTCTAACTGTTTTGTTTTCATTCACAAGTCTGTCTCTCTCATTTCCCTTTCCCCTTCCCTGGCAGGAAGGGGAGAAGAGGGGAGTAGTGGACAGTGTCTGTCGCTGAGTGGTGGTCAATCCAGCCCTAACCCCTCCGAACAGCCACAGTATATAAAACCTCATTCTATTAAACACTTTTTGGGAAAAACTTAAAACTTCTTTTCTGTTCAGCAAGAAGGAGAAAACTTTGATCAGACTCATTAGGCTGTCAACGAACTACATACCAGAAGTGTGCTGTAAGTGTGCTAGAAACTCACAAAATAATCACCTATATTTAAAAAGGGTAAAAAGCAGAATCTCTATTATTTCCATCTCTTCAGACGAGTGAATTCAGCCATGCAATACACATTTCTTTTAACACAGCCCTTTCTAACAACTACTGGTCATTCACAAGCATAAGAGAGCAAACATTTTACACTACATCAGAAGCTTAAAGAATATCTGTATGATACTGAACTCTTAAAAAACTTTAAGGAGCACAAAAATTATGATATGTAAGACAGATCACCAAAGACCACACACCAATTTAAATATTGCACGAACTGATGCTATTTGACCACTTTCTCACATTTACGTAACTTTGGCACAGACCTTTGACTCTGTACAGAGCCTAACTGCCAGCAATACATTTTATGTAAAAACTAAAAAACCCCACCAACAAAAAGCCCATGTGCCACAAGTAACACACTCCTGCTGACTAAAAAAGCTCTTCCTCCCCCATAGAGGAAAAGATTAAAAAATAGTGACAGATAAAAGCAGGCAGGGCAGGCACATGGCTGGTTTTATTCCTAGCCCTGCAGATACTAAGCACTTTAACAAAATTTTATTCTACTCAAGGCACTCCCACAAGAAAAACCCAACTGCTCGAAAAATCATATACAACCTCACACAGCACGGCCTCGCTGCGCCAAAAAGCGTATTTAAAGCTTTAGACCTAGCCGAGGAAAAGCTGAAGAGGTCTCAGAGAATCAACCAGAAACGGCTCCCTTTCTCCCCGCGGCTCCCAGGCACGGAGCCACCTCTCCCGGCTGTCAGACCCTGGCTTCTGACACGGAGATTTCTCAAGGGCCAGTTGTTTCTGACCGCCCCCTCCGAAGTCGAAGGGAGGCGCGGCGAGAGCCCCCAAGGGGCGAAGAGGGGCTTCCCCCCCGCCGGCACCGCTGGCTTCGAGCGGGGAGGCCCCACCCACAACCCGCTTGGCTACCACAGCGCCAGGGCGGGCCGGTGACGGGCGGCCGCCAGGTCCACCCCCACCGGGCGAGCTGTAAAACGGTATTTCAGGGAGATCGCTGTCCCCGGGCTGGGGAGTCATCGGGGCGGGCGGCGCTGGGGCGGGCGGTTCTCCCCCACCAGCACATAACGGTCACGGCTCGGAGCACACGCCTCATCCGGGGCCGCCGCTCGCGTTCGGCGTTAAAATGCGGCCCAATCTGGCCGCCGGTGCTCGTCGCCGGCAGCGCAGGGCGGGAGGGAGAAGAGCGGCAGGCGGGGAGCCGGCAAGGCAGAGGCGGCCGCGGAGGGGAGGCGGGCCGACTGGGCCGCGAAACGGGGGAGAAAGAGGACAGAGGGCGCTGGGNGCCTAGTCCTAGAGCCAGCGGCGCGCTGCCTCCCTCCCTCTCGCACCCCCTTCAGCCGCCGCCATCTTGGCGGCCGCCGCCATCTTTCCTTCCCCCCGCCGGAGCCGGGCAGGAGCAGCGGCGGCAGCAGCGCAGACCCCGCCATCTTTTCGGGGAGCCGCCATACTTGCCCTGGCGATGAACATGGCGGCGCCCATCACACACATCAAAACATGGCCTCCCTTCAAAACAAAACTATCCGAAGCGAACCGGGCAGCCGCTGGCGGTGCCTGGGGCCCAGGGAGGGAGGGGTCCGGCGCGCACTTACCCGAGGCCCACATGGTGACCGAGAACTCCCCCTCCAGGGTCTTGATCTGCACCTGCTTCTGCTCCCATTTCCTGCCGCCGCCGCCCTCGGCCCCACCGCCGCCTCCCCCGCTCAGGTAACTCTTCTTGCTGCTCTTCTTGCCGCTGCCGCCCTTCTTAACGCGGCCACCTCCACCGGCCGAGGAGGAGCTGCCGCCTCCGCTCTTGCTGCCGGCAGCGGCCACAGTGACCAGGGTCTGTTCTATGTACTCGTCCTCCCCGGCAGGAGCCGGCACCGGGATGAGGATCTGGTCCTCAAAGCCGTCGTCGGCCCGTAGTCCGTCCGAATCATCTCCCCCTACCACCTCCTCGCGGGTCTGCACCAAGATCACCTCCTGGTGGTGCTGCAGCTGGAGCTGTCCCCCGCCGCCGCCGGCCGCGCCGCCGCCCGCCCCGCTAGGGTCCCCGTCCGAGACCAACGGCTGCAGCGCGATCATGGGCTGGTGGTGGTGGTAGTGATGGGGCGGGTGGTGCGGGCCGCAGTCCTCGCAGCACTCATCCTCCTCTTCCTCTTCCTCGTCCTCCTCGCCGCCCACCACGGTGGTCTCGATGGTCTCCACCGGGATGGTCTCCACTTCGATCTCATGCAGCTCCACAATCTCGGCCGGCATTTCCGAGCCGTCCGTGGCGATGTACAGGGTGTCTCCCGAGGCCATGGTGGGGCGAGGCGCGGAGAAAGCTCCGCGGGCGGCGAGGGGGCTCCGGTCCGCTCCCCTCGGCGGATGGTGGAGCTCAGGCTCCTCTCGCTTCCCCTCCTTCTCCTCCTCCCCCTTCCACACAAACACCAGCTCCTTGCAGCCAGCGAGAGGGAGGCAGCCAGCCGCCAAATCCCGGCTACGCTCCCTCGCGAGACTTCCGCTGCTGCCGCTGAGACGGACCCCAGCCCCGGGAGGCCGCTACCGCCGGGACCCGCCCGCCAACCCCCCCGCGCGTCGCCAAGCGACCAATCGAACCGCGCGCCGCGCCCAACGGCTCACCCAGGCGAGTGAAGTAGCCTATAGGGGCGCACCTTGCCTCAGCGGTCCGCCTCCATTAACCGCCGCCGGCCTATCACGGAGTGCTTCGAATACGGAGCGCGCCTCCTGGCTCTGAGCGCCAATCAGCCCGCGGCAGTGTCACCTCTGCACCGCCCGCCCCGCACTTCCCTTTTCGCCACTCCCCGCACGAAAGCACCGCCCCAGTTCCTCCGCCTTTGGGGGTGGCTGGGCTGGCGCTCTGTCCTCCAGTCCGCCGGGGGCAGGCGCAGCCTTTTGCAGCCAGAGGTGCCTGGGCGCGCTCTCCGGGGCACCGGCAGGTGGCGTGCCAGCAGCCCGGCCATTAACGGACGGTGCGCGGCCGTGTCGAGTGGGATCCACCGGGGATCCCGTGCGTGGGGCGGCTGGGCCGGGGACGGAGGGGGGTCTGTGCTTACAACACAGACTGAGAGTAACTGCTGTGTCCCGGCCGTTGCCCACCTGGCCCGGCGCTCAGCCCTCCCTTTCGGCCGATGGACGGACGGGCGGGTCGTGGGCCCTAGCGGAGAGGCGGGCTCGGGCCGCGTAGTCACCGGAGAAGCGTTGGGATGCTGTCGGCAGGACCGGCGCGTTGGAAGTACTGTGTTTGCGGCACTTAAGAATTCTTTTTTCTCTCTTCTGCTCTTTTTTTTTATTTTTTTTGGGGGGGGGTGTGGGTGGTGAACACTGCGTATAGCACTGCTTTCTGAAGGCTTTTCCCTCAAAATTGCGCACAGGCACTTGGCTGCGTTTGGGAGCGCTGGCTGTCGTTTCCACACTGCTGACAGCGGGAACGCGGTTTGAGGTCACAGCCAGCGGCAGAGATCGGTAGCCAAGTTCATGAACTCAGTTACCCAGAAACAGAGTTTAAAATAAATGATACGTTGTAATTTAATCACTGCACAAAATTCCAGTACGTGAATTGATCCTCTCATTTAAAATACATTTATTAAATGTATTTAATTTCACAGAATCACAGAATGTTAGGAGTTGGAAGGGACCGCCAAAGCTCATCTAGTCCAACCCCCCCNCATGGAATTTGCCTTAATTGTTAACACATCTCTCCATCCATTAACTCCTTTGCTCATCAAAACCCCACCAAAAAAAAATAAAAAAAGGGCTTTGCAAATGCAGCAGCTTCTTGCTACAGTCACGCTCCCTTTACTTCCCTTTCTGCCAGCTGCCACAGGGAATCCCTTCCTCATGACCATGTGGACAGGTGAGAGAAAAATGCCACTCATTAGTGTTTTGCAGTCATTTGTTATTAGCTTGTGTGCATATAAACAGGAACAGTATTTGCAAAGAAAATCTGTCTGTCCTGATATGAACGAGCAGGTGCAAAAGCATTCACAAAGAGCTGCAGACTGCGTTTCGTAGGATCTCATTGTAAAATACTCTCTAAAGGTGATGGGTGATCAATAGGTTTAAGAATTTGTTAAAATGGAATATAATAGAATGTATTCCTGTAGTTCAGCAAGCTAACCTGACATTTGGCTTAGAATTAGGAATTTCATAACATGTAAGATAAATAATAAGAAACCAAGAACTGAGAACACTGGCTGTATTCTTCAGGAGCCTCAGGGTATGCTGGAAAACACTGACTATATTGTTTAGATGCCTCAGGGTACGCTAACTTTGATTACTACCACCCAAAGGGATTTTGCTAACACAGCACATCATGTAACTGTAGTGAATAGATAAGGGGGACTTGGCTTCCTAACAGCACATCAGAATGAAACGTTTGATTGTGGGGGTTGGAGAGGTGTCATGAAGGTGGAGAAATGAATCTTCATCTTTGTTTCATGACCAGTAGTGACCTGAGAGGAAGAGGAGGATGAAGTAGTGACCACCAGAGACCACCAAGAGGAGCAACTGTGCAAGTGCCACAAGGATATCAGACTATCAAATGAGTTCTAGGAAAACATATGAATATGTAGATGAATTCTAAGAAATTTGCTGAATATGTGGTAAGTTGTGTCTATAAAATGATGGTTCATGCTCAGGGGGCATGAATGTGTGTCAGGAGGAGAGATCCCCCCCACACCTGGTGCCATTAAGGGAATGCTTCTTTCAGAAACCTTAAACTCTGGTCTCTGAGAGTCTTCTTTGGCCAACTTTTCCGGTATCAAAGGAAGTGATAAAAAGCCCTCCAAAAGGACCAATCTTCAGTCCAAAGTTAATGTACTGGTATTTACATCTAGAAAATATATATACACTAAATATATACACTGCTAAACATGAGGATTTTAAAACAAAAGTCTCATAGGCCTTCTGTAGGCTGCCTTCTTCAGGACATGGTCATCTCCTGTTCCTCTCCTTTTCTGGTCTTAACAGCACTTTTTCTTCCCTTTATATGTTAGGCTACTATTAACTCTTGAGTACAGATTTGCCTCAAGTATTTCTGAGGCTGCTGCTGCAAATGTCCATTGCATTTTTATCTTCGCTTCTCCCTGCGCCACTGCTTCGTTTGCTCATATCCCAAATTGCCATGATATAAAACATTCCTGCTAAGAAATACTTTCTTTTTCCACCTCAGCATGAAGTGGTCTTGAAGGCAGTCTACTCCAGCTCTCCAGCCAGCAATACTGAGCTCTGGGCTAATGATGAGATTAGGAAATAATTTCCTATTAAGTATCAGAAATAGCAACAAGTTTACTGAATTTGTGGAGATCTGGGAATTCTTTCTCTCCACTCACACTCAGCAGTCCCATTTTAACAAACTACAAGATATAGTTTATCACTGCAAAGTTCTCATAAACGGAAAGGCTATTTTTAGATCCTGCAGAGATTTCCAGACTATTACATATAAATTCTGCCCCTCTGTCTGTAGTTGGAAGAGCAAATGTAAGAGTGTGGGAAAAGTAGTGCCTGTAACTTTTATAAATAAGAATATTTCAAAATTGGGATGAAGTCACCCTTGTCCCCCAGTAAAAGTTAAATGTAACAAAAAAGGGTGAGTCATTATGGAGTTCATTTTTGTTAGACAAAATGCACATTCACTTAGACTTTTTGTTCTAAGCTTGCATAATCAAAATACCACGTTAGACATGCACTCAAATCCTGCTCTTAAATTCCTACCAGAGCTGACATTGACTTGAGAGCAAATGAGATTGGGCCCTGAACTGATTATTTTGGGTTGGGGGTGGGGGGTTTTTGTGCATTTTGTTTGTTTGTTTTGCATTGATGGGGGTTTTGTTTGTTTGGTTTTTTGTGTGTTAGTGTAAATTAGCTTCATCAAATATAGGAACAAAATCACAAGTCTCTCTTGTTTATCTACAATTTTTTTTGGTCTAGATCAATTATGATAGTTTAACAGTCACATACAACCCCATTTCATTTCTGTATTTTTACTATGAAGCATACCATTTTGGATAGGAAGGGAACTTTTAAGTGAATATTGCAAGTTTTTCTACTCTTTCCCATACTTTGTCATATAGCCAATGTTTAAATGTTTTGCTGCAACATTGGTATTTCATTATTTTTCAGTGAGAAATGTTGCAAGATACAGCTACTCAGCAGCTGGTTTATCCATTATACAATTCTCTTCATCCTGAACATGATTTGCTTAAATAGAAAATGATTAATTTCCATTAGCTGCAAAGATTAGACATATATCATTTTTCCAACTGCCTGATGAGAAAAAAATACAGCAACAAGCAAAAATAAAGATGTGAAGGCTGCCCAATGAAAAGGTGTTTAAAAGAAAACATTGTTTTCTGTCCAAATAGCAGAAGTTACTCCCTTGATGATCTCTTACCTTCCTGCCCAACACACCCCATTTGCTCCCCTCCTGAGAAGTCCAGCTTGTTTCTTAGCCACATCTAAAAAGTGAGGGGGGGGAAAAAAAACAAACCTTAATTTGAAAAACTTAAAACCTTCCATTGGAAACAAAACTAAGAAATCAAAACCATTTTTAAGTTTAAGTTTTTAAGAATGTATATTCTTCCCAAGCTTTCCAAACTCCAGATGCCTCAGATGTAGCTGTTTTGGGGTTTTTTCTGGTTCTGTCCTTGAAACCTGTAGCAAATCATAGTCCACCCACACACCACTATCAGCATTGTTTTTTCTCCACTCTGCTTTCTTGGCACTGCAAAATTCTTGGTAGCAATTTTCATGTAAATGAAAGAGCAAAACTGCATGAGTTTTCTCTTGACAAACCCAGCTTCTAACATCCTCCTCGCCTGCTTTTCTTTGGGATCTTACAGCTCACGTCTGCCTTTCTTCAGCAGCTGGGTGGGTAGGGGAAAGCCTCAGGATTCAAAGAGATGACAGGTGCAAAGCCAGCACGAAACAGTACAGTAGCTCTGTACAGTCCTCATTTGGTGAAGTTAGAAAGCTATGAATTCCTGAGAGCTGACCTTTGCCAATTTTGGTACAAAGTCTCATAAAAAAAATAGTTCCACCCAAATGTACCTGAGCTACCAGTAACATGCACAGTCGAGAAAGAAAGAACAGAAAGGAAAGGACATAAAATAAGTTATCTTTCACAAAATAAGAAAGAATGAACAAAAAATATCACTTTTTTCTTTTAGTCCTATTCCTGCCCCCTTCAGTTTACGTTGAAGTGAGAAAGAGGAAGAAATTTGAAATGTGAAACTCATGAAACAAGTGAGCTTTTCACAGCCATTATCTCCAACCTTCTCTCCTGCCTCTAGTGGGAGTCAGTACACCCTTTCCCCAATTTGTTTTACCCAGCCTTTCAAATTCAGTGATTTAGAAACTTCTGATATCCTGTTTTTTTCTTCTCATTCCCACAACAAATATTTGTCTGATAGTTGAGAAGAAAGATAAGCCCTCCCCTTGTAAATCAACACCATGGCAAAAGTGGTAATGCTTAGATATCTAGTTAAATATGTGACATGAATAGCTTTTAAGATATTTTTTCCTCTGTGTAAAGAAGGTCAGATGTAGAGTCACTTACTGGAGGAAAAGAAAATCGGTGGCTGATAGAAGTTCTCCTGTTAACGCCTGCTAAAGACTTATCTAAAACTAATGAATAAGTTCTGCCAAATCAAGATATCAGGTTTTCCTTGTTACCTTCATCTAGAATGACTCATTAATCAATTAAAACAGAAGAGGTCTTGAAGAAAAACTCAGGAAGAAATCTAAACTAGGATTTACAATTCCATTAAAGTAATTCACTAAGAAAAATGTTAATTATCTGTGCCATCCTTTCCCAGAGCCCTTGCTCTAGCTTTTTGCAGCTCTACAGGAAATCTAGTTTTAACTTTACCTTTACAGTCCTTTGTAATTTAGCATCATTATCTCTACCTGTTCTAATACAGCTACTGCCATGCCTGGCTTTTATGGCCCACTGGCTTCTGCTACATGTGTCGTCCTTTCTCCCTCAGATTACTAATTAAACAGGAGGGAAATCCCTGAGCCCAATTTGTGTACAGACTCCTACAAAACACATGAAAAAGTTCATTATGAGCATAAGGTTCTGCTTGCTGACCATAACTAACAAGAAGCAATGAACCCTGTATACACTTCTTTTCTTTGTTGTTGTGTTTTTCGTGGGTTTTTTTGGTGTTTGTTTCTGGTACTTTAAATAATTATTGTTTTATTTGCTGTCCCTTCCTTAAAACAAACCATACAGCTAACAAATCTACACCAATTAATTTGCTGAGGTTTATAGAGCTCTCCTCCAAGTGTCATCTTTTTGTGTCTTTGAGACTGAGTAGAGTGAGGAAGGATTTTCTCTCATCTGTTAATCTGACAGAGGGAGAGAGAAAGGGTTTGCACTGCTACCATTCCAAACTGATTTCTAAATTATGGTCACTAGTCACCCCAGTCTCATTAAACAGGTTTTGTTGTAAGGAGAATATCATATAAGTTGTTCTTTTTACTGTGTGAAAGAATACATGAATCAATGAGCCTAATCCTTTCTTCAGAAACGTTTATCCTTTTCATTGTGTGTGGAAAGTACAAATAATTATTATTGAGTTGTAAAGCTGATGATAAAAAAAAAAAAAGGTTTTCTCCTCCATTCCTGATTTCTTGGCTAAGGGTATGAAACTGCCCTTCCAAAAATGTTCAGTCTTTGCAAAGCAATCATATTAAACCTATCAACAGAGGATGTGTGTGGACATCTGAATAAGCTGTATCTTGCAAATTACACAATACAAGAAGCAGAAACTTCTGTGAAATAGTGCATATTAATAAAGCCAGCCTGATTTCGTTTCACACCTGCCAGCACAGCCAATATACTGCAAATCCGTGCCCTAACAGCTCATACTGCGCCCTGGGGCCAGGAAGCAAACCTGCAGCTCCTATCCATGCCTATTGTTTTACAAATAGGAGGATTTCTTAGCCCTCCCTCTGCATCTGCATTTGCTCAGATTACAGACGCAGGACCTGATGCTGGAAAGTGCTGAGTTCTCATCTTTCCTTAAAGTCAGGTGGTACTGACAGATCCCAGTGGCGCTAAGAAAGTACCCGGATAACAAACAAACAAAAAATCTCCGATTGAAATGCATAAGGCTAATTAATTAAAAATTAAGAGCTATAAATTGCTGCAGGCTCAATGAAAGCCCAACGGCAGCTATTTTTCTCTTAAACTAAGTTAGCTGGGTTTCTATTGTGACTCGATTTTCTCTGACAGTTGGCTAAAACACAAGTATAAAAACTCACACTCCTTAGGCGTAAGCAAAGCTGAACAATACTTTTTCTAGTGTGCTTATATTAGAAGAAGGATTTGTAGCTCAAACTTATTAGAGGAAAGATTGTGATTTTACTTTTTTGTTATCCAGCTCTTCCCTGCAGCAGGAATTCTTCCTATACACAGGCACATCCACACATGCATGTACCTCCACACAGCTAGCCATTTTTAAGTGCCTTTTTCTTCCACTACTCAAAGCCCAGACTCTGACTCCGAGGCCTGAAAAAGCACTCCACTTAACCCGGTGTCACTCGTATTGTCAGAATTGAGCTCAGCAGCACTGAAATGAACCAAGTTTTAAGTGTATCAGGCTGAAACCTGAGTACTGGAAAATAGGTTTGAAAGACCAGTTCTACTAGGGTTAATTGTGGTGCAGAAAGTGCTGCCATACCGGTGATATTCAGCAGGGTAGGGGTTTAGAGAAGAGATCCATCAATGCTTAGAGGGGAAGGAGAGAAAGCCCAGTTTAATCTGATGCCTTTCTTCACAAGATCCACATTCTCTCATAATCCTGACACTCTTTGTCAAAAGGGAACCCCTTAGGTTCTTATGTTTGTAAGTGATTACAAGTGTTGCTATTTTTTGCATGTAACGTTTTGCTTTGGAAGGGGAATCTAGCTGAAACACTCAGTTCGGGTATTTGTACCAGGCTGCTAGTAAAACTGTTTCTGAAATACCAAGGTTGCAGGGAGGGCAGCAAAAGCTCTTCAGGGGATGAGTACTTATGGTGTGTAACAGCAAATATGTCTCATGACAGAAGGTAATTGCAAATCCTCTGAACAATATAAACCACTTTGTGGAATAAATCACTTCCCAGAAAGATTGTGTTTCTGTGAAAAAGATGAGAAGCAGATGAGTGAAAGTGTAGCACGAGAAAAAAAGTATTTATCTAGAAGAAGACATTGTTTCCATTGGAATTCCACAGAAGCAGTCTTTCTGAATACATTCTGTACTGGATCTTAGCAGTGGAATTAATTACAGCAGGTCTGTATTTGCTACTTTTCTAGCTAAAGATTAGATGTTAAAATTCCTTAAGCAGTCTTTCTAAAGGAGGTGAGAACATCTGAGTGCCACTAAATCAAGCCTATCATTCCCATGAAGTTATCCCTTCTCAAGTCATAGTCTTCTCTTTTGTTGATTTCCGTTGCATTTGTAGGACAATTAGACTTGCTGGACCAAAAGAAAATGCATAACTATATGAGGCAGAATAAATGCAGAGATATTAGTCATGGCCCTAAGGTCATTTCTAGGACAGGCAGAGCGAGAGGGCCGTTGCTCCCAAGGGATGTCTCGTAAGCCATCCCAAGGATTTATTTTAAGGACTTCTCCTGTGCTGCCCCTCAGAGAGGTCGCGGAGCGCTGCTGCACTCACGGTGAGCAGGAAAAACGTTCTTCGGCGAGCTGCGGGGGGAGCAGATGTGAGCCTGGTCCTCTCGGGGCTCCCCGGCGGCAGCGGGTCTCCCCGGCGGCCGTGGGTGCCCGTGGGGAGCTGCAGTGAGGGCGCGGCGTCGGCAGGGGGCGGGCTACGCTCGCTGCCGCGGAGGCAGCGGGGGTGCGGCGGCCGGTGGAGCCGAGACCCTGGGCAGTGCCCGCGGCTCAGCGAGGGCCTCGGGCTCCTCTCCCCGTGCGAGTTGATGCCCCCTGTGGGCAGGCACTGCCGGAGGAGGAGCGTTATCCAAGAACCGGCTACAACGGCCCTTTGCTGTTGACCCTTTCAGCCACGCAACCGTCTGCCGGCATCCGCAGAGGCGAGGAGCGCGGGCGCCGTGGGGGTCCAAACCCCGTGAGATGCTGTTGCTGGACTGTGCTGGTTCTCCCCGTGCTCTTCCCTCTACACCTGGCCCGAGAGGAGTTTATTTGCCCTGGTATGACCTTTAGTATACCCTGCACTCCCTCGCAGGGCCGGCTGCAAAAGGCGAGGATGGGTGCACACTTCAGCACAGAGCCGGGATACTGGGAAAGCTGGCAGCAAATGATGAATGGGCAGAAGTGAGCCGATCTCGTAGGGAGCTTTTGATTTCTTTGAATCTCACTTTTCGTTTTGGGAGCTCCCAGATGGAGATGCTATGAACCAGCCTACATCCAGCAGGATTTGTTGAACCTGGACACACGTGGCTGCTGTGCAAGCTGATGTGAAAGCACCATATCACAGAAAGGGTGGGTTACACATAACAGGGCCAAATGTATCTAACAAGTTACCACTGGCAAAAGGAAAATGACATTCTCCCCCTAAGAGCACCAGCTCCTCAGCACCTTTGCTTGGTCAATTCAACTCACAGCTCTGGCATAGAGTTAACCTGGTGGAAAGAGAAAGCCAGAACAAGCCAGGGCAGAGCCAGCACAGGTGAAAGGGGAAAACAGAAAGCAGGGCTTACTGACAAATTATTTCTCCTAGGTGTGTGTTGATGACACAGCCCATCTGCCTATGAAAATGTGATTTTGTACAATTAAGTACCTCACAATGTAAATGTTGTCGCTCGTTTCAAGTCAAAACATGACACTCAATTCAAAATGACTGCAACAATGACTTCTAAACAAGGAAATATACAGCTATGTTTTCTTCAAAACAACTCTGAAGGAAGATCCAACTTATATAGGCAGAGAAGAAACTAGGTAACTCAGGAACTGAAAAAAAAAAAAGTCTGTCATGGGACCTGGAACTCTTTGTTCAGAGGAAAGCCCACCTTATTTAAAGGTAAAATTCACAGAATCACAGAATATTAGGAGTTGGAAGGGACCTCGAAAGATCATTTAGTCTAACCCCCCTGCCACAGCAGGATTGCCAAACTATTTTATTTCCAGAACATCAACTTTAACAGTTTAGTCTTTGGAAACTAGTAGGAGATAAGGCCTGCAAACAAGGGCAAAATTAAGATACCTCAAGCACCCAGCCTGCTCTTCAGACTGATAACAGCCACTGGGAAACACGTGCAGACAATCCTGCTGCATCTGTCACCTGTTCTTTTAATGAGTAGAAGGAGGAAGTAGCTGGGTTGCCTAGCAGAATTGTATTCATGCTGGGAAGGCAGCTGATGGGAAGTTACCTTTGTGTGGGGAAGTGAGTTTACCTGGCTGTGTGGAAGTGTGGACCAGTATATCTTATTTCAGAGCTGTGTATTTTAGGTCGTGTTCTCAGTGGAGAAAAAGATTTTTGTCTTTTTTTTTTTATGCTGGAAATTGCCATCTGGGATGCTGGAGGTGATGGTGATGTGTACTTTAAATTATATAAATGAGGTATTTGATGGTACCCTATGCAGAGGCAGCAATTGTGCTCCTCGTGAGCAGTTGTGCTCAACTCCTGTTGAGTGTGTTAGGAATTTCTCTCACCTAGGCTTCTCAACAGTTGGAAATCCTGATCCAGTATAGGAAACCAATGAAGAAAGGAAAGCTAGAGCTGAAAGAATTTTGACTACAATGAAGCATGTTTGAATTGCCATAAAGTGTAGAGAGTACATGAATCTGTAGAGTTCATAGTCATTTCTGTGAAAAATTTTTTCACTGAAGGAGTTGTTAGGCATTGGAACAGGCTGCTCAGAGAAGTGGTGGAGTCATAGTCCCTGAAGGTGTTTAAAAAGCATGTAGATGAGGTACTTAGGGACATAGTTTGATCTTAGGGACATGGTATAGTGTCTGACAGTGATAGACTGATGGTTGGACTTGACCTTAGAGATCTCTTCAAACCTTGATAATTCTGTGATTCTGTGATTATAGTATTCATAAAAAGGGCTATTGTTGCCCATTAAAATGTCCCCTTCTTTTCCTTTGTGAAGGACTGTAAGCTTCTGTGCTTTATTAGCATGCTATAAAACTAAGGATGCCAAAAGGTCAGAACTGGGTAATGCTTCTGCCAATTCTAAAAGTCAGTCTACAGCTGGTGTTTCTTGTTTGTCTGGCAACCACAATTACTCTTAAATTAATATTATTTGTTTGGTTTATTATTGAAATATAAAGCATGAAATTCTATCCTTAGAAAGAGATGCCAACTCACTGGAGACAGAAAAGCTTTTTGTTTTTCTCATGTGGTTGAGTTCAGATGCTTAACTTCCCAGGCATGCAATAGCACTAACCTATTGGGGATGGAGTAATATTTTTTTTCTTTGCAACTGCATAGACTGCCCCACTAATTTGCTTTATTAGCTGCCTTGAGCATTCCCAAGCAGGAAGTGACAGAAGGGTGTCATCATGTTCATGTTGGTTTTGGCTTCTCCATTGATACTGTCAACAAGCTAAAATGTTTGAACCAGCTAAATGTTTAGGCTGGAGTACTGAAGCATCTGTCATCTGAACAATTCTTTCCTTATAGACACATATAATAAACTCACATTGGATTAACAGTCAGTTAACTGAGTTGGGTGCTGCAACTTTATGGGAGAACATGAACCTCGTGCTGGAACAATGGTGAAGAAACCACTGCATTTACAGAGAGCTGATGTGTAACAGCAACATGGTTTGAACTCCTGCTCTGGGTAAAGCTGCTTAGCTTCACACTATACACCTTCCACTCAACCTGCTTTGGACCTTTAGGCATTCAAGGTTTTACATTTAGACCACTCCAGAAGGGAAAAAACCAAACCAAAACAAAAACCAAGTAAAGAAAGCCTCCTGAAGCTTTCTAGCAGTCAAGTGGCAGCATTTAGGTGCTGGGTTTTAAGCCATATAATTTCATGCAACTGTGCTACCAAGAAAACTTAAGTGGTTAAACTAAAATAATAGGTGATATTGTCACCAATGTTAGCAGGCAAAAAATATTGCTGAAAAATATTTACATTTCATATTTGCAAGGCTGCTTTTTTTGCCTCTTTTAACTTCCAACTGTGGTAGACCTTTATAAGGGTGAGAGAGTATGGAGAGAGCTACAGAGATTTGTATTGAAATGGAATGGAACAATATTGTTTTCTGAGTGTGGAACTGATCCATATGGCATATTGTCAGTGAAAGGAGTTGTCCTGATTTGGATTAGACAGAACTAATTCTGTTCAATGATTTTACTTTTTAGCTAAGACTCTTCTAAGTAACTACAGCTACTGAAATTAACAGCATGTTTTTGCAGACTTTGTCTGCCTTTGGCAGTATTAATATTTAGACAAAGGTCACTTCTAAATCTTGTGTACCACATTGGGGAGTGCAAAGTAAAAGGCTGCTCCTGTGGGGAGAAACAGACAAGACAAGTGACCCTAAAATGACCGACAAGGTATTCCATTCCATATACATCATATTCATTATAAAGCTGAAGGATAACAAAGCTTAAACCTCTATTCTTCAATGGCTGGTGTCTAAGGAGGTCTCTGTCCATTCTGCCTTTGATCCTGATCCATGAGTTCCTGAGTCCTCTTCCAGAATCCAGCTCCTGAATCTAATTTCCATCTGCTGCTGAGTCCAGTCTGGGACTTTCCCAGTGCTTGCCTATAGCGTCAGTGGTGATATAATTGCCATCAGGGGGTTGGGTTCAATATTAGTTTTGTATATATTTGCATGTATTTAATTTTATTGTTATTATTTTCATTAAAGTAGTTTTGTTTTTCTTTTCCAATCCATAAGTCTCTCTTATTCCCTTTCTCTTCTTCTTTGGGAAGGGTAAATAGAGAGCATCTGTCACTCAGTGGTCAGCCAAGCCCTAAGTCTTGACAGGAGTAATGACAGGGATGGTGAACGCTGGAGATGGTTAACAGGTCAGGTATGGGCTTGCAAAAGAACACAGAAGGAACAAGGGTAACACTTTAATTTTGAGTTGTGTTTGTGTTGAAACGTCAAGGTGTAACTCCTCTCCCTGTGAATCAGAGAGGCTAGAGTGGTTAGCAAGGCTACCTTAAGTTTTAAGGTTAGCAAGTCCTTCGTCTGTTTCTGTTCTCAAGGGAGCAGTACAATTTCCTGCTACTTCAGTGGAGATGGTACCAAATCTGGAAAATGGGCTGTAGACTCCCTGGAGCGGTGTGACACAGGCAAGGGGTGGATGCTACCGGGACAGCTCACACCGCATTTATCTGAATGCCAAGGAAATGTGTGTCAGGTGTTGGTCCCAGCAGTTCCACCCCTAGGAGGAGCTCGCATGTCTGGGCTTTGCCCTAAGTCACGTTCCTTTTAGGGTTGTGGCACTGTATTTACAGTGTTTGGATTACCCCTGCTTTTCCAAAGCCCGTCTGGAAGCGCCCAGGGACTTGGCTGCAGCGCTCGTGATCCCTCTGTGTTCCGAGGCCGGCCCAGGGAGGGAACGCCTGTGGTGGCTGTGCTGAGTCCTGGGAGGCCCCAAGGTGGTAGTAGCAGCACGATGGGTATCCTGCTGCCCTGCAAATCACCTCCCACCCCACACACCTCACCCGGCTGCCTTCGAGGCCCTCGCAGCAAGGTGAAACTCAGCCGCCAGTCTCCTGCCTCCAGAGCCGGCCCTGAAGGACCCTCTGTCCCAGCGTTCCCTCCGCTAACACCCGAGCACTCTCTGCAGCTCCCCGCCAGGTGCAGCCAAGGTTATCCCCGCGGCCGCTCCGGTGCCCGCCAGAGGCGAAAGGGAGCCGGTGGGGCGGAGGCAAGAGGAGCCAGCCCTCCGACGGGAGCGGAGCTATAAGCACAGCGTAGAGCAGTGTGGAGCGAAGTGCAGCGGGAGCCATGGGGAATCGTGTTACTCGAGAGGACTTCGAGTGGGTCTACACGGAGCAGCCCCACACGCAGCGCAGGAAGGAGATCCTGGGTACATCGAGGGGCGAGGAAACGGCTCCGCCGTCGGGGCAGGCAGCCGGGCTGGATTGCGCACCTAGCCGGGGTTGGAGGCAACACGGGAGGAACGGGGCTTCCATGCTGCGTTTGCCGGTGTCGGTGCTGTGAGCGGCTCGGGGTACTGACCGGGCTACCGAGAACGAGGGGCGGCAGCCCGGTGGGCTTAGAGGGGTGTTTTCCCCGGGAGGTGTAGGTCTTGCCGGCGCAGTCTCGCCTTCTGGGGGCAGCGGAGAGGCATGGCGGGGGCTGAACAGGGAGCGCTGCTACATCGAGCCGGGTCACACGGACGGCGGAGCTGGCAGCGGCGGCGAGGTGACACCGCCGTGCGACCACCTGTGGCCAGGGCTGCGTCCGGTGCTCCACACGTAGCCCCGGGTCAGCGCAGGGAGTCGCTGCGGGGAGTCCTATGGAAAGTTTTCCTAGGGTTTTGGTAGAGCAGTTAAATAAATGAGGGTGTGGGTGGGTGTTTTCTAGAGAGCAATAGAAAGATCTCGCTGCTTGTCAGGGGCAAGATGCACTCGTGTGTTTCCATGTTATATACATGGTGTTTAACTGCGTCCATGATTATGTTGGGTTAGGAGTTTTTCACTTTGGGTTGGGGGGGCTTTTTATGAAGAACTAATAATTCAGAATTGTTGTGAAATGTTATTGTGTATCTCCTGAAAAAATGTTTTGAACATGTTGTTATAAAGAAGGTTTTATTTTATGTTTTCCTTTGGGTGGGTTGATTGGCTTTTTTTCCCCCTCTAGTAAGTAGGACACAGTTTACCAAGCTTGTGGCTAAGGTGCTGAGAGGCTCTGGGATAATTAGGTGTTGTTTCTTTACTCCTCCATGATCTAATAGATTAAACTGTGATTAATCTAAACTACGAAAGCATTTCTTGTATCTTTGTGGTAGTGGAATATCCTGGTCTAGGTTTTAATTATATCCTGGAGAAAATAATAATTATTCTACTATGTGGTCATGATGGAAAGACAAACGATGCCATTACATGCAATGATCCTTCTCAGTGTTGTGCTATTCATCCTTTCAGTCAATGGGACTATGTTTTGGTGAGCTACAAGTAGGAGTTTGTAAGGCAGGTCTCTCCCCTTGCTAATCTCTTGCTTTTTCTATTCTTGCTATAGAATGGGGA
This sequence comes from Galbula dea, assembly GCA_013399015.1. Lineage (NCBI taxonomy): Eukaryota > Metazoa > Chordata > Aves > Piciformes > Galbulidae > Galbula > Galbula dea. Next base: position 367,677 of record VWZX01009335.1, read on the forward strand.
CTGCAAACCATGTTGAAGTTGTATTGTAAGGAGGTACTGAAATGGTTGGACTGCTTTACCCATGCTAACCCCTATTAGGACCTTTCAATTGCATACTTGCAGAGGTTTTACCCCAACTGTCTTTGGGTTCAGAATGAGCAATTGTAATCAAGATCCACCTCCTTGTCACAGCTACCCCTGTCCCAGCTATGGGAGCAGAAAAAAAGGGCATGGAGAAATACAACATTGAAAGAGAGACACGGAAGATGTGGGCAGAACAATCTGTGTCTGCACATGAAAAGGCTGAATGAACCACGAAACTAGTGTTGTGAATACCAAAATGTTACCCAAAGTTATTTAAACTATCATGATATCCCATATGATATTGCTATAATGATCATCCCTGTATTATTCAAAGTCTGAGGGTCAGCAAACCCCTGGTATCAAGAGCATGTAGTTATTAAAATCTCTAGTGTCCATTGAGCTGGAGTGCACTGTAAGAATCTTACATGTTAATGTAGGTATGAATTACATACAAATATCTATAAACATCCATGTATTTTACATTTTCATTGATAGCAGTGTCTTTGGGACAGCATTCCATGCTGATAAAAGAAAGTATTTTCTTACCGGTAGGTTAATGATTTAGTTGCTAAGCACTGAAAGTTTGATTGTTTTCTGTTTAAGCTGCAGCTTTTTGAACTGTAGATCTCTCCCAAGCTTTGCTACTGGGATTTAAGTGCAAATTGAAATTATCCTTTGGGAAAAAGACAGATAAACTGACAAACACATAAGGCTGTTTCTTTCTTTGTAAGTGGTGTTTCCTTGAGCTGTTGCCCCTATAGAGCAAGTGAGAGGTAATAACTGTCTGTCACGGTTGTATGTCCTGGCTTGACTTAGTAGCCCAGGTTCCATAAGACTTTTATAGTTGGTGACAGTATGTCTGAATGTTAACTCTGTGAGTCCACCCCCCTGCCATGGGCAGGGGACACCTTTCACTAGTTCAGCTTGCTCAAAGCCCCATCCAACCTGACCTTGAACATTTCAAGAGATGGAACATCCACAAGTTCTCTGGGCAACCTGTTCCAGCTGAGCAGCAGAGTTGTGAGCTGTGTAAATCAAGTGGGCTGGCTGGAAGCTAGCTTATGACAGGACACTGTCGCACTAGATGAATCTACTGGGGATGTGATTCCTAATGGCTATAATTTTATCAGCAAATAGATAAACATTTTGCACAAGGGAGTGGTGGCACTTTATTTTTGTAGTATCTTCCTCTTAGAGTCAAGGTATTAAAATGTAGCTTGTGCTTGATCTAGGTGCCAAGTGCTTCTAAGTTACAATGGAGATCTCTTGCCAAGCAGGTACTTCAACCCTGATCATGTTATTTGTGTTCCGGAGCATGTTATTCACACTTTTCAGTTTATGAAATCAAATTATTTAATTGCTGTTCTCCCACCCTATTGTTTATGAAAAGCCCATTACTGTCTTGTGTTAAGGCTGAGATTTGTGTAATGCTGCAGTGACTTGTGCTAGGGAAAGACCTGGCTAAAACCTAACCTGGTGCGAGAAAGTTTTTTCATCTGGATCTGCTTAGCCTTACTGTGTAGTTATACAAATGTTCTTAGAGGGAGATACAGTGTATATACAGGGTATAATGTGGAGGGGATATCTGCTTCTGGTAGAAATAGGATTTTTACTTCAGTGGCAGCTAGGGTCTGCTGGATTGAAACACTTGGAAAGCTACGATTTTGCGCAGTGAAAAGTGTTGGTGTTTATTTGGTTTTGAGAGAAGATTAAAAAGTCATTGCTCAGATGCTGGTAGCACCATAAGCATATAATGAATGGTTATCTCATCTTCAAACAGTTTTCCAGTGGCAATATGTTTTGGTGTGGAAATAATAGATCTTATTTGTGCTGTTGGTTGGATCTAACTTTATAAAACTACTCTAAGTTGGTCAGAAAATGTCTTGCCTTCTAGATTCCTTAGGGAAGCACTTGTTTGCTGCTGAGGATGAGGGCTGAATCAATGTTGCTTAGGGTAGGCTAGGAGGAGCATCTCTATATGTTTTTTGTTCTTAGTTCTTTGGCAACTTAGTTTGGAGCAGAGATGATGCAAGGCTTTTATATGTGCTTTATCCTGTACAAAGACTAAGGTGTTAGCCTGTGTATGTAGAACAAAACAAACCAAAAAAATCAAATCCATTTTATTTTAACATTTAGCTGATTTGAGGATAATAGCTTCCAGCACTGTTCACTGTAGAGATTAGTCTGCTGTTTCTTCCAACTGACTCTTCTGTTGCCTATTTAAACCTCACATTTATGGAAATTCTGATAAATTGTGCTTACTGAAATGTGTAAGATGCATATCTTCTTAGCTTAAATCAAAGCTCTGCATCACATATGCTTTTGGGAAAGAAACTATGACTTTGTTTCCCCTTTGTGCTGCAGTACGTGGGCACAGTGCTGCCATTGATGTGCGTGTTCTCTGATGAGCATGTTTGGAATAGCTGCTATCTCAGTGCTCGTGTTAATCCTCTGTGAGGATTGCCCATAAAATAAATGACAATAGCAGAAAATCACTCTTTAGGCACTAGTGGTCTTCAGCTTAGAATGTATTAAGTGCAGCTGAAGGCTTCCTTTTAGTCCATGTTGAAGGTCTTTGTTTGAGGAAAGTGGAAGCCCCCTTTCTAGCATTCCTGCATCCCTTTCATAGTGATGTTGACGCCATCCACCTCTGACAACACCAGCGATGTGGCACTGCTGTGGTGCTTTGTCTCTGGTGACCACTTCTGGGTTACCCAACTCCCTTGGCCCAGCTAGTACAAAACAATTTAGGAGCTTGTGGGTGGCAAATACAAGATTAAGACCCACCCTTGCATAGTGAATATATAAAATTTCAGTCTAGTTAGTTGGGCCAAAAAAGTTTCTTATTAATTTGCATACTGGAGAGGGCAGGAGACTGTGTGAAGACAGAAGCTTTTGTCATGCACATTGTCCTCTGTGTGTGTCCTACCTGTGTCCTGGCTTATGTATGAATGGAATAAATTATAGAATGATGAAATAGTTTGTGTTGAAAGAGAGCTTTAAAGGTCATCTAGCCCAACCCTCCCTGTAATGAGGAGGGACATCTTAAGCTAGGTCAGATTGGTGACCTGACCTTGAACGTTTCGAGGGATAAAGCATTTACCACCTTTCTGGATAACTTATTTCTCTGTTTCACAATCCTCACTGTGAAAAATTACTTCCTTATGTCTAGTCTAAATCTCCCCTCTTTTGTTTCAAAACCATTACCCCTTGTCCTATCACAACAGACCCTACTAAAACATCTATCCCCATTTTTCTTACAGAAGTCCCCTTTAAATATCAAAAGACCACAATAAAGTCTTCCCCTGGCTGAACAACTGCAACTCTCTCAGCCTTTCCTCATAGGAGAGGTGTTCAATCCCTCTTGTCATCTGTTCAGTTTTGTGACCCTCCTCTGGACCTGCTCCTACAGATCCATGTCTTTCCTATGCTGAGGACTCAAGTGAGATGTGCTGTTTATGAGTACTTTCATGAACTGAGCTGCTAAAACACTATCATGGCAGCAAAGTGACTTCCTTTGTTTTGTTTTGTTTTTTTTTCAGTACAAATACAAGCTCCAGCATAGGGCACAAAGTAGTAAAGCTAACATCCTGTGCCTGGTGTCTCTTATTTGTTCTGGCAGGGACTCACAGTTAATAGAACAGTCAGGACAGCAGCATTGCAGAGATTTTGGGGTTTTTTTCCCCCTTCTTTTTAATAGGCCTTCTGAAAGTCTTATACTGAATAGGATCTCCACTTTGACTATACCTGTATGCTGTGCTTGTGGTCAAACTAAAGAAAGATGAAGAAATTAAATGACTTCTTTTGCTACTACTATCTTATGGATGTGGGCAAGGCTGCTGCTTTTTTAAAGTTCCATCACCTCTGTGTTAGTGGACAGCTCCTGCTCTTGCACACATCCAAATCCCACCTATGCCAAAATCTTCAACTGTTAAGTATATGGTGTCACATCAATGATGACTCATGTCTGGTGCCATCACTGAAGTCTAACTAGGTATCTCCTGAGTCATCTCAGGAGTATTGTCAGTGGGAGTAGAGGATGCCTGAGGGTTCAGAACAAGATATTTTTTGTCTTTTAAGGAGCAGGTAAATGAGGACCTAGCAACTGATGGTTTCTCCAAGAACAATCACTTCAACCCTACCTGAGTGTTACTGTAGGGCTATGGTTAGTGCTCCTGGATCTCCAGAAAGGAACACCAAGGCAAAAAATGTGTAGTCAGAGCAATCTGTCAGTAGTATTCAGTAAGGCATGTCTCCAGAAGGGTGACTACTGTTTACACAAAACAGTGATCTTGGTGAAATGTTAGTTCAGTCACTGTGTTGTTTCTGAAAATATACTTGCAGCATTTGTTCTCTCTTGGCTGCTGTTCTTTCATGCATTTGTACAAGTGGGAGATGCTGTCTTTCACTGTTGTGGTGCTGATTTCAGCTGCTCTAAGGTTATGGTATGAAGACTGTGGAGCTGGCTGGGCTGAATTATTAACTGCATTCACCCACTGTACTAGAATGCCTGCATTGCTTTTGGAGTGTCCTGACCTTGGAGACAGGAAAGTCATGCTTCTACATTGCTGTACATCTACACCAGTATCCCCACCCTCCAAATGATGGTACAATGGCTCAGTCTGGATGACTAGAAGTAGCACATGCAGATAAACTGTCTGCTGGGCTGAACTAACAGACTGGAGGCTGGAGAACTTGCTGTGGAGACATCAGAGTAGCTGGAGCTGTCCTTGTTGTGTTGGACACTAAAGGGCAAATCTTGGCATCCTGATGTCTCCTTTGTGGTCATATATCTTTATGGATTCCCCTGTCCCTTATCTAGAAGGTCTGAATGATGTGGGTTGGTTTTGTTTTTTATTTTGCTCCTGTTCCTATGTTTCCCCCTCCATGCCATGATTGTGCATAATGAAGAGCTCACTATACCTTACATTTTATGTCCATTATCATGTATTAGCCCTGACCCAGGGCTTGTTGAGGAGATATAGACTCTGGCCATATAGAAGCACATTTTTGTGGTGGAAGAGTGCTCAGAGACTAAAATGGAAGCCATTCAGGAAAGAGGAGCATGATGAAAATCTCTGCTTATATGCCTCATAGTGTGAAACCCTAGCAGTCTCAAGAGTGGAGAGTAGGTGCCTGTTTAGTTCCCAAAGTGCAGTGTGTAGGAAACTGGGGTGATCTTTATTGTGAGCCTGTGACAATTTTGATAGTCCTTTATGGCTCCTGGTTCAGCACTGCACAATAGCCCTGTCTCTGATTCTCTGTTGCCTTTGGGATGTGCAGATGGCTGATGTCTGGTTTGTGCAGCACCTACACACGCTTGTCACAGCAGCCTTACAGGGTTGTCTGGGTTTTTCAACTTCAAGTGCTCTGTCTTGCCTTACTAGCATTCCTTCAGCTAACTGATGGCACGAACACAAAGGAAAAACGAGATACATATTTATGTTGTCACATCTTTGTGTTGACATCTTATATATAAACTGCAGTCATCAGGATTGCTTCATCTGAGATTGTTTCACTGAAGAATGCTTGGCCTCAAGTTTTAAAAGGGTCAGCATTTAACATTTTCTATGTGAAGTGCTCTTGAATCAAAAGGTCTCTGGTAGGCTACTCTACCAGCAGGGCTTTCAGCCTCCTGTAAGCCTGGCAGCCCCACCTCACAGCCTCCCCAAGGGTTCTCCGTGCTGTTGAAACAGGAAAGGTTTATCAGTATTAATGATAAACAGACACAGTATTGTGGTTTAACTAGTATGCAAAAATTTACTGTTGGAGAGGAGTTAATCATGTGTTGAATTTAATATTAAACCCTAGCAAGTTACTTAATAGCTGTCACCTGTGATAAATGCAGCCCACCTGCATCGCTGTTGCTTGCAGTCACTGTTGCTGCAGGTTGGCAGTCGCTATTCTGAAGCCTCTTAAATGCAGTGCTTGTCAGCTGCCACAAAAAGGAATAGGTTGAAAATTTCCCTTGTTGTCAAACTACAATATAAAACATCTCTTAGTCATTTTCCTATCCCATTAATTGTTTTTTCTTCTGGTCAAAATTATGTCAATTTGACTAATCTGAATGAAGAAAAGATTAGTTTACACTTCTTCCTCTCTTCTGGGGACTGCAGTAACTTATCCCTATCAACCACATGACTGGAAATTTGAGCTGACTTGATTTGTTCAAGGTTTTTCTAGTTTTTAGACAGATGTCCTGTAAGCAGGACATTAAGCTACATGAAATTTTATTTTTTTGAGAGATTTGTTTTTGACCAGGCCATTATATCAAGTTATTCTTCAGAGTCAATATCCCAGCACTTTGTGTCAAATTTTGAGATCAGAGAACAATTTCTAGCATGATAGCATTTCTGGTGTGAAACCTGTCATTTCAAAAACTATGAAAACAAAGACAAAAACAAAACAGCAAACCAAAAGCCTCTGGGCTTTCCAGAGATTTTTATCAAAATATTTGCCTGACTTTAGAAAGAAGTGAACTTTTACTGGAGCTTTCCCACCACTTAGAAAATCTCTCTCCTGCCTGAATACTCCTCATGGTGATTTTTGAGAGGAAGAATTGAGAATATTTTTTCCCATCATTTTCTACAGCACTTCTAATCTTTATTGTCTCTAACCTCTGTCAAGCTGGGCTGTAGCTGACCAACAGACTCAAAATTGAAAACAAAAAAAAGTTGGAATGGTTGCAGAGCAAGACCACATCAACCTGCTTCCTGAAGTAGTGCTTCATCTCTCTGAATTTCTGTGGGCTTCTCAGGATTCACTTCTATAAAAGAACCTTCTGTGTGTCCTGCACTCAGTAACTGCCACTGCTTGGAAGGTCATATGAAGTTGTGTCTACTGTCTCCAGTGTTCATTTATAGTATATACAGATACATAGATGCAAATCTTTACAGTCTGATTTTATGGTATTGATACCATACTGTGACAGGTGAAATTTACTTTTGTAGTCATAAAATGGGCTATCAAACTTACAGGGACACACTGTGTAACCTCAGGGCTCAGAATGAGTGACTTATCCTACAGTCTTATCTGTGTAAGCTGGAATTATTGAGTAATGTGGAGTACGAGTTAAAGGAGAGAGGAAATGCAGAGTATGGGTAGAAGCCATAAAAGAGTGGAAAAATTCATGTGCAAGTTAACGCTGGAAGTGAGAAGTGTGGATTTCTCAAGAAGAGAGCTGAAGCAAGGAACAGCACCTAGAAGATAAGCTGTACATCTGTGTATTTTCATTCTTAAAAGAACAAACGAATGGCCAGTAGAACCAAAGGTCCTTAAGCTAGTCCTGGCCTGAGATGAGTCAGACCTGGCAAGCCCAGCCCATGCCTCTCTGATGCTGTATTTCTAAGGCCACATGAAGCTGTTGTGTGATTGTCTGTGACTTTCAAGCCTGTTTCTGGTATTTGACTTGCAAACAGGGTAATAAATGGCAAAAAAGAAAAGTTTTCTATTTTACAAATTCCTGATGATATTACTGACTTTCTTGTGATGTTATTATTTGCAAAGAGTTGTACATAGAAGTGTCTGAGGAACATTCACATACTTAGGAATTTTTTAGTGCTACATTTGTCATCTAACCACAGAACAAAACTTGGAAAGCCATGTCTGAAACAACAGTGTGAAAAGGGCTATGAAGGCAACAGTTATCCCTTTTGTGGACAATAGCATCTGGATTGGGCAAAATAAAAAAAGGAAATTAAAAACTTGACAGGAGGCGCTTCTTAGAGCTTAAAACTAGTGGATTTGGGCATACTAACACTTATTGGTGTGAAAGCACGTGATGCCACATACTGACCATTAGGGTAATTTTATATATATATATAAAAAAATNATATATATGTCTCTGTATTTATCTACCTATATCTCAGTATCAATCACAACTGGACATGATGCTGGAAGGTGGGTGTGGAGCCCATATGTTAGTGAAGCTTTCACTACAGTGACAACCCTACTTTGGAATTGCCATTTTTAAAACTACAACCTCAGATGTAGGGTGGTAAAAATATAGAGTGTCAGTGGCTTGGACAGATGTAGTCTTCACTGGGTAAGAAACTGTCTGATTGGCTGAACCCAGAGAGTTGTGGTGAAAGGAGTTAAATCCCACTGGTGGCTGATCACAAGTGGTGTTCTCCAGATCTCGGTATTCGGATCAGTCCTGATTAATGTCTTGATTGATGATCTCTTGGGGGGGGATATCCAGTGCACCCTCAGTAAGTTTGCAGATGGTGCCAAGTTGGGTGGAAGGGTTGATTGCTTGAGGGTGGGAAGGCTCTACAATGGGATCTAGACAAGCTGGATCGATGGGCTGAGGCCAATGGTGTAAGGTTCAACAAGGCCAAGTGTTATGTCCTGCACTTGGGGCACAACAACCCCACGCAATGCTACAGGCTTGGGGCAGAGTGGCTGGAAAGCTGTCTAGCAGAAAAGGACCCAAGGGTTGTAGTCAACAGCCAGCTGAACATGAGCCCAGTGTGCCCAGGTGGACAAGACCAAGAGCATCCTGCCCACATCAGAAGTAATGGAGGTTTAGACTGGATATTGGGAAAAATATTTTGACTGAAAGAGTGTCTAAGCATTGGAACAGGCTTCCCGGAGTAGTGGTGGAGTCACTGTCCCTGGAAGGGTTTAAAACAAACGTGTAGATGTGGTGCTTAGAGACATTGCTTAGCGGTGGACTTGGCAGTGTAAGGTTTACAGTTGGGCTTGATGACCTTAAAGGTGTTTTTCAACCTTACTTATTCTATGTTTATGTTTACCTAACTGTGATCTAATGAGATTTTTCTCTGCATTTTTCACTTTAGCCAAGTACCCAGAGATCAAGACTCTGATGGGACCAGATCCACATCTAAAGTGGATTGTATCTGGAATGGTTTTCATTCAGTTTCTAGCATGTTACCTGGTAAAAGACTTACCTTGGAAATGGATTTTCTTCTGGGCTTATGCTTTTGGGGGTTGCATCAACCATTCGCTGTCCCTAGCCATCCACGATATTTCGCACAACGTCGCCTTCGGGAACAAACAGGCCAAGTGGAACCGGTGGTTTGCAGTCTTTGCCAATTTGCCGATCGGTGTCCCTTATTCTGCCTCCTTCAAGAAATACCACATTGACCATCATCGCTACCTCGGGGGGGACAGCCTGGATGTGGACATTCCCACAGACTTTGAAGGCTGGTTCTTCTGTACACCGCTTCGGAAACTGCTTTGGCTTTTCCTCCAACCTCTGTTCTACAGTCTGAGACCTCTCTATGTGAACCCCAAGGTGATAACACGAATGGAAATTTTTAATGCTCTTATCCAGTTTTCGATAGACCTTATCATTCACTGCCTTTGGGGGCTCAAACCTGTTATTTACTTAATAGCAGGGACAATCCTTTGCATGGGTATACATCCCATTTCTGGGCACTTCATAGCAGAACACTACATGTACTTGAAAGGGTATGAGACATACTCTTACTATGGACCTCTGAACTGGCTCACCTTTAACGTAGGCTACCACATGGAGCATCATGACTTCCCCAGCATTCCTGGATGCAGGTTGCCAATGGTAAGTACAACCCAAGCACAAGTCAGTTGGATTTTTATAAAAGTTGCTAAGCTGTCTGAAAGAAATCACTCTGAATCATAGCAATGCATCAATTTTAAAAAGAAGAAATGAATAAGAAAGCTTTTGGGATTTATTTCCAATTCTTTCATTTTAAGCAGGAGATTGAGAGAAATGGCTGCCAAACTGTTGTATAATATCTGAGCCTTAGAGGATATGAGGAATACTTTTTGCAGGATAAAATCCTCCAACAATGCTCTCAATTTTTCTATTTCCTTCCCTCTGCCACCAGGTTTCACCTCTCTGTAAGATTAAAGGCCCATCTAAAGTGAAGCAGGTGGCAATTATATTTGAAATTTGTCTAATGATCAATGTGCTAACTGTATTGCTTGATTAACATCAAAAGAAAATCTTTCTATTTTTGAGAGATCAGAAAATAAAGCTCCACTCCACATGACTTTTTAGCTCTGCTGCCCATCTGTCACTGGGGAAATTCTTGTGGTTTTCCTCTTGCGAAAGCCAAGCCCCTTTATGTTTACATTTTATCAGTTGTGGGAATCAAATTTGCAAAGCCCAGGTGTCTAGGAATGGTTTTCAGTCTCCTTCCAGGTATGTAGCTGCTCTTCTGGGTTTTAATACTAGGGTTCCTCAGCAGGTGCTCACATTGTTAGAGGTACGTGACTTCCAAGTATTACTCTTACAAATCCTCTGGCATAGTCAAAAAGATACTATCTTCTGTCTCTGGTCTGATGCAAAGTTGGGGACTCCTACTGGAACAGCCTCATGAGGTGGAGGTAGAGCTGAGTAGTCTGAGATTCAGGAGCCTTCCCACTGCTGCGTAACACATACAACTTTTGTTATGGTATGTCCAGGCAAACTCTGCTTTATGGGTTAATGTTTTTTATTACAGAAACACTATGTGAGAGGAGATTCAAAAGAAAAGGAAACTTTCTTGTAGTCTAAAAGAGCTTGGGGAGCCTCTCTATAGCCTGCAGTTCTGTTTTAACATACCACCTTTACTGCTGGAGGTCTGTTGTTGAGAAGCTGGCCATTCCTGGTGGGGTTCAGAGAAGCTGCTAAAACAGCCCATGTTCACATGTGAAGTTCTTCTGTCAGACACTCCCATTGCTGATATACCCATAGCTCAGCTGGGAAGTGCATGAGCTTAGCTTTGTTTTCAAATGTTCAGACTTGCTAGATAGGCTTAGATACTTAGATTTCTGAAATGTAAATACAAGAAGAGGAGGTTAGTTCTGTATCTTACACCAAGGAGGTGAATGACTAATTGAGCCTGCTGGGACTGTTGCTCCCGACCTGATTGAGACCTGAAAAGCTCTTCCCCACCCACACTACAAGAAGTTCAGCCTAATTCCTTGAGGCAGTGCAGGAGCTGTAAGTGTATGCCACCCTGTGTAAAGAGGATAGAGTTGATAGTTGAATTTCATGTGCTTATGTTCATGTGTTTCTAGCCCTTGGGCAACCGAGGCTTGTGAGGCTGGTGGAGAGAATATCAGGCTTGTCAGTCATTGTTGCCTGGCAGGACTACATGCAAGTCTTTGACAAGTGATCAATTACAAGTGAAAATCTATTAAGAAACAAAAATCCTTTAGCAAAGAAGTTACTGTAGAAAATCCTTTATCAATTAAAACAAGTTAGTTTTTATTTTCTGCAAATTGAGAAGAAAAGTTCTCTGCCCCTTTGGTGGAAGGAGGTAAGGGACAGATCCTCTCTGGATGGCTTTAATGTTTGAACTTCAAAACAGGTAGGGGTTGAAAACTTCCCTTGCCCTCCTCTGCTTCCAGCAAATTCTTCACTCAGCAAAGGTCTAGTCTTTTCAGCTGTAGTGTCTTAGGCACTAGGACTTCTAATGGTTGAGTTTTGTAATATGGATGACTTTTTAGTACAGTTATTTGGTTTTTATAGTTATTGGCAGGTGGAAAGTGGAATAAAGATCTTTATTTGGTTCCTGCATGATTGAGTGCATGGGAGGAATAGGATCAGAGAATAACTGGATCTTAATCTCGGGAAGTAATTGGCTTTTCCACTTACTTATCAGAAAAGTAAACTTAGCTTTGTCCTTTGTCACAGGTGTGTTATTCAAAATGTTCTGAGTAATGTTTTTGTCACCAGAAGGACCTTTACCCTAGGCATGGGACAGATTCAGAAGAGGAAGAATAAGGCTGTGCTGTAAGCTTATAGATATTAAAGATGAGTGACATGAGTGTGCAGAAATAACTTGTCCCACTAGCATAATGAGAGATTACACAAGAGACCATGAAATTTAACATTATAATGAAGGACTTGCTCTAGACTTGGGACTAGATTAGTCTTTGCATGAAACCTTATAACTATAAAATACTGCATTGTTTACCATATGAGTAGAAAGATCCATTTGTTCTTCATTATGAAGGACTGAATGTGCTTTTGGAAAGGGGACAGCAGAAGAAGGAAGAACTCGGTACTCTTCCTACAAACTGCAATAAAAACTGAAGTATTACCAGAGGCAAACTAGTTATTCATTAAGCTTGTGGGAAAAGGGAAAGACATGGTATGGAACCAGATTTATGAGACAAACAAGACTGGAAAACATGGTAGATGTGCGGGTTTTGAATTGCAGATTTCATTAACCCTCTGAGGGCCAGGAGAGCTAGCTTGAGTCCTTTCCTTTGGTCAAGGACTATAGAGGGAACTTCTGTAATATACCTTCTAGCATTCTAAACATCACTTTTCGGCTTCTTGTCATAAGGATCTCTAGCTTCTGCATAGCCCCGGGACAAAGGGTCTGTAACAGCTATGGTGAAATGTTAGGTTGTATTTAACTTTTGCACCTATCAGATACAATGGAGTAGAATTAGGGTTCTGTTGCTGTGCTCTACAAGCACAAAACTAGAAGCATAGTTCTAGTCTAAAAGATGTGATTTCTTACCTACTACCTTGATCTAATATACCAGGTGCTAAGTGCTTGATAAGCTTCTTGCAGACTTTGGAATCTCTCTGTCTGTAAGCTAGCAATGAGTTGAGACTTATAGTTGAGATCAGCAAGGAGGAAGGAAAGGAGGAATTGAAGCAAATTGACTATCTCCAATGCAATATAGAGGGCTTGAGGGGGAAGTTAGGAGCAGGATTTAGGAATACTTTGTCACAGTGCCCTCCTCTTAGAGATGATCTATAATCTGGCTGTAAAACTTGCTGCCTGGAAACTGCTCTCTGCAAGTTTTGTACTGCAACCAGAGTGCAACACTTTTCCAGCCTTAAAAATGCTTAGTAGATGTAGTTTAATGATGTGTTTGAAATGGAATCTGCATTAAAACCCTACTACTTTCTTCCCTCCCACCCTTCAGATTTTCTGGTAGGTAAGGAGGAGATAATTTTGTTTTGCATATGGAGATGCTGAAAGAAATTACAATAGATGAGCAGTTTTTCTAGGGAATCTTTTGCATAGATCCATTGTAGATGAGAAACCACTTTTAAAATTATTTCCTGCCATGTGATAGCAAAATGGGAACATGCACCTAACAAACTTCCTTGTCTTTTCCATAACCCTTCAGAAGTCCTCCCTCTAAATGCTTTCATTAAGTTTCCCCTTTTCCCCATTCCTTTGCCACAATTTTTTTATTGTAGTTTACCTTCTTCTATCTCTTGTTCCTGTACATCTCATAGAGTCATCCTGCCCAAAGGACAGGGACCTTGCCAATGGTGCAAGTGCTGCTTGCCTTCCTGCATAAGGTGCTGCTGGTTACAAAGCCAAGCAGATCAAAGAACTACTTTGTGTAAGGACGAGTCAGTGTCCTCCAGCTGATCTAGGGTAACACACTCTGGTGCAAGCTCCTGGCTATCTCTACAGGCTTCCATACTGATGATCTCATTCAGAATGATCTACCACTGTACTCTGCAGGAAGGTGATAAAGGACCTGATGCTGGCAAGTAGCTTGCCAGCCATGTCCAGTTCTGGAGCCCCTATTACAAGAAAGATGTGGACATGCTGGAACATGGAGGGAGGGTCTGGAAACAGCAGTGTGCTAGAGAATGACCACATCAGAGCTGGAGTGAAGTCTTTGAGACTAAGTATTTGAGACCCTCTTTGTGTTTGCATAGGGCCTCCTCAGTGGCTTTCATTCAAGGGAGTCAAGGTAGCTTACTGTCAAAATATTCCTCCCTCTCTCTCATCCACTTGCTATTTCAGTTACCCAGTTGGGAACAAGGAGGATACGAACTCCAGATCAAATTGTTTCTGACTGTGGTTACCAAAGGAGTGCAGGAAACTAAATCTGCGTCTCTAGAGATCTTACCCCCTGCCTAGAATTCACCCTCCACAGAATTATGGAATACTAGGAGTTGGAAGGGATCTCCAAAGATCAAGTAGTCCAACCTCCCCGCCAGAGCTTCTTCAGTCATTAACAAATAATAAATGATAATACTGTCTGAATCTCATTGAATATGAAGCACATTTGAAGTAAAGACCAGCATTTCAAAGCAGGATACAGGGTATTATTAGGAAGTCAGAGATATTTAGTGAAAGGCATAATACTGTCAGACCTGAACTGAGTCTTCCTTCTCCAAAGCAGCACTACCATGCCACTAGCACAAGGAGTGCTCAAGGGCTGCGGTAGAGAGGTAAAAGATCTTAATGGAACTTGTACACTACCTAACATATCTCACAGGGAAGTGTCTGCTAGAAAGCTGAAATAATGAGGTAACTAGTAGTGAGCAGTACTGGCTTATAATTCAACTTTTGCTGAGATTCTTACGTTTTCACAGTCAAAATGTCATGTTAGGATTCCACCATTCCACCTCAGATGCTGATGAGATGTTCCTCCTGGGTGACAATTTCTGTGTAGCCCTTTTGCTCTTCACTGGTAGTCTGTACTGTGCTCAGCACGGCTGGCTTTAAAATTCTGCAGGGTTTTTAAAGAGAAAAGTCATGCTCTCCAGCAAGACAAACTACTCCAGAATAGAGCTTTATTTGTCTAGGAGGTGGAGCTGTAACAAAACAATGCCCAAGCAGTTTATGTACAAATATGTAATAGTTTACAGACTATGCAGCTTCATAAGTGCTGGAGCAGGAACTACTGATAACCTGGGAATCCTCATAGTCCTCTGAACCTGCCAGGTTTGAAATCTTTGTCCTCTGGTTCTGGCCTTACTCCCACTACAAGTGCCATCCCCAATGACGTGCAATGCTTCACTGATGGCAACAGTCTTAGGACTTGGGGATTTGTAACAGGGATGAAATTGTGTTAGACTTGTGATCTAGTAATGGATCTTGCAGCTGTTTTAACACCAGACTGAGGGGAATGGATTGCACCTGCAGTTTCCTCTGCCTGCTGGAGGAACCCATCTCTCAGATTTGCATCATCATAGTAGAATGGAAGAAAGAAAACCAAGTGTAGGCAAGGATATTTCCGGCTTTTCTCTCCTACTTGGAACCCTCAGCAGACATGTATTATGAGTGGCAAACAGGGCTTTAAATACAATGTGTTGGAGTCTTGGCAAATTATAAGGTGGATTAGGCATCTCATTTTGGAGATTTCTCCACCTCTGAGATGAGAGAAAATACCTCTGACTGAGGGCAGAGATCATAATTTTTCAAATTCTGACATTGTGAGGCAAAACTTACCTCAGGAATCTGCTAAGAAGTATCTAGATGTATTTTAAGTGCATCTCATTTGGCTGAACTTCAGAAGCTCACAAGTAATAACAAGTAACTTCAGGTTATGGCTGTACTATCAGATCTGAATGTGAAGACTGAAACACACCTGACACTGCAGCTAAACATCTTCTTCTCTCTTCTGCTTCCAGGTGAAGAAGATTGCAGCAGAATACTATGATAATCTGCCCTATCACCAGTCCTGGATTCGAGTTCTGTGGGACTTTGTTTTTGATGACACTATTGGTCCTTATTCAAGGGTTAAGAGACTATGCAAGCTGGCAAAAGAAAGCTAATGGATTATCTCTGCCTGCTGCATTGGTGATTTGTATGTTTGTTTGAATTTTGTATGTTGCATGACTTGAGTTTTCTGCAGATGTAGAAGGAGGTTTGTGTGTGATAAATTGGCATTGGTTTTTGCTGCTTAGACCAAGAGGATGTGTGTGAAAATGAAGCAATTGCATGCACTATTTTAGACTATTGATACCTTTTAATAAGGGATATTTGTGTATGTAATTCTGAGAAGCTAGATGAGAGTGAGCAGTGATTACATAAACCTTTGGTCTAGGCTTAGAATTAATTTCCTGGGCCACGTGTTCGAGTTTTGGCTTGATTCATAATGGAGAATACTTGGTGCCTTGTGCTTGATGTGTGAGCATGCTTGTGTGTTTAGGACTGGTTTCTCTTCATGCCAAAGTAGATGTAGATGCTCTGTGTGCACAGAACTGTGAAGAAGGAAGGACTGGCACACAGTAGCAAATGACACTTTCTGGAGACCACAAGGCTGCCTTTATCTCAATGTCTTGTTTAATATCTTCTGGTAATGGCTGGGAGAGGAGATTTTTGTATATGCAATGGAATAGATGTATATTTTTGTACACTTGTATCATTATTTTAGTAGCTGCTGCTTGACCTTTATTCCAAGGCTTTGTCTAAACCTTTTCTGAATACATTTCTGTTTTTAGAAACAGAATCTAATACTCAGTGTAGCTAACCAGCAGAGCTGAACTGTTGTGTGGAGAAACATTTCCTTTAGCCTTCTGCTTGCTGCCTGATCAGCAGCATGGATGTGCCCCTGGAGGAACTGGGTGATCCTTTCTCACCTGTTCAACAGTATCCATTTCATGTTTCTCATCATTTTCCCCACTGTAAGTCCTTCTGGGAAGGGAAAGGTTTTAGTTTTAACTGCTGCTTGCCAAGATTGTTAATATTCCCTATCACCTTTCTTGCTCTTCTCTGTAGT
The DNA here is from genome assembly GCA_013399015.1 of Galbula dea. NCBI lineage: Eukaryota > Metazoa > Chordata > Aves > Piciformes > Galbulidae > Galbula > Galbula dea. The sequence goes on from VWZX01009335.1 coordinate 384,171, forward strand.
ATACCCCTTTCTGTGCATAGGAGTTTGAAGCATGTGTCAGTGAGGACCTGGAGAGGTCATGATGACATTTGTTCCTAGCCACTTTCAGAATAATTGCAATTTTTTTTTTCTCTGTCATTGAAGGGGAACCAACCTGACACTTGGGAAGCATGTGATACTCTAGCTACGTGAGTTGCCACATACCTGGAACATGGATCTGGGGCTGTTTCTCTCCCTGTGTATCATTGTGCTATTAACATTAGCCTTCATCTGTCATTTCTACCCTCTGGTCTTACCATACCTTTCTCAAAGTAGAAAACCACCTTGGGAGTCAGGAGGTCAGATGGCATCTAATAACTTCCCTCTACCCTGGAAAGGCGACAACTTATTTCTGTCCTTACTAAGTGGTTATAGGGAGATCTATAAGGGTCCTCTTATACTCTAACCTTCTAGTACTTTGACTTTTTTGTTTTCTTCTGGAAATCCATATATGTAAAAAAGCAAAGGATTATTGTGCATTCTCGTTGCTTCCTCAAAGTATGCTATTATACCAGGGAAGCCTGATTTCCTCAATAAACCAGTTTAATTCCTTCCTTCTATAGCACTGGATCCAGTGAGTTAGCCTGTCTGTTCACTAGCCTGGCACACTAGGCAGCTGAGCTAGCCTGCTGCAATTGGGGTTCTTCCCCCTCCATTGTCTTTTCTCCTTTTTTCTCATCTATCTAGTTTTGGCAGTTGGTAAAAAGGTCAGGTTTGCTCAGTAGTGCAAGTTCCTTTGTGATGCAGAAGCTGAATACTAGTTCATTCATTGTTTTGGTCTGTGGGTTGTGCTTCTGGAAAAGAAGAGGAAGAAAAAGGCTTCTGATACTTCAGGCTACACTGGTTCTTTAGTAAGAATAATATTTAAGATGTTATGTCTTTAATTATTAAAGCTTCCTTTCTCCCAAAGGAAGATGTTTTGGTGTGGGAACCTCCATTAACTTTTTATCAGTGCTCATGTGAGGGAGCTTCAGGATTTGATTAATTTGCTGCATATATTCAACTTTGAGTCCTTAGCAAGATGTTTCTCAACTCCCTCTGCCAATTTAACATGTTTGTTAATATAAAAACCATAATAAAGATTATGCTATCTTCCTCAATGTGGCTGTTGTCCTTCTCTAGGGAGAGTGACTTTTCTGCAGTTCCTCTAGTCAGCAGTTGCATGATGCAGTCACCTATGGGGTCTACGGATTATTAGCCTAGACTGACATAGAGGCTGTGGTGTAAACAGAGGGCAACCAAAGTTGGCAACCAATTCTTATCCTGGCTCCCATGAGTGGTTCCATCATGGGGCCGGCTGACTTTGCCCAGGCAGTCTCACAGGTCTCCTGCTTTGCACTCTCCATCTCAATGGGAATTTGAAGTGGCTAGAAAACTGGAGCGTGCAGATGTGTGGTGCAAGCTGAGTTTCAACGTGTGTAGGTGCTGCCTGAAGAAGGCTGTGATCCTGTCCTTTCCATGGGCACTTATCCCTGCCACTATCAGTAATGCCAGCAGCAGGGTTTTTTATTTTTGTAACCACAGGGCATATGGGTCTGGGTTAAAAGTACACTAGGCCTGTAGTTTTATTCTCTTAGATTAAAAATTAAGCCACATCTCCTTTATTGTGTGGCCACACTAATGCTCTGACAAGAAGAGACAGGAGGAACAAATAGCTGTATGATAGGTTAGAGTGGAGTTTAATGGCCTGTTTGATTTTTTACTATGCAAAATGCCTGTGGCTTGCCCTGTTGCAGCAGCTGAAGTTCAGCAGGAAGGGACAACTTTCTTTACAGAGGCAACAGGCTAACTGAATTAGTGTCTGCGAGGACAAAGTCCTCTGGTAGTGCCACTACTGCATTTGTCACCCTGAATATCCCTTATGGCTGGAGCTATAAGATCAGAACTAGCAAAGTCCTAGTGATGCCAGGACTTCTTCACTGCTCCTGTCACCCAAGCTTCCCCTGCCACCCCTATGCACTTTGCTCCTCAGCTATAACCTGGCTCTGTGCAAACTTCAGCTTATGACTTTTACTTACTTATATGAGGCCTGCAAAGGTAGAAGAAGAAAGTAAGAAAAACTCATCCACAGCAGGTGGCTGATGTTAACAGAGGGGAACACTGCATCCTGGCTGTACATGTGGCTCAAATTACAACATGGTCATTACTAACCGTAGGCATAATGCCACATTCCAAGGGAAAATGTGACCCAAATTCCTGAAGCTTAAGATAATGTGAAGATTTCACAGAATGGTTGTGATCACCTGAGAGGTAGAAGTTTTGAAAAGAACTTGCTCTTGTGTCACAGAAGAGAGGTAAAGTAAGTGCCTTACATTCATCGATTCCCCTCCTGACAACAGACACTATCAGGTATGTCATTAAATGGGCTTATAATTAGGAAACAAGTGAGCTACTGTGTAAGATTTATGCAACAGAGCAGTCTAATCTTTGCTGTTACTGATGCTTGTCTGTGTTCTTCCTACTGGAAAGGCTCCTCATGGTACTGGGATTGTTGTATTGTGGTGCACATCACTGTCTGCCTGCTTTAGCTCCTATGTGAACTTCTACTTCCCTCCCGCCGTCTCTCACCTTTTGCTGCCGTTAAACAGCTAACAGACATCAGGCTCAGTCTGGAGCTCAATGTTGCGTTAAATTCAAATTTCTCCAATTTCTTCTGTATTTAATCTACAGTATAACCACACTGTAAAACCCTCTTCTCTGAAATGCAGATTGTGTTGCCTTGAGAAGTGCTGAAGGACAACCCCATGCTCTCCAAACCAAAGCAGGTAATATTTTACAACTAACTGCAACTCCAATGCCCTACTCCACCACCTCTCCTGTTGGCATGTGGGACCAAGCAAGGGAACAACCACAGACTCTCCTGGACTGCTGCATCAGGCTCTGCTCTGAAAACCATTCCTGAGGCCTGGCTTTTAAACTAAAATCTTTAGGAAGGCCTGAGGCAAAGTAGGGAGCTTAGAAAATATTTGACAGATTTCAAGAGCTGGACTCCAAGCTCTTACCTTTTGCACAGAGTTACCAAGAAGATGGTATCAAGACTACTGCCGTGTAAAGCTTGCACCAAGTCAAGCAGAAATCCCCGAGATTGTGCTGGTGGAAAGAATGGCTCTGAAAAAAAACCTGCATGACCTAAAAGATATGACTGGGTGTGAACTGTTAAGTGTTCAGTGCCCTGTACTCATAGCTTTGACTTCACTTCCTGTGGAATAAAGCTTCAGACCTGCACAACATTAACAAATAAAACATATTAACAAATGACTCCCTTTAAGCCTTTAGTTCAGTAATGCTGTGTGCTAGGATTTCAGCCTATACCCTCCTAAAGCTTTTAGTAGCCTTGTTCTGCATAAATACCTCCCTTTTATTTACTGGAAGCCCTTATGAGTGCAGGTGATGGGACCTGGTGGGTTTTGGTTGCTTTGTTGGTTTTTTTTTTTCAGTGATAGCAGAAGATGCAGTGGGACAGCTGGTGATGGACTTAGAAGGAGCTATAAGCCACTGTCCTTCACTCACTTTGGGAAAAAGTTGCTGAGGCTGCTGCAGCCTGCTCAGGAGGTGGTGCTCAGCTGGTGACGCCAGGAGGGCCAGGCAGGTGACAGCCACATCTCCCTATAAAAGAAGTCAGGGCTGTTACCATTGCACCAGCTGTAACATGCTCAGGTGCTATCTTTGTCCTCTGCAGCCCTGGCCAGGCAGAGCTGCCACCCTACAGTGAGTCTTGGTCACCTTCCTCTCATCATCAACTCAAGGTGATACAAAAGTGTGAGAGCTCAAGGGACAAACAAAACAAAGACAGGCAGGGCCATGTGGACAATAAACAGTTTATTACCAATATGAACACAGATACTGTGATGCACTGACGTACCATTGTTTTATATTGTGATAACTCTGAGACAAAGAACTTGTTGGCTGACAACTAACATGTCTCTGTTTCTTCTGGTGATGCCACAATACATTTTCTGTTGGCAAAGGATCTTCATTTACATTGCAGACTACTAGTAAAATTACTTTGAAGTCATCTATCAAAAGCAAATGGTTCACGTGTGTTCTTATCTACTACTAAAAAGAAAGGTAATACATTTAAATAAGCAAATACAAAATACAAAAAAGGCTGACAAATCCAATGTGCAGTGTCAGATGAAATCTAAAAAATCCAGAAATTTAAAATTTAATATTCTTTAGATTAAGACTTTTAAAATGAAGCAAATCCAAGGCAGCAGCAAGCTTCAAAGTGTGCTGAGTCTGCTAATAAAAAGGGTATAAGAACAGACAGTGCCGGTGTCCTCTCTCACCATCTTGCATGACCTTGGTACACTTAGAAATGATGCACTCTTCCTAGCACTCTTAGTACCGTCCAAAGGCTTTGCAATCATTATGTTGTACTGATTCTACTCAACTCCTGCCGTATGGCTAGAAAAACCAAACCAAACAGTTAATGCATAATGGTCTAACCCAGTGCGATGGAAAATGCTAAGTACAGAGATTGCAGAAAGGACACGCTGGTAACAGGATGAGTGGAGGGTAAAAGGATGAGTAAGGGTAAGCAGTCAGCTGTTTGGCTTGCAAACTGCAGTACTGGTTTAAGTTGCATCTGTGGTTTTACATGAATGTCTTACTTTGCACTGGAATGAACTAGGAAGGCTCTGAGGGCCAAGCTGCTGGGACGGTAGCGTATGGGCAAGGGTCTTCTCAGTTGCAAACTGCCCTGAGTTTTGTGAGCACACAGGTCTAGGGCAAGGGGACTGGGAATGAGATTTAGCTGTTTTACAGTCTCCTATTTTCCCCCTTCTTTGTGAATCTAAGATGGGGAGTGCAGAGTGTGGACATGCATCTTCATATACCCTTAATATGGGCTTCAAGCAGGTATTTTGCTCTGCATTTCAATAATGGCCCTGAAAAATACATTTTGTCATATCCTGCAGAGCAATTTCTAAAAAAGTACTGACACACTTAGTACAGCTGCTATACTTTTCAATTAATTATAAAAATATGTGGCTATTTGGAAAACTGAAATAGAGTGAAGGTCTGCAATAGCTCTTCAAGCATAGGAAGCCTACAGAAGATGCTCAGGAAGAATTTTCAGTTTGGTACTTTCGTCCCCTCCTGATCCCAGACCTGTGTGGCTGACTAGTTACAAGTGATTTGACACTCCCCGGTTGTGACAAAGTGACACACTATGGGCTACAGGCTGGCCCTTTCTCACCCGCATACCTGTGAGAAACACCAGCCTCTGAATTTCTCACAGGTTGGGAGTGAAAATACTTGTCAACAGCATAAAAATAAGGGACGAAAACACAGTATCATGATCAGAGCTCAGATAAGGTAGATGCTTGTTCTTCAAATGTGTATATAAATCAGAGCTACTCAGAGAAGTCTGAAAACACCAGGGAATGCTCTGCAGTTCCTATCATCTTATCTAGGTGAAATTAGTCATAAAGATGAGAAAAATAATAATTTTTCTCTTTCTTACCATCAATTATCTCCTCTTTCACTTTGTGTAACTCTCTTACAACTTCCTCCAAAATTTCCTGATGAGACAAAACACAAGTCAGCTGCTCAGAATTTCCTTCTAACCGGTGGAAGAAAATGCAAGTTTAACATGGTTGTGCTTGTCCCCCACCTCCACTGACCATCAGAGCCTAGTACTAACAGCTACCTCTGCACTCCTAGGCCAAGGATGCAGAAGATGGTGGCAATATTTATTTGCACATTTCTGTACAGACATCTTGATCAAACAGCAGTGAGACTGTGCTCTCTTACTGCTCACCAGCTAGCCCTTCTCTAAGCACCTAGTTACAGAGGAAATCAGAAGACTGAACAGCTGTTTGGCTTGTACAGCGCATGCATGGGGGAAAATGGGTAGCTCGTCAAATCTCTTAAGCATGAAAGACCTCTTCACTCACCTGTTTCATTCGATCAAAATCTAAGGCATCCATAGCCACATCGTTGCTGCTGCTCACTGGCTTCATCCTTGAGAAATGGAAGGAGAGCATAAAAAAGAGCCAGTCAGTTCCCTGCAATGCATGCTAAGCTACACCTACCTGATGGTGTGGGTGAGATCCACCCCAGAGCAGAAGCACTCATGTTCAAGCGCTGCACTGGAGGTTCCTTCTTGTGCCACTCAGGATTGTTGGGCAACTGAAGAGCAGCACTGCCTCCTGCTTGCACAGCCTGACCCTAAAAGATGCTGCTTTCTCCTACTGCAGACATACTGGATGGAGTGGCAAAGGCTGCACTGAAACTTTGATTTACTCTTTTGTTGTTGTTGTTGGGAGTCTCAATGATTTCAGACTTGAAAATGCTGAGATGTCTTCAGGGGATAAAGTCTGTTTCACAATGTTTTTGATTGAAGCATTTGCAATTTGCAAGCTAGATGTTGGCTTTTCTCTCACAGGCTGTTTTCTCTACAGCAACACTGATTTAGCAACCCAGACTTTAATTGGGTACTAAATAATAGTGGAATACAGGTTAAAAAAATACTATATGGAAAATAACCCACTAATCCTCTCACTGGAGGATCTGAGCCAAGTGGAGCTTGTTGATAGCATTGTGTAATACAGGCACCTTTTCTTGACCCAGAAACAAAACCAGTCTGGTCTTAATGGCTAGCACACTTGAGTGTTATCAGTCTTCTAGGATGGTATTAGTCAGTAGCCTGAACTCTGATGATGGCTGATAAAATAAATTAAGGAAGCAGAAGCTTCCTTGACTTTCTCTTTTAATGAGTAACTCTAAAAGATTTCAAAAATTAACCATGCTATATAATTCATAGGAAAAGCTTCAAAGAACTTTGCCATTATCTTTGGCCCCAAACTGGGGGCTGGTAGAGATTCTGCCACTCTTGAGGGTATGCATGGTCTTGTAAACTTTCTTGGGAAAATCTTGTTTCCTACCATCTAACAGCTATAAGCTTGGAGCTAAATACAGCTACAAATGTCATGAAATTGAAAAGGAACAGAAACAGGTCACCCCTGAGAGCTTTTGAAACCTGCCCTGCTTCCCCCACGGAAGTTATATGAGCGATCAAAGACTGAGTACTCACTACTCCAGGTGGTAAACTAGTAAAACATCTTTTTCCCACAGAATTCCTCTTTCTCCCAGGATGGAATAGCATTATAGAAGACAGCTGACAAAAACTTGATGGCTGCTTTAAATAGCCCACATTTCATTCCCATTTCCAAGAATAAGGAATGGTCTTTCTATATCTACCAGAAACACTCACGTATTTCCTAGAACCAACGTGTCCCATTGGTTTTAGGAGAGCTGGAGAAACTATATTTTGCTCTAGTAACACTGGTGCATCTCTCTGAATCTTTGAGCAGGGCACATTCCAGCATTTTTAACACAGCAGCAAGTGCATGCAGATAGTTGCCATTAGCAACTTTCTCTCTGCAAACTATCAGCGCTGTCATATACTAACAGGGTAAAATAAGGGACGTGTCTCTGCAATAAATGCTAAACAAAGGTAAGCCTGTGTTCTTCCTCCTTATTCAGCTTAACTATCCTTTTCAGTGTCTGGTACTGCAATAACACTGGAATCTCCCTTTAGCTGTTCAACATCAAACTCTCAGTCTCTATGGGTAAGAACATGGATGGTGATACTGCAGCGTGGGTGGTCTGGCAAACAGGACTTCTGAAGCCTTGAGGCTTCTTGGCTTTTGACACCTGTCAGTTTTTGTATCCCATATTTCTGAGTGCCCAGTCTGCGGCTAGGCCTTTTTTACAGCTCTATATTATTAGCCTATTGCACCCATCTTTGCTCTCCTTTCTCATGCACCCACTACAGTTGCATGGATGGAGGAACAGGCTGCTCCTTCTCCCACCTGCAGGCTCTTCGGATCATTTCTGCCTTTGCTTTTGAATTTCTGCAGAGGTTGGACAATGAAAACTTCTCCTATTGGTAGGGTAATCCTGAACTTGCTGTAAATACAAAGGTGCCCCAAAACCTGCCATCCACGTGGCACAGCATGCTGCCAAGCCTGTGCCTCTGATTCATGAGCACGAATGCTTTAAAGGCTTAAGTGTAATTAAAATCTGTGATACCTCTCCCCACCCGAGCAGACAGCTGTTTTCATGGAACAAGCCTTTGACAGGACACACTCTACCTTCACACTTTGTGCAGAGACAGACAAAGCAGATTGTAAGAGAATGAGTAAAAGACATGACAGAAGATGATGAACGTTAGTGCTGAATGATGGGATTATTCAAAGGACAGGCCAAGACAGTTAAGAAGCCAGGCTGTTAGCCAGTACCTAGAAGACACGTGGGATTGTGTGGGGCTCTTAGCTTCACAGCTCTTCACCACTGATGGATTTCTACAGCAATGGAATGAAACAAGACATGAGTTGTGCATGTGCCACAGGGACAGCATAGCCGTTCCAACTACTAGCTAGCCTCAGGGATGCCCCGTGCAGCTCACCTAGAAAGTAATGAAGCTACAGGCTTCTCAACAGAATTGCTCCTTTCCCATGGCTTCTTCCCAGAGTCTGGAAAACAAAAATGAAAAGTTACTGTTTATGATTTTTTTTTTAATGATAAAAACATCCTGAAGTTGATTGTCTCATATAGCTACTTTCATTCAGTGATGATGAGTGACTTAGAAAGATCCAGGAAGGCAGGATTGCTGAATGAGTGTAGTTGCCTACGTCACAGAGAAAGCACTGGCAAAAGTCTGCTTAATGATCCCTCTAATTAGGGACCAGACAGTTAAATAATACCAAAAAAACACGGAAATGGAACAGGAGGAAGAAAAGCATAAATCACTTCTATTAAGAAATACAAGCTAATTGCTGCAAGTCTTATTTAAAGACAATATTTATTTATATGTTAAGTTTAAAAATACTAGGTTTTTTGTCTGCACAGTTTGCAGAAAATGTGGGTGTATCTAAAAAAGAGAGACCCCCACTATGAAAATCTTCAGAGAATTTGTTTAATGTTGTCTACTTTTCTAACTCAGAATATTCCCAAAAGCTGCACTACATAACCCTTGTCACTGAAAACGCTTACTACTATTCTCTCAAACTCCTCCTATGCAAATAGTCTAAAATAAAGTCAATTGTTTCACAGACTTGAATAACACACAACTTTATACACCAGGGTTTGCTCCTCTGTGAAGTCCTAAAAAGCTCTTTAAAAGAATTATGGGTACTCCCAGGAAATCTCTAGATCTCATTCCTCATATACCTGCACCTTTCTCTTGGCTTCTTTCCCTTCCCTTGCAAAGCATACAAATCATGGCTTCATTCCAAAAGGAAGCTGGAATGGTTAAATACTCATTCCCCGGGAGAGATTTCTTTTAGCATGCATGAAAGCCAAGGCTGATGCAAGGATGAATCTGACTGGCTTGCAGCTTATCTACTCAGATACAGTTATTTCAACTCATCATAGGAAAAAAAATATTTTGGAGCCTCCTTAATTTCACCTAGTAATTCTCAGGATCAGGCTTACTACTAGGTTAAGGAAGGATAACAGTTTGAGACTCAAAACTCCTACTGCATAAACCAGGACAGCCACATTACCAAAAGTAAAATAATAAAGCTCTAGTCTCTTAGATTTAGGTGGATTTTGGTGTTGGATGTAGATGCTCAGTGACATGACTGGACCTCATTAACTAAACTGGCTGTATTGTCATTTTCCTGGGCTGTGAAGTGTACAAAAATCACAATTTCTTGCCATGAATAGTCTTTAAAACAATAGATATCTGGGAAATTTTCTGTTAGTTACTGCTGCTTCACTCAGAAGCAGAATGGTGAACCAAGAGTCTAGAGGTCTTGGAGAAGACTAGATTAAGAAGACAGCTACAACAACTAGTAGTTTGATTTAATACCTGACGAATTTTGCTGCTGCTGGGCGGGACCTCGTGTACTGGGTGAAGGAGAGGTGCTAGCATCATCCTACAAAGAGAAAACCAGGACATTACTGAATTGGGGAGATTAAGTTCTCTTCCAATCTGGAGACCAGCTGCAGCACAGGGAGTAATGAAAGCAGGTTTCTTCTAAGCATGTTCAACAGGCACTGCTGCCAAGGTATAGGCTCAAGTCCACTTAAACTTCAACCTTTCTCTCCCTTTACCATAGCAAAATACATTTTTTTTATTGTTTGTTGTTGTTGTTGATGTTGTTTCTTGGCTAATGGCCAATATTTCCACCTTTTCATGATTCTACTGAATCATTCTCATGGCAGAACCAAACTCAACCAAATCAGATTGAATTACCACTCTGAAGTCCTTGCTGCTGTTGTCTAAATACAAACCATACATTTCTCAGATTTAGAAACTCTCATCTGAAGGGACAATAGGTCAGGTCCCAGCCTTTTAGCCCAGGACAGCCACTGGTATCAGTGAAAGTAGTCCAGGTATTAACACAATGTCACTGAATCAATCAATAGTGCTCCTAAGTATAAGAATTAAAACTGTATCACAGTTTTGGACTTTTTTTCTGGAATTTATATGCAACAGATCATAAAACATTTACCCATATGTGTAACATGTCAATATTATTTTAGCAGACCTCAAAACACACTCAGGCAAAGCACTAACTATGCATTGTAAAAGGGAACTTCATCCAATGTGACAGAAGACAACCCACCACAAAGTGTACTCAAGATATACATTAAACAGGTGTTCTACAAAACACCTATTTAAGCCATTTGGTGCTGCTGAAAAGTTAAGAGTGGGGATATAAACTAATGCAGAGCTTTGAGGAGAGAGAGGAAGGGGCTGAGGAGACAACAAAAGCTGAAAAGTTGGAAACTAATGGTGCCTCTTACCCCTGAGTCTATGGTTCAAAACCAGATTTCAGTCAAGATTAAGAGCAATGGCTGCATAGCGAGTTCAATAGGCAAGCTCCATGCTTGAAGCATCCGTTGAGGAACATGCAAAAAAATAGCTGCTTTTCTTTTTGAATACTACAAAGTGATTATGCCTGCTCTTGCTCCAAACCTTTCAGACTGGGGTGAGACCTACATTTTCTGAATGGATTTCCTACTAAGCAGCTGTTTGTCTATGGATGGAATCTCTATTGTAGGCAATATGAGGCACACATGATGCTTTATGAACTTGCGGCCATGGCAGAGAGCCTCCATGAGTTTACTGGCTGGCAACAGGAATGCTGTATAAGCAGCAGCCCAGAAAAGCATGCCATGGGAAGGGACACAGTGTCAACCCTGGCCTCTCTCAAAACTAGAAAGATCTCCCATGCTTCATCAGTTCAGCAGGTTAAAAAGTGTTTTAATCTGCATGTTGAACTCAAAACTGCTGCATCAAACTCAGTGTAAATACAGAATGAAATCAAACCTCTTGTTTAATTGCTTTTGTGGACAACGTACAGATAGAACAGTTAAAATGGAAATGAATCAAAGTTCCCCTAAGTTGTCCAAATTCTCTCTCATTTCAGTGTAAGTATCATGAACGCATATTTTAACTTTTGAAAGGTGTAATGGTTAATACACTGGTTCTCCTCCACCCTCCCAGAGACATTTGAACATACTCTGGGGACTGAAGTGAGCTGATTCTTGCTTTGCATGGGGGATGCCAATCCAAAGTTACACCACATGGTTGATGATCCACATCAGGTCAGCTGAAGCCACAAATTTAAAGTAAAGAAAAATGAAGTTGACTTGCCAGAACTTTCAAGGCATCCTGTTAAGAGACATGAATCTACCACAACCTACAACACGTGTATCAGACCACGAGAAAGAGCCCATTAACCTGGTTTGAGCAATACCTCACCCACGAATAAGGCAGAAGTTCTTGTGTATAAGGTGCTGTTCCCAGGAAAGGTGGAAGCAGCTACATTTAACTTCTGATTGAATGTACAAATCTATTCCTGGATCAGCACATCCTTGTCGTTGCCTGCCACACAGTGAAAGGGCACAGGACTTCGGCTTACAAGGCAGCACATCAACACATTTGCAAGAGCACAACACTTAGGAGTCTTTCACTTACGTTTTGGCTTTCCTCTTCCTTTTTGTCAGCTGGCTTGTCTGACTGCGACGCTGCTTTCCTCCTTTGCAAGGGAACATGAGATAGGACACACAATCAACCCTCTAGAAACACATCATCCATGTGGGAAGGCTGATTCAGGCTCTGGTGGGAGTTATACTTAGTTCATCCTAGGGAACGCAACAAAGGCTGCATGTTTCCTGTTGCGTAGGATTGGGATGGAGGTGAGGAATCCAGACCTCAGCAACACGACTCAGGGAGAGGGGCAAGATTATAAGGCAGAGTTGAACAGAGGAATGCAGTGTGCAGAGCATAAGGAAATGCATTGAAGTGGAGGAAGGAAGTGCAGCTGGCTATGAAACTGGGTGACAAAGGGATGGCTTCTCTCTAGGGCTCAGGAACCAGTGGCTGCTGTGTCCTACACAGGAGGAACAAGCCAAACCTCCACAGCATTTTCTGAGGACCAGCGCACCCCTCCCCCCAAGTTGGCTCAGGTAGGTATTTCAGTGATGACACTACGTTCTCTGCCACTTTCATTATCATTTCGCCACCTCTTCTATATCCCCCTCCCATCCCTGCTCCCACCCAGAGAAAGGGCTATGGCTGCGCTCCAGTGTGATGGGAAGACAGACAGAAAAACCTTTGAACCCAGGTACATCCTCATTGGGAAAGACTGGGCACCATTTCTGCTCAGCCAAGACCCCTGCTTCCTCCAAGGTGAGAAAGTTGTGGCTGGAGACCAGGAGTTAGGAAACAAGTGCACTAGGCTGGGTTTTGAAGTGCTTTTGGTGAGTGATGGGAGACTACTCATGTATCAAATCCAATTCAAAGGCAGCAGAACCCCTGAGCCCTGTAGTCTCAGGACTGGCAGTGTTGGTGGTGTTTACAGAAGTTGAGTGAGGACCTGATACCCTCACTCTGTCCTGGTTCTCAAGAAAAGGCAAAACATTCTGAGAAGCAAAAGGCAAAGAACTGCAAATGGAGCAATCGGACATGAGAGTAAACAAAGATGTTGGTTGTTTATCATTGAAGAATGCATGGTAAAACCTCTGGAGTGTTAGCCACACTGGCTGAAGAAAATTAAATTCTTGAGTTTCAAGCCCTATTTAAGGTCTAAACAGTACTGAAATGTGCCACATACTGATTTCCTAGACATCCAGTTTCCCATTTTGGACAATTAGGGAAACTGCAGCTCTAGTCTCCACATGGATTTTGGTTGTGATGATTCTTATCCTTATTCACTTGCAAACACTACCCTTAGCAGATTTTTTGTTAACACACCAATATAACAGGTTCCCTATTTAGTCCTGTTTCTCAAGTGGACAAAATTCATCTCAAAGACAAAAACCAGGAAGCAAACATGTTTAAACAGTCACACATGTAACATTCCTTTTATCATCAAAATGTTAAAGCCCTACAAAAACAGTAAGTTTTCTCATAACAAAGTGACAGAGGACATGCAGGGACAGAGCATGGCCTGGGATTCCCTCACATATCAAAGGAGGACCATGTAGCCTTGAAAGGCTTACACTATTAACACCAAACATGCCAATGATTTTGGTGCAAAAGCTTAAAAGAGAAAAAAGGAGTATCCATGCTTACAGTAGTGACTGCAAAGATGATCTAAATTTTTAGGGTCCTGATAAAATAATTGCATCTTTATCTTTGTGCCAGGAGTTGCAGCAGCAAGAGCTTTAGCAACTCGCAATAAATTGGGCTATTGGCTATCAAAACAGACAAATGCCACAGCAAAGGCGTTAAGTGGATTGTTATTAGACACAGATTCTGTTAGGCAAGCTACTTTGCAAAATAGAGCTGCTATAGATTTTTTGCTTTTAGCACAGGGTCATGGATGCTTGCTAATATTTGTGTGTATCCTAGTTTGTGTTCCATACTTGCTACAGTGTGTACAAGCCATGGTTAATCATGCCATTAAGCGGTGTTTTTTTTTTTTAAATAAAGTAGAAGGAATTGTGGAGATGAAGGAGACAAATTCTGTCTTCTCCATGGGTGAAGAAAGGCCTTGGGACAGAGACAACGCCCTTCTTATTGACACAAGACCATAGGAGAAAATATCAGCAGAGTAATATCAGCAGAGTGGTACCAACTGGCACCATGAGAAGATGTATCAGAGAGACACATCAGTTGAGGGTTAAAGTGCCTTGTAAACACTTAACTATAACCTTTAGAGATAAGGAAATAGGGTTATAGCCTTTGTGCAATTGCTTGACTATTGGTATGAGCTTTGCTTTAGAATCAGTAATTCAAGAAGCTACTGAGAATACATATGAATATCACTTTACTTATGAAAAATTATAAAGTAAAAAAGGGGGAGATGTGATATGTCATTATAGGTCACAAAGGCCAGGCTCCTACAAAAGAGAAACTAGACAAGGCAGAGGTCAGTTTCTCACAAGAAAGAAGTTAGATAGCCTGGGAGAGAAAGTGGGAGTCAGCTAGCAGCTTTGCAGCTGCACATAAAAGGGCTTGATGCCCTACACAGTCTTAGCATGCTATCCTTCCCGCAGGTCACAGAGTCAGTCTTGTCATATTCACATGTCTTTGTAGTGTACTGTTTATAGAGTGCGCTCATGACTGACACTTGTGTATTTCCAAGGACTTCCATGGCCTTATAAAACAAAATTTAGGAGACAATTCTGTTGCTGTCAACTCCTTGGGAAAGGATTTGCAACTCAATTATTTTCAGAGTACAGGCAGCATGGTGCTCATGGCAATACAGATGCTTTTGTTAAGACAGCGAGGGGATTTGACCCTGAATACCTGAAGACACTAGATTCTACTGCCAAAAGCCATACTGGGGTACATTTTAGACCAGGATCACAGAAATCTGCAGGATTTCAATATCCAAGCATATGAAATGTCCAATTTAGCTTGCCTGAACAAAGTTAGTTGCCCCAGCATCTAGTCACTGAACACTGTTAACAGACATCTTCCAGTTCAGCTAGGTCAGTCTTGATATGTAGCAGCACAAAGTAGATCAGCAAGTGAACCAGTAAAGTAACTACTTAAAGCTATTAAGACTATTTTAATTCTGAAAAGAGAAAAGATTATCTAGTTGGTATTTTACACTGCTTATAATTTTTATTGTGTTATTTACTTAATGCTTTCCAAAGGATTGCATCCACAGTCCATGTTCAGAGTTCCTGCTGAAACAACCAAGACATGGAGAAAAGTTGGAATCAGACCCTCTGAACTGTGAATCATTTTCATCCTAGACAACATAACTTAAAAACTCCATCTTTGTACACTATATAATTGTACCTACTCTTCATTATTTTACTCACCCTTTTGTTTCACTACTTATGAGTTAAAAAATCTTAAGGGCTAATACCAAAAACATTTAACTCTAAGACCTTGGGAGTTACAGTCTAACAGAACATTACTGATGGAATTGGGGGGAAAAAGAAAGCAAAAATAATAATAAAGTGCCTTTTAGCAGCTTCTAGCTTGATACATCACAACTCACTTTAGTGAAGAATAAATTGGCTAGACTGTCTGAAACACAATGAGAATCAATAATAATTTACCTGCCAAGATGTTGTCCTTTTATTGCACTTCTTTTTGTATCTTTGCTCCCAACATCCTGAATGTGCTTCGTTAAGGAATGACTTGTCTAAGTTCCTTTCATAGTTTAGTCTTTCTGAAAACAGTAACTTGGAAACAGATCTGGTAAAATGGCAAAATGCCAGAGG
This sequence comes from Galbula dea, assembly GCA_013399015.1. Lineage (NCBI taxonomy): Eukaryota > Metazoa > Chordata > Aves > Piciformes > Galbulidae > Galbula > Galbula dea. The sequence continues at coordinate 399,840 of VWZX01009335.1, forward strand.
ATTTATTTCTCACTCTCTTTGAAGGTTGCCACACTGCAGGATTTGCTACAGCAGCTAAACTCTGCCAGGTATCATTGCTGCAATGGTCTACACTTTCATATTAAAGGCTACACAATGCTGGCAACTAACACCTATGCAGGACCTTCAAATTGCAAAGAAGCACCAAAGTGACCATTGCTAACCAAAAATGACAGTACCTTCTTTCACAGTTTGCTGCACAGCTCATGCTAGTGCTTACTTGAAGTCTAAGTACGTACCTTTTTGCCAGTAATTTATTCATTTCTTCCATTAGTCCTCCACCGCCTCCTCCGCTACTTGTTCGATTGGCATCGCTCTTAGAGACCCCACTGGGGCTGGACCCTCCTGAGCCATCTTCTGGCTTAAGACAGAAATCAACATTGGAATTAATGAAAAATTTAATTTACAACCATACCCCTAATGATTAGTTTGCCTACTTATTAGGAATAGCGATCACAATCGCAGCCCAAACCCAGAGATAAGATGTGTTCTGCCCTGGGAAGACACACATAGACCTTACCAAAACCAGGAACAGTCTAGGTAAGGCAACAAATAATGAAAAAAAACCCCACAGTGCTGTTTGTTCATGATTGTTTATGCATGGTTATGCAACTCTCACATAAGTGGACACCTATTGATGTGAGGCCTCAACAGTATCCATTGGTTATTTTTGTAAGCATGGTGCAGTTTTAACTACTTATAATGCTTGAAAATACTAACAGATAGTACAGTGGTAGCATTTGCAGAAGTCATGAAATCCTGGCAACATGAGAACTTGCAGCCATTTGTTAATAAACATTTTCTGAAGAGCAGAAATTCTGAAGAACATTTCTTGCTCAGCTTTATTTGCACTACAAACTCGCACTTGAAACAGTTCACCTAATGGTCAGCTGAAGCATGTTTCACTCTGCATTTGCAGACCATTACACCAAGCTGTGCCAGGCTTTCCCACAGTGGAGAAGAGCCCATTGGGGAGTCCCCGTGCCACCTCCTTACCCGTTGAACTCTCCTTAGTTTGGCACCAGCCAGAGCTGCTGCTAGCCCTGACACTGACCCATCTTCAGTGCCAGCCCCTTGTCCTGCACCTGCTGGCAGTGGGGGCGGTGGGGGAGGCGCAGCTCCCATGGGTGGTGGAGGTACTGGAGGGGGTGGTGGAGGTGGGGGCCCCCCAGATGAAGCAGGGATCGCAGCAGCACCACTGGGATGACCAGGTGGAAGTGTTGGGCCTGAAATGCAGAGAATACAAGTTAGATATGAAGCATGATTTCCTCCACCTTGCACACAAGGTCACATTCCCACTCCCAAGGTTATGACCTCACTGCATGACAAGTGAGCAATGCAAGGAAGCACCAAGCACACAGAAGAATGGAAAATAGTGGCTGCATCAGTGGTCCATCAGCTTCAGTTGTGTCCTCCTGCAGCCCTGTCACTGATAAACCACCCTCTCCCTCCTCTCATCCCTGGCTGGATTTGTGGTTTATTCTGTGTTAAGAAAACCCACAGACAATAGTTCCCAAGTGGCATCTTCTTCTGCTTCTCTCATAGCTTTCTACATGGAGATATCTGGAGTGGCTGACACACCAGAAGGCTTTGCTGCCATTCAGCAAGACCTGGACAGGCTGGAGAGCTGGGCAGAGAGCAACCTCATGAAGTTCAACGAGGGCAAGTGGACAGTACTGCACCTGGAAAGGAATAATCCTCATGAACCAGTACAGATTAGCGGTAGTCCTACTGGAGAACAGCTCTGTGGAGAAGGACCATGGATTCCTGGTGGACAACAAGCTAACCACGAGCCAGCAATGTGTCCTTATAGCCAAGAAGGCCAATGATATCCTGGGATGCATTAAGAAGACCTGGCCAGCAGGTTGAAAGAGGAAGAGGTTCTCCTCTCCCTCTACTCTGCCCTAGTGAGGCCACATCTGGAGTACTGTGTCCAGTTCTGGGCTCCCTAGTTCGAGAGAGACAAGGAACTCCTGGACAGAGTCCAGTGGAGGCTACAAAGATGTCCTGGTTTTAGCTGCTGGGATCAGTTTATCAAACCTGTGTATTATATACCCTCTATGTCATTTCTATACCTCTCGGGCTACAGGCTGGGTGTTGAAGAGGTCCTTGAGATGGGACGTGTGGTGGCCCTCCCCCTATCTCTCCAGTGAGTAAACGCTGAGATACCTGGGGCTCTTTAACCTGGAGAAGAGAAGACCCAGAAGGGATCTTATAAATCATTATAAATACCTAAAGGCCAGGTGTCAAGAGAATGGGGCCAGTCTCTTTTCAGTGGTGCCCAGTGATAGGATCAGGGGCAAGGGGCATAAACTAGAACACAGGAAGTTCCACCTAAACCTAAGGAAAAACTTCTTTCCCTTGAGGATGAGGGAGCACTGAAACAGGCTGCCCAGAGAGGTTGTGGAGTCTCCGTCTCTGGAGACTTTCAAAACCTGCCTGGACGTGTTCCTGCGCAACCTGCTCTACGCGAACCTGATTTGGCATGGGACTAGACGATCCCCAGAGGTCTCTTCTAGCCCCTATGATTCTGTGAGATAATAAACTACATCAGTCAACTCCATGGACTTTAGTCATCATCATCTTTCCATCAGAATCATGAGCTACAGCGACACATCCTCCTTTCTATTGAACAAAAAGCAGGTGGCCTCAGCTGGTCTTCCAAAATAATAAGGGGAGAGTACAGCTCCAAGCACCCCAAGGTTCAGCAAAGCTCCTCAAAGCTGCAGCCTGCTGGAGGGGCTGATGGTGGGTAAATCCACTGCAGTGTTTTACCTCTCTGTGAAGGGTCAGTTGAACAAATGTACCTCCCCAGGGGTACTTCCCCACCCTATGCTCTCTCAGAAAAGGCTGCTCCTGATACATAATCACACGTTCTGTTACTTTGAAGACACGAGGGTTTTGACTGAGGAACATTTGGAAACTGTATTTTACATTAGCAGCCTTGATTTCTTCTTATCTAGGTCTTCTTACAATACTGCCTTATTTCTGTGGTTACTTCTGCCATTATTTCACACTCTCAATTCCATTCTTGAAATGAACCATAGCTGCTGTCAGAAATACTTTAAACATTTTAAGACCTCTTTGGTTCACAAACATAACAGCTACTAATTCATTGTGGGTAAAGTTAATTGTAATTGCAAAACTACACCCACCTAATTAGAGGCCAGCCTGAGGCCAAACTGAACTGAGTCAAAATAATGGACTGTTGTGAATTTAAAATAGATTTATTGAACTAAGTGGATTTCAAGGACTTAGATCAGCTGAAGGACTGAGTCTCCAGTGGCTGTAGTAATATTTTTAGCAGAAAGTAACAGGAAATGTCTCAATTTTCTTCCTTTTCTAGGCACATCATTTAAGCATTATACGTGGTTATAAACAGGAATGAATCCAAGTCACAAAACATATGATCTGAATTGCAAACAGGCATTACTTTAACTGTTCTAACTCTGCAGGCTTTAGATGAGCAACAGAAATCAAGACCATGCGCAAAGTGGCAGACTCAGGCTCTTGATCTGCCTGCAAGAAAAAGGTTTGCTGAAACAGTCAAGAGTGACAAGCTCTCAAGTATAAACGCAGTTTATACCAAGAAGAGAGTTGCTAGAATGAAATAAATTAAAGAAGCACAGGGGATTCTGGGTAACTATAACAAAATCCATCTTATATCTTTTACTGGTAATAGAAACACCACTTAAGAATAAGAATCACAGCCTCTGCCAATATTGCTACCCCGACAACAAGTCTACCACAGACCTAGCCTCCAGCTTCAAAAGAGCCACCCCACTATCTTTGGACCAGCTGAAAATAGTTTTTGTATGAAGCTTACTGTCAAATGCAATTTGACTCTGCTGAATGATAAAATCTCCTTCTGGGCTAAAACAGTAAGAATATGCACTGCAACTACACAGCTACAAGGTCCTGGGTCTTGTAATTCTTACTTTGTCTCTCGGTTTTAGCTCATAAGGCCCCTGGACTAGTCCTGAGTGAGTTCTCTCCTTTTCCACCTCGGTTTTAGAAATCATGTATAGCAGGAGTAGCCTTTGGTCTCTCAGCAGGAACCCTGGAAGCATGAGGGGGGCTGTGTGCTTTATCTAGAGGCCACAGGCAGTGTCAATAGGGCTTTTTAAATGGCTGAAAGCTAAGGCTTTATACAGGTCACAACTCATTCAAAATCAGTACTTACTCAAGTGGGCAATTGCTGATGAAGCCATGTAAGGAGGGGTCCTCCTGGGCATAGACACCTCAGATACAGCAGCGTACGGGGGAGGCAATGGAAGACAGTGTGACATGGGCTGATACCACTGCTGTGGAGGACGAGGTAAAGGATAGGAGGATGAGGAGGAAGCCTGGCCAAAGGAACTGGGGGAGCTGGCAAAGGTGGGCAGCAGGGAGGAGGGTGCAGTTCCTAGATGTGGGAGGAAGGACCCGTCCATGCTTTTCACCTGGCTCCCAGAGGGACCTAAAGCAATTTGTTCTTCAGCATGGCCATTCAGAGTTATGTTTGTGGAGGTTTCTTGGCCTGTTTTATCTGTGGGTCCCTTGACCCTCTCAGGTGGGACAGGAATCACAGGCAGGATGGTAGGAGCACGTGGCTGCAGGATGTCACCCCTCTCCAGAGGCGGTGCATTTGGGGCAGGGGAAGCAGAAGACCGAGCAGAGTATGAAAGAGAAGAGCGCCTGAGAGGCTGGTGAGAGGTGAAGGGAAAGTGGGAAGGATGGGGAGGTGGTGGAGACAGTGAGGTTCGCCTGATACTTGGCATTATTGTCTTCTGGTCTGGGCAGGCTGGAGGGGAGGAACTTGCGGTTGTTGGCAGCTCAGAGGCTGAATGCCTGTGTAGGAGCTGTGGGGGCTCTCTGTCTCTCTGCAGGGATTTGAAAGAGGATTGACTAGCGGGCTCAGGGACAGAGGGTGGCAAAGAGACAGCACTGGCATGAGGTGGTGGTGGGGGCACAGCACCAGAGGCAGAAGCACTGCAGTCATTGCAGGTGGGAGTAGGAGACTGGGGCTGAGAGGGGGGAGAGCACATGCTTATCTGAGGGGTGGAAACTAGGAGAACAGAAAAGACAAATGAAAAGAATAAGATGGGTATGTGGCAAGGAATGAAACCAAGGCAAAGTGGAACAGAGAAAAAGGAACTGGGAAGCAAAGGCAAACAGAAACTCAAACAAAGCAAAGAGGAAATGGTGCAGGTACTGGCTTGGGGTTTCCAATGCTGTGCAGAGCAGGACCCTGGCAGCACATGATGGGCTGTGTGCTCCGGTGCCAGTGAGGCTCCTCTAAGTCCTGTGTGACTGAGTCACGATCAGGAGCATCACCCTTGCACCAGGGGCAGCTGCAAGGAACAGCAGTAGCCACCTCGTAGCCAGGGACGGGATAGCCAGAAGCCCCAGGGGCCACATTTTGGCTACATTACCTATTCAGAATAGCACACAGTAACCTTTGCTGAAATAAGAGTCTAACAACTTCCATCACTGACTAAGGTATGTGTGTATATCTGAGCTGGTTTCAAGTCAAAAAACGAAAAAGTTGTATCAGCTGAGGAAAAGCATTTTGCTTATGTGGCCAGATCAACTGCAAAAACTTCTCCAAACAAAAGCCTAAACACAAGATGGCCATCTTGGCTTGTTCGCTCTGCCTTCTTTCCAAGAGGCAAAGCCATACTTTGTAGTTATAAACTACTCCTGTCATCTCTTCTCTCAGCTTAGTGCAACTTAATATGCTACAGAATATTTTTGTAAGCTCATTAAATATATATACTTTTTCCATTAAGCTCACAAAAGGCTCCTCACTTCATGACCACAAAATCCCCACTGAAGAGCAGCCAGAGATATACTTTCCCCATGCTGTAGTTTGCTTTGTGCTCCAGAGTGATGGGGAGCACCTGACCTGGCACATCCAGCACATCAACCCCATTGTGCTACCATCCCCTGCAAACATGGAGGCACTCTTGAAGTGGCTGTGCTACCTGCTCTCCTCACAGGGGCGGGAGAAGCATAGCCAGGCCTCCTTGGTATGCCTAAAACACTCCTCAGCTGTACAAGCTATGTCAAGCATAAAACCTCCCTAGCTCCACCTGCATGGCCAAGACACGAGCCTCTTCAAAACAATACAGGCATGCCTGAATGCCTAAGTCTCTAGCTGAAAATGCTTTAAAATGTAATTCATAACTACAACCACTTTTAGCAGTCTAGCTCTTGTACAGCACCACACAAAACCCAACTATAGCTAGAGGAGACAAGCAGGGAGAGACTGTATCCGCATGGTTTGATACGTGCCTGTAGTAGAGGTTCTTCTTTCCAGAGATTCCTGGCGCTGTTGCTGTTGCTCCATCACTTGTCTAAAACAGCAATGAAAAAACCCTCAGTCATTATGTACTCTTTACAATTTTGAGTAAAAGCTTTTTACATTGAGGAGTACTCAGTTTTTGTTTGTCGAGTGATGTGAGCCAGTCCTTCACAGAAATGCTGATCCTGTGAGATGGAAGTGGGTTTGATTTCACTTGCCCTGGCCACAGCAATGGCATTGGGGTGTTGGGGAAGTGTAACCAGGACATTGCCCTGCACCTGCCGGACACTGCAGGGACTGGTTGATCCACTTAAGATAACTTCTCAATGGGCTCTGCACAAGGAATAGTCAGTGCTCAAGGCCCAGCAGAGCACAGCAACCATGTATGTCATTAACCTGAAGTCTACAAGCATTGCAAGGAAAGAGCAAGGTGCATCTTGCATAAAATGACAGAGTCCTGACTCTTATGGATGGTGAGCCTAAAGATCTTGTAGTTAGAATGAAAATATAAGGAGTTTGATCTGTGTTTAGGTGCTGGCTGTACAAAACCTTTTTTGTCTAGCTGCACGTCCAAGCCTTTTGTTGGCACTGGACAGCCTGGCTGACGGCCTGGCACCTCACACCCCAGCACAGCTGCTCCTGCTCCAGCCTGCGTGGCCACAGGGACCATAACCACTGCCTTTCTTCCACAAATGCCGATTGTAACGTTGCACTGCTGGTTTTTTGGCCCCTTTTCCCCCCAGGAACTGCAAGCTCCAGTGTTACCCAGGCCTGGTGTCCCATGGGGAAACGCACAGCCTAAGCCTTTTCGCAGGGTCTGCTTCCCAGAGACGTGCAGTTCCCAAGGCCTATCAGCAGAGGTCTTCTCTCGCACACTTTTAGCACCTCCGGAGAAAGAGCTGGCATTGACCCCTGCCTCAAACTCACCTTGGCGTTTCTCTTGTTAAAAGGACTGATAGCTAGAAGCTAGAATATTTGCCAGGCTTTTTGCCATGGGCATGGATACGGACTAAAGATTTCAACAACACTAAGCCACAACTCTGAAGTTACCTCACTGAAGCACTTGGTAGTAAGGTTTGTTATCATTTTCTTCCATGGTTTCTAGGCCAATTTGCCCTCCATTTGTGTCACATATGTTTGGGCCAGTCTTAACTGCAGAGAGATTTCTTTTTTTTTCCTGCACAGCTTTACACCATGGTCTGTACAGTAAGGCAAGCTGACCTCTAAGCAACACTTCTAATTTGATTTCTTACATACTGTTTGAGACAGATCTCCCTGCTACATTTTTACTTGTACCTTCCTGAGTCTGCAATTTTAAATAACTCTTATTTACATACCAACAGAAGCTTTAAAAAAAATCCAGAAAAATATAGTTACATTGCATAGGAAAATAAGAATGTCTTAATTTGCAAAACAAATTTCCCATGTTTCAATTCTAATTCAATTGATAGAAAAGGAAAATCCAGGTTTTTGCTGCAGAGAGATCAATCCTAAACTGGTTTAATGTTCAGGACGTGCAATCCATCAAAGGCAAGCAATTTCTGGAAGACTATTATGGGTATCTGAGAAAATTATTATATGTGCAAAGGGAAAATAGTTTTGAGGAACAGTCTTAGTTGGCTGATTCAACTGGTTTCACTTAAGCCACGACAATTGAAACCAAATTAGTAGAAAACTTTTCTTCAATACGTACTCTGACTTATTGGATAGTTGTGGGATGAATACATGCAACAGCATCAATTGCTCTGCTAAGATTTCAATTGTAAACACATGTAGTAAGAATTTCCTAAGCATACAATCCCCTACAATAGCTGGCATTTATTTGCAAAATTTCTTAATGAAGAACAATTGACACACATTTTCCTCATTAAACCTGGGGAAAATTCTAGGTTTATTTGGAGGACAGACTTGGAAAACTCCAGTCTGACAGGCCAGGAAAGAAATATAGGTAAGATGTCCTGCCACTGCAGAGCTGCTGCAGAGCAGATACAGAGGTGGGATGCTCCCCAAAAGAAGGGTCAGCCACTGCCATTTGAAGTTGTCAGGACTCATGCCAGCCCTGTCTGCCCTTGGGCAAAAGCAGTTCATACATGCCCAATGCACCCTCCCACACATGCTAAAAGGAGAAGTTCTTAGACTCTTAGGAAGTCAAATATATTCCAGTGGAACTAAAAAAAGCCCGAGATCAACACCAGGCTGCTTAAGGAGTATGCAAAGAATAAAGTACATGAGGGGACAAATTATACTCCAACTTCAAAATATATTCTTTTAACATTTGTGTAAAGGTCTCTAAAAAAATCCTTTTAAACAGACACATTTGCAGGGTAGTTACCATAACTTCAATTCCTTGTCTACTTGTAAGACTTTCAAAAAACCCTAGGCCTAAAATTAGGTCTGCTCTATGCTTAGAGAATGCATCAGCATAATTGAAGCTGAAAATCCTCTAGTGCAGATGCAGTATTATCTAAGTGCATCTACTGCCATAGCTTGTTCCAGTCCAGTGGAGCAAAAGCAGCTTTCCCAAAACCATGTGCCCTGCAGTAGTTGAATAATATCTACCCAAAAGCCTTTTACTGTTTCTAAACCAACACCAATAAATATTTTTTCTAACACAGTTTGTTGCTCGCAGCTTAACTGTACAGACTAGACATGTAAATTGGAAGTCTGGTTTGCATGTGGTCTGAAAAATCACTGATTTCCAGAGGTTGAATGAAGAGCTGGATCAGGTCTTTCAGCCAGGTGGTGGGTAGGACAGGCAGCATTCCCCTACTCTGGGTGAGCAGGAGCTCTCCTTTGACCTTTGTGGTAACTCTGCTATCCTCAAGTAAATCTTGCAAATCTCATCTGAAATATCATTACCTGCTGACCCATTTAATGGCCATATGTAAATCCCTACTAAATCTCAGGCCTTCCACAGCTATTCATAAAGATGCAGGGAGCCAGTTTCCCTGTCGATTTCCTTACAGTTTTTAGGGAGGGAGAGAATCCTAAGTACCTACCACAGCCTGCATAAAGTCCTTGTCTTAGATATCTATACGTGGTTTTGTACAGGGACCAGTCAGAACGATAGCCCTGGAGTATCAACGCAAACAATAAACTGCAACACTTCATCTCTGCTACTCCAGAAGCATATGTTATGAAGCTGCACAATCCATATGGCCAGGGCAGTCCCTCAACCCTGCAAGGGGAGACCTTGCCTGCTTACAGGTTGCACCTACAAATGAAGGTTGAGCCCACAGAGCACCTGTCACATCAGACCAACTTCCAACATCTGGACTGCCCCTGTGGGTCTGGTTCCACTAAAATCCTCACACAGCTGTTGATTAGCTGAACCAATCATTGGGCCAAGTCTTCTGGAGGGCCAACTGCACTTGATAATAATCCTCTTGTTACAGAAGAAATGGCAGATATTTCATTTAAGCAATGCCAGCACCAAACTTGGAGCAGCAACAGGTCCTGCTGATCTCTGTACTCCAGCACAGTCCTGATGAAGTCAGGCTCACCAGCTTACACGTTACAACAGAATAGCCTCTGGTGTTTCTCACAGAGTAGCAGGAACACACTTGCAGTGAGCAGGAATATGGGGAACAAAGGTGCTTTTTTTGTGTGTGCATAAGTCTATACTTCAACAGGGAAGCACAAATCTAGCTAAACAGTGCTGCTGGCATGGATGTCACTGATGCTGGGCAGACAGATCACAGCTCTGACAGCATGGACTACCAGTCAGACTAGAAGACTTTGTCCAGAATAGGATAGATATGTCTTAAACTTAGTGAAGGCAGCTTTCTACTGCTGCTACAAGAATCTGGGCTGCAACAGCAAAGCTGAAATGAGATGGGCTTCATAATTTGACTATGGAGACAGGAATATAAGGGGAGAGACTCCTCCCCACATCGAGAAGATTACTCCTAACAGCTGGAGAAAAGGTCATGTGTAATAATGGCACTGTCTGACATGTGTAAAAGTGAAGGGTATGATTTTACACTTTCATTTATTAGATATATATATATTAGGAATGGCATATGATGTAGGAAGTAACCATATGCAAAATGGGCATAAACTATTATTGAGGGTGTAATATGGTCCACCAGATGCTCCGTGGGCAATATGAGTGTCAGCTGCAAGCAGGTGATCCAGAACAGGACTAGGTTAGTCTTTCTTAATGTGCTTGAGGAACACACTCAACAAATGACTTTTAAACAGTTTTGTCTTTAACTCTGAGCATCCACAAGCCTCACATTTCCCTTTGAGTAAAATGTTTTCCTAAGGCTTCAGCACACTTCACCCTTTAAAGTCATTACAGAATCATTCACAGAATAATTACAAAACTCAGAATCAGCTTAAATCAAGTACAAGTAAAAAGAACAGTGCTTATTGGTGAGCAAGAACTGCACATCCGCCCAAGTTACAAATGAAAACTCTACCATAACTGATTAACTTCACTTACCTTCTCTGTGCTTCCATCTCATCTGGAGATGGCCCATTCTGGACCTGGCGTTGGGCAGCTGGACCTACAGGAAAACATGAGAGAATGCTATTAGGAAAGCAAATGTGGTTGAATTGTTCAAAAAACAATACCACACAGATTAATTGCTTCCCATTTTACTATGGGAGAAACAACTTGAGCATCATTGTCCTCTCTTTGCTTTTTCTGAAAAAAACCCTAAACCAATAACAACAAAACCCCCCCACCATTTTTTCCTATTAGACAAATCATCACCTCCTGTAAAGTTTTAGTCTCACTGGGAAAATCTATTGGCTAAATGTATGAGCAGATTTGTCTAGGAACTTGGCATCTTGGTAGCTGTTGCCTACATGCCAATCCCTTGGCAAGGGTGAAGACCCACAGTGTTGCAAGAGACATCCTGCAGAAGGACAGTCCATTGCACTGGGATGTACTTCTAGCTCCTGCAGGGTTCAGTCTCCCTGGGTTATTCTGTGCTTGCACAGTAATTCAGCCACACTACTGAGTTCATGAGCACATATGCTAGCTACCTAGTGCTGTTCTGATAGTAAGCTGGCATCAAGAAGCTATGTGATGGAACCTGCAAAACTAAACAAGCCTTTTACATTGGTGGCTTTTCTTTTTACAATGCTGTTGGTCTTCTGCTTCTGTAGGATCCACACCAAGCTGAGCTTTCACTGGCATTCACCAACAAAACCCAACTATGCATGTCCTCTTTTGACTCTCATCTTTTAATCTGTTTCTGGACATTTAATCAAGCACACTGCCACCACCTGCTATTTGCAGAAAAAAAAAATTATTCTGATAAAAAATAATTGTTGGTAACATAAGCTACAGTGGCCTTGCATTTGAAGGAAGGAGGATTGTTCCATTGATTTGACAAGGTAGGTTTCAACCAGGACTAAACAGGTAAGATTTCTATTGAATACCCCAGCAATTTCCCTGAGAAATAGCACTGAGAAATAGATCAGTTATATGCAGAAAACTATGTTTACCTTAATTTTTTTTTAATTCTCAAATGTATAATTCATCCTTTAAAAAGTTATCCAAAACCAGCAAATGAAAACTAAACACTTACAAACCCAAATATGTCACTCACAAATCATTAAGGATGTTTCTCTCCATTTTCTTTTTATGTTTCTGCCAGGCAGAATGTCAGCTGAAAACAAATTGAGAGAGTCTGACTGCATGAAAGCAGAAAAGATGGCAGAATTGCATTGCAGTCAGAAATTCCAGTGTTGACTAATCCTCATGAAATTGTGTATATTTTTTAAGTGTTTAAGAATGAACATTTGCAGAAAGGGAACACAGTAGTTTCTGGAAATGGGGCCTCGTGCATTCCATCCAGTTTTGAGTATCCCAAAAATGGAGCCAGTGACAACCACTGAGTCAAAAGCTCTGACTTTTAAAAACATCTTTGGATTGGGTAAGAAGTGAAGACAGCTCACTTCTTTAATGTCTCATGACTGACAATTTAAGATTATTTGTAACAGGCCTTTAGTAAACTATTTAGACAGAAATGCCACATTTTTTTTAAAGATCACACAAAATAATGAAAGGTGTGGGGAGAGGGTGGGGGTTTTTTGGAAGCAAGTCTCATGAAAAAAGCTTAGCAGGTATTTGGGAAGCACAGAGAAGGAGGCTTACGTGCAAGGAGTTAAAGGTGTAACGAGGATGCCACGTTACTGTGTGAATGCTGGTACCACTTTTTACCACTGAAGTGAAAGAAGGACAGAGCTACCCCTGAGCAGCAGTTATAAGAATGAGTTTAAACTTGTCCTGAACACAGCAAAAAGACAGGTAAGGTCCCAACCCCAACGTGTGGAATTGGACCAGACTCCCAACAGTTAACACTGTCACCTACTTGGACCCTGGCTGTGGTGTGTGCAGGCAACTCCCATGTTCTCTTGTGCACATACACCTACATACCTGGGAGATAATTCAACAAGCAGACTTGTGGGTGAAAGTCTTTCAAGGCTTAAGTTCGTTACAACTCCATCACCAGATAACAAATTCCACCCTGACAAGCCTTAGCCACGCTCATTACTACATATCATTCCACCACAAGAAAACTTCCAATGTATAAAGATTCAGAGCATCTTACAGAAGAGAGCACTCTGCTTGCAAAGAGGACTGAAAGTAGGTACCAGTGTGAACAACAAAGGCCAGAGGATGAAGCAGCAGAAACAACAATACTTCACTGGCAATAATATATACCAAAGTATAATATATAATAATATATACCAAAGTATATAGGAGGCTCTAATGATACCATCTTAATTGGGTGCTTTGCCATGAATCTTCTCTTGGGCAAATACCCAGAGAAATGAGGCAGTGTGGCCAATGTGACTTAATAGATATGCAGAGGGAATCAAAGACCAGACTATCAACACCACACACACAAAAATATCCCCAACAACAACCCTCCTTTTTCCTGTGGCCACTGTTAGGAACTGGCTACATAGGTTTAGCACCAAACAAATCCACCCAAATCAATTTGGAAAGTGGCTTGAAGAAATGCTGGAAGTTGGGGTTGTTGCTTTTTACTACCTGGAGCTTTCTCAATCTGATCTTGCATAACAGGCAGGTAAATGAAAGAGCATTCAAGTCCTCCTCAATTTTCAGCACAAAGGAGTCCTAGTAAATTCAATAAGTCCACTTCCCTTTTCCAGCATCTATGTGTGTGCTTGCAGGAGTAAGACCACACTTGAAACTAAATACACAGCTTTTGGTTGCAATGCAAGGCTGCAGAAGGAACAGTGGCTTTAAAAAATTTGCCTGTGGCACAGCAAATACCTGATAGATTCCCAGGGCAAACCACAAACAATTTAGACAATGCTACTGGAAAATTTTTCCCTTATTTCACTGAAATAACTTCATTTCACTCCCTTATTCAGGGATAAGCTCTATTTATCAAGTCTGTCTTTTTTTCTTTTCTCCTCTCCCTATATTAAGAACCTAAGCTGATTGTTTCAGCTGGCAGCATTTTGTTCTTGTTGTTATTTGGTCATAGTGTGAAATGTCCTTAAAATGAAGCACAAGGCTCTTAATTATGTTTTGAAATTGCCGATTTCTTCAGTTTCTATAGACATGCCCTCCTCTGTTGGCAGACAAAATCAAGAGAAAAATACCAGAAGGAAAGAAGCTCTATTAATTTAAAAAGCCCAGGGTACATGACTGCACAGTCCCTAAAATGCCTTAATTCCCTCTTATAGCTTCAGACATGTAACAATTAGTGTTCTCTGAGTAATGACTAATTCCTCTTTTACAAGTTTCTTAAATCAACACACTGCAGCAAAACATCATTCATTTAAATCCTTTCCAAACTAATTTTCATTGTCTTACTAATGACCAGTAGTGAGACATTAAATTGAGCTGTCTTCACTTCATATTAAATCCTAAGATTTATTTTTAATGTCCTCTCCTGCACATTTGTTTTGCTGAGAACAATTTTCTTCTCAGAGTGCTTTAGAAGTGAATTTCCCTAACAAAGTTGGGAGGAGAAAAAAAGGCAAGTGTGAACAGAAGAGGAGGACAAAGCTGCAATAGGTAGCCTGCCCTTTCTTCTGTATAAACAAGCAGCAGTGGAGTAAAAGTTGGTAAGATAATGCTACCTGAAGAAAACCTAGATGGACTGCAGAGGTCGATCACAGTCTGTGGGAAGAGGGATACTCATTTTGTGATCTTGCAGAAGCTTGTATTGACTGGAAGTGATTGGAAAAGAATTTCAGGAAAGTTGTATGTGGAGTTGTCCTGTGATAATAGGGTTTTCAGAGCAGTTACTCTTTTTGCTGCCAGTGGGGTTACAGCTCTTCTTGTCACCAGTGGGGAAACACACCAGTTCTGTTTGGCACTGGTTACTGTTTTGTTTGATTTACTCACAACCATAAGAAATAATTCCTTCTGGCATCCTGCTTGTGATTTTACTCAAACAAATCAGGTTCTTTTATAGTAATATGAAACCTTATTTTGCAAACCCTAAAGAAAAAGGTTAGATGCACCTTGTTTTGGCATCTAAGTCATTGGCTGAGGGTGACCAATACATTTAGAAGTTCAACCCAAGATTTCAGGTCTGTTCATTGCCAGAAATAGAAATTGTGCTATATTCCCCCCCACCCCCCAAAAAAGCCCAATCCAGACTTCTTGGCAGACCCAGGCACATGGCCATCTGATGTGAAGTCTGCAGACAACTTCAGTCTCCATAATGGTGGAGCTTCTTGTTTCTCTTCTCCTTGAGCTTGCTTTAGCTTATGCTTGGTGTCATGTGTATGTATGCTCTACAGTGCACACACAGCAGACACCTGATTGAGGACTTTAAAAATTCAAGTGGATTTCTAGGTTTACCTCCTCCCCACATTTTCAGGTAGTTCTCAGACCTGAGCAGACATAAACAGTAAGTGCTTTTGGTGACGGCATCCTCATTTAAACATGCTTCTTGAGTTGCCCTGTGAGTTGCCTCTGACCCTGATAGCCTCACAGAGAAGAGAGCTTCTCAGCACAATAACCAGGAGAGCTGGTTTTGCTACTGACCCCCTTACAATTTTAGCAACTAACTAATACAGGAGATGGGCTGTGAATGTCTGTGCTTCCTCGCTTCGTTGCCTTGTAATAATTAACCCTGTTTTTATATAAGCATCTTGTGACTCAGCTCAAGGCAGATTTTGGAAGCACATGGATGTTTGTCATGTTTGCTTTATCTCCTCCCTCTCAGCTGCCCTCAAACCTGCTCTGCCCTTCCACAGCTGCCCTCAGAGATGGTGATGAGGAACTTCTGGCATAGGGAACTGCTGGTGGTGAGTGTGATGGTTTCCATATGTTGGTGGCCACTCCTGCACCATTGCACCCTACTATTGCTTAGAGATGTCCATGTCTGGACCCATGGCCAGCCACAAAATAGGGCCAAAGCTGTCACGAAGACATAGCTGCAGAGGGGAGGCATGAGAAAGCAGGGACAATATCATAATTTCTCTCCTCCTGGGGCAGCCCCAAGCAGGAATTTATTTTCCTCTTTTACTTATGCTACAGCTGCAAGCACCACTGACTGCATACACTGAAGAAAGTGGCAAAATTAGGTCTGTTTCCCTGAGCAACTAGGACTTTGAGCTTCTTCAATACACACTGCCAAATCTAACCCACTTACAGATATTTTATTCATTATACACACTGGAAGCAGCCCCTGGGTGGGGTTTCTGCAACTCCTATAGCCTCCATGGTGCTTATGGATCAGTGAGATGAATGTGGCATGATAAGGAAAGGGTCCAGAGTCAGAGCAGAATAAAAAATACAACTGGGCTTTAAATTCATGAGATTGAAAATTTTTGTTCTGCATATGAACAGAACATGATGACTTTCCGTGGGGGGAAAAAGTCACAGCAGACTATGGGAGGAAAAGAGGTGAGAGACAGGCAGCCAGCTCTCCTTCATTGCTTCTTGCTTTCAGCATGTACTCGAATTGTGGGAGACACAGGTTTCAGGCACTAGGATCTAACCCATTGTCATTTATATCCTGGGAATGTGACATAAAACACTTGCTTATCCTAGCCAGATCAGGAGAAATCAATCCAGATTACAAGTTCCTCCAAAGCTTTTCTTTCACTCAGAAATCTTTCAAATAAATTGACATTTTCTGACAGAAAAAAAATTCATTTACCAAAACCATTTCTGACCAGTACTAATTCCCATGTTCCCATTCAGGTACAGCCTAGGATCCCATTCCCTGTGTCAGTGTACTGGGAAGGAAGTCCTGGTCAGGCTGCTGCCACTCCTGGGATCAACCTGCAACCCTCCCCCCATGCCAGGACTTGGCTGGATGGTGCATTTTGCTGTCTCCACCGTAACCTCTTCCCTTCACTCCCTCATAGTTTGGGGGGTTCCTTGCTCTCAGCTGTGCTGCTGCCTGATCCCCCACCCCCAGGTGCCCTGCAGACACACTAGCCTTGCAATGTCAGCGTGAAATGAAGCGGGCTCTGGCCAGAGGAAGGAAGTTCTGTGCCTCTCCTCACACCACCACTTCATTAACAGCTTGGCTGCAATTTTAGCTCTCTTGCCACTGTTGAGCAATTGCTGCTGCAGAGACTTCGTCAGCACTTAGAACATCTGCCTCTGCCCTGAGGACCTCAATCCGCTCTTGGTCTGTTCAGCCTGCCCTGCTGGGGATTGCACATGCTAGAGATGTCCTGGCATGGCCACACACCACAAGGCAGTGCCTACTAAGGGAGCCAGTGCAGGAACCAGACGCAACACCCCTGTGCTAGTGACACTGTGCTCAAACTCATTAGTAGAAACAATTATCCTGGACAAAGCTCTGACCTAATTAGCCTAGATAAAGCACACAGATAAAGCATGGTGCCTCCACTACTTCTGGGGCCCAAGCTAGTACAACCAGAGTTGGATGACATGACAGGTCACACAGACCTAAATTTCCACAGCGAGTAAAAGGACCAGGCAGAGAGATCACTTCCCTTGTAGTGCTCCATCACTGCAGCTGGGCAGAGCCATGGGCCACTCACGTGCGCTGCCACAGCATTTCCATGCCTGGGGTTGGGGACTCAGCATGTCTTACTTTGTTTGATGTGCAACAGCTCATGTGTTAGATATGCTGTTGGGAGGATCTGTATCACAGGGATGCAGGAGCTGAGGCAAAGCACAGACAGATGGATAACTGGGGAAGTTGTCTGTGGGTCACAAGTAGCTCAGTTTTAAAAATGTTAATGCCATCAGGGTTTTGCTGTGCTGTTAACTAAGTGACAGAGCTCTTACACCTCTGTACAGGATCCTGTTGGATTACTTGAATCATGGTAAGCAAAACCACTCTGGTGGAGGGAGAGGGAGCACACCTGTCAAAGGGAGGGTTTGAGTACAGTGCCACAAAGCCTGCTTTCAGGCAGTGTTTGCCTCATTCCTGTTAAAAATTAACTTGAAATAAAAGAGTTTCAGAGAGTGTTATTCACAGGCTGTGTGCCTCCATGGCATTTATGAGAGAGTACATTAAATACCTTCCATAACACTATTTATACATGGACCAAACTTTCTGAGACCTGCAAAGAACTTTATCAGCCTTACTTAAGCTTCACCAATGCTGTGAGGCAGAAGTTAAGTGATTCTGATTACACCCAGGCCATGTCTGGACAAGTAAAATTTGTTTACATGAATCTACCTGCAGGTGAGATTTGCTACTGACACACTTAAACCTATGCAAAAGGTCACTGGAGGCACTTTTTTTTTTTGATACAGACCAAATTATGTTTGGTTTGACCTAAGGCAAGAAGAGTGCAGTCAAATGAGCGTTTCTACCTCTGTGCCAGAAAACTTCACCTCCCTCCCTTGTCACCTGGTGACCAACAATGCTGCAAGTCTGTGGCAGTGCTGAGTCAAATATGACCTCTTAAACTATTCCCAGCAACATTTCACACCACCTCATTTTACTTTATACTGCACTGGATGAGGAGCAGTGTGTACCCAGGTACTAACTCTCTGCTATACTACAGAAACTTCCAACATAGAAGCTTTTAAAAGGGCCATTCCCAAGACTGCAATTGCTTTACTTTTATCTTTTACCTTTTATCTGTAAGATTACTTTAATCTAACATGAAACAAGCCCTCCTTAAACTGAAACACAGGTGTGAGCACAGGGTGTCTGTATGAAGTCTGTTGATTTAAACTAAAAACCAATTTAACATTCACTGCTGAAACTTTCTGGTGTAGATAAGATTTAAGGACAGTGACAGAGCTGGAAAAACAAGCCTAGTATTTAACATAGGAGTTCCCTGCCATTAGTTCATAGCTCCTGCAAGTATATAGGTACAGGTGTGTGCACTCTGCACAGTCTTGGAAGACCAGCAAATAGAATTGCAAAGGTCCCTACATGCACAACTACGTGGCTGTGCCCATGCACTGAGCAGGATGGAAGACACGAGATCCAGAGAGGTGTTACCAAATAGGAAGGCCATCTCTGATCCAGTGATGACCTTACTCATCCAGTGTTGCAGGATGATTAGAAGGAAATCATTAACAATTCACCAGAAGTGCTACTGAACACATCAGCATGAAACCAGTCTGCCTTTAACTCAACTGCTAAAGCTGTTAATTCAGTTATTTTGCATAAAATACAATGGCAACTGTTTGATCCTGGCTGTTTATCTATCATGGCACCTGCACAGCACTTGATAATTTTTCATGCTGGTGTATTGGTTGAGCTGGAGGAGAAAAACATGCATTCATTTTGAATGCAATAAAGATGAGACAGTGCTAAAGCAGCTCCTGCAATAAGCTACTGCAGTCTGACAGCAGGGATCATCTTCAATATGTAAAGGACGTGGCTCAGGTGCATTTATCTCAGCATCAGCACCTCAGCTCAGGAGCACAGCTTGGGCTACCTCCCACATAAAAGACAGCACAACCTGCTTTCAAAGAAATTTAAAAATACACATAGGTGACAGTGCAAACAGGAAGCCTTCCACAGTGAGGTGGCTGTGGGGCTCAGCATCTCTCCTAGAACTCAGCTAGGGGTGTTGGGATTGCATCCCCAAGGTTAGGGCATGCAACAGGGGTGGACTGTCCATGTGTCTAATCTGGGTCTCCCTGTATTTTACTCAGTGACTGATCAACATAAAATATAAGCACTGCATGAGAACTGAGAATTACTTTCCTCTCAACAGCTCAGTTCTAACATGAATTAAAACCACACACTGATCTAGAATAGCACAAGCTGTTGAGTCAGGGGGAGATGGGAAATTGAAGCTGCAGTTACCCTCAGGCAGGGGAGGTGGTGGAACCTTGGTCCTGCACTTCCCAGGGAAGTACTTCAAGCACCAGATTTTCCTGATCCCACCAAAGCAGAAGGTGATGCCTGTACAGCTAACTGCACCATGCTCAGCACCGCAGAGCCCAGTGGAAGGAGAGGTCAGTAAAGGACCAGACTCTGTGCAGTGCCAGCTTTCCAAGAAACAGACAGTGTGGCCAACAAGAAGAGCTCAGGAAACCTCCACACAGGGCATGGAAGGTTGGAACTGGATCCTAGGAGGATTCTGTTTGCTGCACTGAGCAAGAAAACTAATTCAGCAGCTGCTCAGTTATGGCTAATGAAATAGAAGCAGATCAGGTAGCCACCTGCCATGGAGCACCAAAAGCAGGGGGACCATCAGCACCTCCCTCCTGTGTAGGGGCTGACATGCGGACAGCTGTGTTTAAAGGAACAGCCTTGTTTCTGCAGGCAGCTTCAGGATACACAAGCACCCTACTTAGCTGATGACCACAGAATCACAGAATGTTAGGAGTTGGAAGGGACCTCAAAAGATCATCTAGTCCAACCCCCCTGCCACAGCAGGATTCCCTAGACCAGGTCACACAGTAGCTCGTCCAGACAGGTTTTGAACACCAATTGCTTTGGTTATGGGAACTGCCTCTGGCTCTGAGAAAAATATTATGTGCACAGAAACCTATGGCAATAGTTAGGTTTGGGTTTTTTTGAGGGGAAAAAAAGGCATTGATGAATTTCTAAGGGTGAGATTCCAATGTTGCTGGCTTTATAAATACATACAGGCAAGGCAATGGGACAAGACGTTAATCAGTGCCATAAGTGAGAAAGTAGTTTATAAAATCCAGGAGCACAAGACTAGCTAAAAAAACCCCCCAAAATCCAAAAGTGTTAAATAAACACCACAATTATAAACAAGCTCACAAGCACAAGCAGTTCCTTTCCCCCCCTCACCTTTTTCCAGTTGGTTTTTAGAATGCATCAAACCTATCTTCCTGCATATCCAGATTTGAAACTTTTCAATAAAGGTTCAGATTAGCTTATAATCTGGTGCCTCTAGGCAGTAATGGAACTCTAAGAAAATGCCAGATATCATCAGACTCTTGTTAAAATCAAGACTATTAGCCCTACTGAGAAGCTGTCATTTCCCTGCCACTGCATGAGGGTCTGGTAAATGCCAGAGCCAAGGCAGTAGATATTCCAACAAAGCTGAGGGTATAAATCAACACACACTACCTAAATACATGTCTTAAATTACAAAGATATTTTCCTGAGTTTGGATTGAATGAGGACATTTTGTTCTGGTGACAGTTTGCCAGGCTCTGTCCCAACACAGAACAGAACGTTGGCAACACTGGCCTCATGGTCTGCAGTAAGAGCACTGCTGAGCTCAGACAGCACTATCCCATCAACTTTAAGAGGCAATGTCTCAAGCTCCATACCTTCCTGTTGTGAAATATAAACCGAACATCTTTCTTTAGCTAGGTGTGACCATGTGTCTATTTCCACAGGAGCACATGCATTTATACCTGTTTATACTCCATACTTAAAATTCCCTATAACAAATATAAAGCAGGAATTCAAATTTTTTGTTTGTTTGTTACAAACTGAATCTCTGAAAATCTCTGAAGCCACAGGGAAAATGAACCCAACCTCTGGCATATACAGGAGTTCAATCAGCTGTTATTTACCCACTTGGCTTGTCAAACATCATCCCTAGTTTTGTTTAACAGTAAGACTTGTGACACATCAAATCAGGAAAATATATGTGCTTAATGTAGCCTGGTGCAGCACCCACAAGGCACGTAGAATGCCACAGTCTATTCTTAGCCCAACTCCACATATAACTTTGCAAGGCAAGTTTCTCAGTTTTCAAGCGTCTCCTTCATTTTTCACTCTAGTGAGACCGGTAACAACTCAGGACAGTCTCCTTCACAACGTGGAGAACAGCAGGGCCCTATACATGCATTGAAGCAACATGTGCACATAGAAAACACTACATTATAAACACACAGTTTGCACCTAGTCTACTGACCATTTTACCACAGTTTAAATCCCTATGCTGCTCTGAGACACCTAGAATGGGCACCTGTACCTGGACACAGTGCTGGAAGTCAGATGACTTCAATGAAATATAAGTAAATGGAGGGATTTATGACAAAAACATTAGCAATGGGAAGTCCTCCTTAAGAGTAAACACACAAGTCTAATAATCAATCTTAACAGATAAAATTCAAATACAGCACCTGATCCTGTTTACACTAATACCAAAATCCAAACCCTCTGCTTAAGGGAAGCAAAAGTTCCACGGTAAATGTCCCCACCCTCCTCAGACTAATTACCCAACTCTCCACAACCCTGTAAATCCTTATTTCCAGAAAAGCTAATGGGAAGTGACAGTCACAGGCAGGTTATTATGGAGGAGAGAAAACAAAAGAAACCCCAAACAAATAAAAACACAAACAAAAAATCCAAAACAAACAAATCCCCCCAAACCCAAATAGAAAATAAAACAAAAAAAGGTAAATATCCAGATAACTTTAGTAGATATAAAAGGCTTCCCTTGTTCATATTTACTCTTTTAAACTAGTATCTATTCTGTGAGTGCAGATGCTATGCATTAGCGAGTACAGACAGAAGCAATCCAACATGTTGATTCAGAAGTCTTCATCCTATATTCTTACTGCAATGACTTCTCCTGATTTAACAGCCCTGACTAATGCTGGCTATGGGTCATTTCTTTCAAATATTATCTCAGCATCCTACTGTCCACCTGTTGGAATTAAAAGCAAGCCAAAGACAAATGATCTATCGAGGAGCTACAGCAGCGAGCGATTTCCCAGCACAACTAGATGGAGGCAACAAACATTTCCATGCAAAAACACCCTGGTGCAAGCATCCCTTCCCCCTTCCTGGGATGCCTCCCACCAGAGCATGGCATGCAAGGGACAGAGTATCCAAGACAGCAAGGATGTTCAGGGAAGTTTCCATCACCTACAAGACATTCGGCACAGGATGATGCAGTCACACTGGCAAAGGCAGAAGCAGTGCCAAATCCATTCCCTGCTGACCATAGTACGGCAGCAGCCTCCTCAGCACACTCCTCTCTGCACCTTCCTCATGCCCAGCACTTACCAACCACCCTGCTGCAGACCAGGTTTCATCAGGTGTAATCTATCCACCTCTCCAGCAGCAAAGTGGGCCCAGCTGCTTAAATAATTAATCATCCTATCACAACTCACCTATCACAATGCTTTGGGGTGTCTGAAGCCAGACTTCATTGTCTGGACTTTCACACAATACCATTAAAGTCAGAAAGACTTTATTGCATTTTCTGCCTCCTGCCCCAATCAGACCATATGTTCACCTCTGTGCAAGTAATTACAATAAATGCAAAGTGTAAATAAGCAGAAAGTTAGCTTGTACTGAGGAAAAAATGACTGCAGATGAACATGCAGGATCAGGTTCACTGGCAGTGTGGCTGCTGAAGTCAGAGGGGTTACACCGGCGATGAATGCTGAGTACAGGTCTTAAAATCTAAGTGTGAACATGCTGGATTCAGAAATAAATATGTATGGCTCAAAATCTCCATCTACTGTCTTTCAGTACTTTTTATTATCCTATCATTCCTGACCTCTTCTGACCCCAACACTTTTCTCCCTTTCTACTTTGTCTGCTAATCCCTTTTCTGTATTTAAGTACAGCAGGTCTTGCAGAGGCAATCCAGTTGAAGTTAAGGGACAGTTTGTATGAGGAGGCTGAACAGAATATTTATTCCCTGTCATCTTTACCTTATCACCAGTCCTTTAATCCTTTCCTTCCTCTTCTCCTTGCCTTTCCATTGCTCTGTCTACTGGGGACTTCACAAAGCCCAATGCTGTACTTCTCAAGCAAACTCATAGATGATTTAGAGGATGTATCTCCACAGCTTCAGTGACTCTGCTCTGATTTAGATCAATGAATATTGTGACCCACTGAACTCAGCAGGTCTTTCATCTAACATCTAAATTCAAGAATATGCTGAATAAAAACTATAAGGCTTTTCCTATGGTTAGCACAGGTGAAACTCGAGATGGAGTTCATCACTGTTGTGGCATGCTATTGTGGGCTGTGGCGTCCAGGTCCTAGCAGAGGGGAGGCTGGACAAGGCTGAGGTCAGTTTCTCACAAGAAAGAAGTTAGATAGCCTGGGAGAGAAAGTGGGAGTCAGCTAGCAGGAGCCTTGCAGCTGCACGGAAAGGCCTTGATGCCCCACATAGCCTTAACATCTTATCCTTCCCACACCACACAGTGCCAGTCTTATCACATTCACATTTCTTTGAAGTACGCTGTTTTATCCTCATTTAGGGTAATTGTTTTTAGCTAGTAAGTGTTGCTTCTTAATTCAGCACTCGTAGCATTATTTTGCCTAGCAAGCCAGCAAGCAAGCTTATCTAAAGTAGCCAAGGCTTTTGCAGCTGCAGCTCCTGGTAAGAAAAAAGAAGCAGCCCACCGTTCTCCTCGATTCCAGATTTGAACATTATCATTGCATTCAGAATCATAAGCATGCTCAGCGTGTTTAGGTCTCCTAAGATGTTTATAAGAAAGGATCATAGAAATATCAGGGGTTAAAATTGATAAGCGGCCCAAACTGCAGGGACCCCCTTTTATGAGAGATGGTATGGCGGGCTACGCTCTATTGTTAGCAAGCATCTTTTGTACCTTTACAGAAAGAATAACGACCAATTAAGAATTAATTATTATCCTTCTCAAACTATACGTATTCAGCTTAACTCAGTAGTTGCTCACTCTCTGTACCTGCCTCCTATAACATACTCAGAGCTTTTGAGTGATAAGTAAATATTCTAATAGCAAAGCTGCTTGCCATGTTTTCTAATGCTTGTTGATATGAATTATTTATGTCCCATTTTAAGTCTACAATATCAATATCTCTCAGGTATGCTCCACCATCAGAGGCAGCAAAACAACTATTAACTAATTAATATTTGAGACAGCAAAAACTCAGTTGACAGCAAATTATCTTTTTCACTATGGCACCCAGATGGTTGAAATTCTGCCTGCATATACTCATTGTTTTGTGTTTGCTGGCTTATAAAGCCATTTGAGGCACATCAGCAAACAGGAATATTACACTTAAACCTGAGTGTAAATTCAGGTTTCCATTGCCATAAATGCCAATGGTCTCATGTAATTATTTTCTGAGAGTTAAGAAAATCCAGAAATAAATTTAAATTAATAAAATTGGCATTAAAATAATAAAATTGTATACTGTTTTATCATCAAGAGTCCAGTTTTTCTAGAGAAAAACCTATGTTCAAACTGTTGTATTCTCAGTTTGGAAGACACTCCAAATCCTTTTTGTTCTCCTTTGCTTTCCTCCTATATCTCAAAACGAAGGGAAGCATCTGGCTGGTATAAAATATCAGCTCTGATCTCTGAAGCAATGACTTATCCTGCAACACCACTGGAACCACCTGCTCTTTCACAAAAACACAGTATTACACAAAAGCAGGCAACTATAAACAATATAGCAAACTAGTGAGTGAATCTGTAAGCCCAGAGATGTAGAACACTGTTTTGCCATAAGAATGCCTCTAACTCAATGACTTATTTGTCCAAGACTAGCTGTTACCTTACATTTTCTTTATTATTGTTTTGCACACTTACACGTAAGATTCTGGCTGCTCATGGCTTAAATATGTTCACGATCAATAAAAAGCTGAAAAATATCATTTGAGGCCTAACAGCATCTCAGCAAATCTCAGACTGAGCTAAGAGAGATTAACAAACTCCTGCAGATCCTTCTGCAGACTTACCACCTGCACAGAAAACACCCTGCCAACCAAGTCTGCCATGAAACTGGGAAAACCAGTGAGTGGGTAGGAGCTCCCTCTGCCTAACCCTAAAATTACTGTAATATTTTTAAAGAGCTCATTCAAGCAAGAAGTGGGGCAGCAGAGACAGTGCCACTATGTGACTAAGTGGCACATCATGGCTTTAGATGATCTGCAAGAGGAGCACATATGGACTGGGAACAGGTTCCCTCATGGACTCCATCATTTCTGACTCTGAAATGAAGACTGGGATCCACAAACATATCAGCACAAAAGTGACCTCTCCAAAGTGGGAAACAGAAGAATGGCTCACAAGAAAAATAATTAGAGAACCTGAAAAAGCAGCTGCCCCTGAAAGTATGATGTGAGCCACCACCTCCATTTCCTGCTTTGGGCAAAGATGGTATCTATCAGTGCTGGTCTAAGTGTGTAAAGAAAACCAACCAAACTAACATATTTAGGTGTGGCAGAAAATACTGTGACCAAATGTTTTTATAACAACTGTAGTAGGATTCCTAAGATGTGGTACCTGTGCCACTAGCTGTATGTGAGTCACTCAAAAGTGATGTTCTGCCATGCAGCACCTGATGCTGGGCATAAACCTCCCCAGAAACCTTGTCATTTCTTACCCCTATTATTTGACTCTGCCTTCACAAAAGTTACAGGGCAGCTTGCCTGTGGCAGGACAGATGATTTCTGAACTTGCAGATATTGTGCACCTAAAGAGATTTTAAGTAAGAATTTGATTCACCATCTTTTACTCATGTATAAAAAACAACCTTGACCCTATTTTAAGCATGAACCAATACCAGCTGGCTAGAAGGCAAATGCTCCCTCAACTAACTGCTCCTCTAATTCTTGCAACAGGAAATCAATTGTGCAAATTGCATTTTGACAAATAGGAATCACTACTGAGTCTACAGCAAAGGCTGACAAATCACTTTTGATGCTCAGTGCTTACCTGCTGCAGCAGTCCTCTGAAAGGAGATGTGTTAGAAAATTGCTTCTTTTTTTAAATAGAAGATGGACAACTGTAATTCCACAAACTGCAGCAGTAAAAATAAAGGACGGCTCTGATCCTGCAAGTGGTAGCAAGCAGGCAGGCAGGTGGCTCTCCTACATGAAGCCTTTTGCAGAAAGACTGTAATGACCTGTCTGCGCACCTACTGATTGTATCTGGAGACTGTGTGCATAGGAGCCAATATGCAGCTGATACAACTTGTGTCATTTTATTTTCTGTACATCTTGCCCTTGAAAAAAGGTTGCTTTCCTTTTTTATTCCTAATGTTTATTACCCATGCTTGGGGAAGCACTTAACAGAACATTAGACAGCTAAGAACCCAGAGGCTGTGCCAAAACTGAAATAACACCATGAAGTGAACTAAGTGCTTGATTTCAGGATTTTAGAAGTGTCTTTATCCACTGGCACTCTGAGAAGGTCTGTACTCTCAAGAGGTCTGGTAAACACTCAAGAAGGAGAACAATGAACATTTAAGTTCCTCAGCTGGGCAAAATATACTAAAAACCCATTGTCATGCCATTGCCCAGATCACTGTAGTCCTGAAGATGGAAACCAGTTTCTTTTATTGAGGGTCAGTATCAGATGTTTTGTTCTGCTGGCAGAAGTTGCTTACACTGAACCAGGCTTAACTTTTTATTTTGCCATTCTCTGCTTTTAACCTTCACGTCTGGCATCACTTCCAAAGGGCTCCTTGGTACTGTGCCAAGGAGAGTTGAAGTGTTTCACACCAGTACATGATGCCTGTGGCATGGTTGTTAGTCTACAGACACCACGTTCACATACCCTAGCAATCTGTTTGGAGCATGTATGAAGCAGATTTAAGACCTGGAAGAAAGCATCCCACTCATCTCTACATTTTGTCTCTGTGGAGCTGCTCCCTCTATGGAGACCTTAGCAGAGCCCGTACTGAGCCAGGACTCCAAGCTGATAGATCCTCTCCCAAATTTCAGCACCTGCAATACTGGCATAAGGGACCAAGACCAACTTAGTAATGCAGCTTCTTACCTTTACGGACAGCCCAGGTTCAGGTACCTGAACCAAGACTTGCCCATGGAAGTGAGAAGACTCACCTGGTACAGCATCTACTTGAGAATTAGACCTTAATTTGTATTTCCAGTTACAAACAATTTTAAATAAGATGCAAGACAAGAAAGTTTTTTTTCCACAGTGAGGGTGACAGAGCACTGGCACAGACTGCCCAGAGAGGCTGTGGAGTCTCCTTCTATGGAGATATTCAAAACACATCTGGACACGTTTCTGTGTGACCTGGTCTAGGGAATCCTGCTCTGGTAGGGGGGGTTGGACTAGATGATCTTTCAAGGTCCCTTCCAACTCCTAACATTCTGTGATTCTGTGAGGATAAAAAGATTCTGCCAAGAAACGGAGAACAAAAAGCATTCCAGGCAGGTGTGAGGCTCACAGACTGAGCTCAGAAAACCCCTGTCAACTCAAGATTACAGTCACCAGAAATTTAGCTGTATTGGAAATTCTTGTACTGATGCCATTCTCTAATAATATTTTATGATTAAATAATGCCAGTGTTTGTGGTACTAAAACTATTTTTAAAAGGTATGCTTGTACTTTACATACCTTCTCTTTGCAGGGTACTGCTAAGAGTAATACAGCTGCACAGGAGAGATGAAGTCTGGTAAGTCATTTCTGTTAACAGTTGCCCCACTTGCAAGTTACATACACTGCCGCCTGTCAGCAGCCCACAGTAAGGTAACAACTAAATAGTCCCTAGTAACATAAGTGTATACAATATATTGCTTACTAAATTGTCTTCTACAAAAAAAAAATCAATTAATGTAACTGACAGGTAATTTTGAAGTCTGTGCTATGCTGCTCTTAAGACCATTTGGTATAAAGAAAGTTCTGGCATTGATTCGATACTTCTCAGAAGGCTCAACTTGAATTAGTTTAAGCTTACAAATTGATTATGATTCACTCAAAAGTGTTTCTGAAGAAAGCGCATTCTGTTCCCTGAGAGTAAGAACAGACATTTTGGGTGAGACTGTGATTTAAGTTTCATATGATGCAGCAAGCCTGAGATCCAAGAAAAAGCCCCAAACTTTTTGTAAAGAGGCTAGCAAGCACAATCCAAAAATACTTTAGCTTTCCAAACTTCTGGTGGCATCACCAGTCTCCTAAAGCCTCCTCAGTTATCAGTATCAATCTGAAAGAGGGATGAATCCTCCCTGACGGATTTCTCTCTGCTGATTATAGGAGAAGCCTGGGTGAGACTCCATGCTAGACTTTCAGTCCTGTAAATATAGCTGGGATGAGTGTAATCCTAAGAGACTAAGCCACAAGCTCTGCCAAAATACCCATAGATTCAGGGAGGGTTTAGGAAGTGGAAAATCACTCTGCGTCTTGGCTCACCACTCTGCTCACCACTGGTGATTCACTCTTGGGTGTGCCAGAGCAAGCCTTGTAGGGGGCACAGCACGCAAGCTCTCCTTGTGGTGAGTAATGAATACATGGTTGGCTCTGCCACCCGATGGTACGATCCACAACAGGACCTCTTCTGCTAAACAAAACAGCCTCCCTGCTCATCCCCCAGAATGAGGAGTGGAAGTTTATGAATCACTGAGCTTGGGTGACCAATTTTCTGTCCTATTGTCTGGCTTTCCTCATTCAAAAGAAGCTGGTGAGGTAAGCGGTTGTGAGACAGCCGTGACACAGGGCACGTACCTCCCCTCCTAGCACTGGGCAAAATGACTTTCCAGCATGAGAGTTAAAAATAGCTGATTTGCTTACAAGGGTGTATTCAGTTTGAAACGCAGAAACCAAGCCTTAGCTGCCACCTGTAATATGACTGGCATCTTCAGCAGCTTGCTCTCTGCCAAAATAGCTACTGCCCTGCTCTTTCTTCTCCTTAAATTTTTACCATTTCAAATTGTAACTGATTTTCACCACATTATCAGAAGCTTGGGGGCAGAGAGAGCAGATGTGGTGCCCTAAATTACATTAAACCTAGCCTTATTCACACCAAAAAGTCTCTTCAAGGTTATTTCTTGAAATCTATTGCAGCCTTGCCTTTCTTCCCACAGATCTTACACCAATGTTGTTTCAGCTCCTCAGCATCCTATTTTAGTCCCGCTCTCTGCCTCCTCACCCTGGTGGAGGGCATGCTGACCATACCCTGCCCACCACTGGGATGGTCAGACACACTGGTTTGGAAATCACAGTATGTTAGGAGTAGGAAGGGACCTCGAAAGATCATCTAGTCCAAACCCCCCGGCCAGAGCAGGATTCCCTAAGACCAGGTCACAACAAAGCTGCCCTGACTGGGATTTGAACCCGGGTCCCAGTGGTGACAGCGCTGAATCCTAACCACTAGAACACCAGGCTATTATAATGGTTTATCAGCATCAGCAAGGCAGGTGCCCGAGCTTGGCGGTCTCGGAGGCAAGAGGTATCCTTTTAAACGTGGTATTTTATCAGTGATGGCAATGGGCCAGTTGGGAAAAACTTAAGTGGGGAAGTGGCTGAATCTATATCACATGCAGTTATTAAATCAAGCCCATGGCTTTCTAAAGCACGCCTTTCTAGCACGAACAGGGCATTATGTACTCAGTAAAGAATCTGCAGGCAGAACACTACAGGTTTGAACACAGAGATGGCTTTAATGATCTCTTCTGACTTGAAAAATCTAGGTATCCAGCATTCTTAGTTGTCATTTTCTTTACACCAAAGATCTGCTTAACTCTTCGGGGAATCCATTACAGCATAAAAGCTGGCCAAGCTGAGAAATTTACTGTGATATTTCCAGCTGCTTTCCCCCTAATTTTACATTAGCTGTCCTCCTGGCCCTGAACAAACCTTGCCACTTTTCTTCTGGGCAGCTTGAGGAAGGAGCATGGCTGAGCTGCTCATGTCTATGGCTCCTTATGTGCCCCCCTCTCCACACATGTCCCCTCTCAGGTACTGCCAAGCCACTGAACGGACTGGGAAGCTTTCTTTGCTGTTCTCTGATATACATGTAGCATTTCTTTGCAAGTCTGGAAGCCAGCACCACAATTCATACTGAAGAAGCAGCTGACACAACCAAGCAGAGCCTAACAGGCTGGCAAACAGCTTGCAGATTTAAGTGATAGCCTAAATAAGAACCATGCTGAATGTCATTCATAATAAAGCCAAAAAACTAGCAATGTCCCACACTTTTCTCAGATGCAGAAGTGCCAAGCAGGAGACAATGCTTGCTATCGTGCTGCCAAAGACTGGATCTTGCTGAACCCTCCCTCCCCCTCAGCCCCAGCACAAACCACCCAGGCAGCCAAGAAACGTGAGCAATTCTGCACATCTTGTTGATGAAGTTCTTAATCTACATATCACCCAACCTGAACTGCAAAACACCCCTGCCTGCCCTACTTATCAAATGACCTGAAATTCAGCACGATCATCTGCTGTAACAGCTGGTTCATTGACAAAGAGAGAGAAACTCCTTCCTGGCTGTTGAATCAGAGCCAGCACCGGGAGCCTAGGGACCCAGCACACACCCCCTCCAACGCAGAGATGCTGCTCCCATCCCCCTGTGTGGCATGGCCTCAAAATGTCTCATGTTCTTTGAAATCTGCATGCTGACTCCTTCCTCTACATATTTATTTTTCATCTGTATTATTAAAAAGAGATTTTAGAGACCTGGCACTTCAAAGGGGGGAAAAAGTAATGAAACACCCTTCTCTAGGAATTAAAGTGAAGGTGAGGCTGGATCTTGTCAGTTTTCTTTCTTTCTACCTAGGGCTTAACATAAATAATGAACTGTACTAACAAACCTACTTCTTTTTACAGTAGTAACCTATATAGGAACATAGTATGAAACGTTAAAGTAACTGTATAAGAGTTAAGAGCCCAACACGGGCAAAGTTAGGGAGCTAAACATCACTGACAGATGTTATGAATTTTTTGAGGCATGACTCATGTTCAAACACAAGTGATACTTTCCAAAGTTGCTTTGTTGTACACCAAATTATGTTTTTCTTTTCCATTGACAAAACCTCTAACCATATCTTGGAAAACTTTTGCAGTTTAATTACTGCAAAAGGTAATATTAGTGATATTCATTACTCCCTAATAGTCAAACAAGCACCATTAAATGTTTGGACTATATATTAAGATAGTCGCTTCTGCCCTTCTCCCCTAAAATATGAATGAAGGGTGAAAGCTTAACATAGATCAGCCTCTCAGCTGGAAGTTGATGCTACTCCTTTGAACTTAATGGACATAATTTCCTGCTAAACCTAGTCTGTGATGTGTTCTGTGTTGATCTGTCCTCTTGGGTACAGAGCATTTTCCCATTCCTTAGCTTAAATGAGAAATGCACATGTCTTCGTATGATACGTCTCAGCCCTGGAAAGCCCAATAGCTTCACATTACTAATGTTGTGCCTAAGCAGCATCTGTCCTTTTATTTTCACATGCATAGGTGTTGCTGTAGGTTGTAGCTGTTTCTACAGAGTCTGTATATGTAGAAGCAATACCAAAGTTTGGGCTGAGCATATGCCTTATTTGGTGTGTTTACTCCAAGGTAGGCTTCAGAATGGTTTCTTTAGCAGGGAGAACACACTGTAAGCGAGAATAGAACTATGAATATTTATTTAGGGACACACAAAAAGAATCTGAAATCACTTGGTACCAAGATTTTAGCTAAAGTGCCCATGAATAAGCAACATAACTAATATTAAATGTATGCTTGTATTTTTCTTGTTCTGCAGTCTTGCCTACACAACAAGCTGCATTAAACAAATTGAAACCCCACATTAAGCAGCATCTAATCTAAGTGTAGTGCAAAATGTTTTCCTCAAGAATTTAAGTTTTCATATTTTCTCCTACAAACTGCTACCATGCTACTGAATAAAAACAGATTAGTAGTATATATGGGTAATTCATATTAAGCCAGTTATCTTGGCTAATTTATGAGGAAAGGCTATAAGAATAAACATTTGACCCATATGAATAAATCTTTTACTTGTGGGCTACTGTCAGTGATGCCTTGGTTTTCTTTTTAGACTAGGTGCTGACAAATATATGCATGGAGTTACTTCCTGTCCTGGACAGATCATAATCTAGGCAAGTAAGTCTTAATCTTTTAATAAGGGGGTTCCCATTTATGAGACAGGGACATACTCCCAGTAACCAAGATCTCCCATCAGCCAGATGGATAAGAATGCTGCCAAGCTCTGAGTCTTGCGGTGTCCTAAGCCTTGATCTCAAAGGCCAGGATGGCTCAGTGAAACCCAAAGAACAGACGTCTACCCACTGGGAGTGTCTGTGTTGCCTTTGCAAACATAGGAAAACTCCTGTCTTTGTCAGTATCCTTGTTTGCATCTCATGAAAGAAGATAATGGAGAAGACATCTTATTTCACAGTCATGTGCTTGCCTGATTTGGGACAATATGCTTGAAGCGGTAGGTGAAGACCCAATTCTGCACAATGCTGAACTCTGCAAAAGAGCAGCCAGCATCCCATTTCTGCTGGCATGACGAGGAGTCATGGTCCTGAAATGTGTTGAAGCCAGCACCTTGCTACATCAATCCCTCCTAAGTTCCTCTTTCCATTCATCTTAATTTTATCTGGTATTCTTCTAATATCTGGATGATGTGGCACAAAAGCTTTCTCTAAAGCCACTCTTTCATTCTTAGCTATGCCAGAGCAGAAGCAGGAACACTCAAGATTGGGCAATTTAAAGTGTCCTGGAGGTTTCTATTACTTTTGCATCTTCTTAGGGTATTTGTTAGAACTTTCTTTCCATGGCTGAAGTCAGATCAGTTTAATTTTATCATATGATCTTAAAAAAAAGGTGGAGTTTTTTGGCTGGTAATAATAGTTAAGATTATGATAAAGCTTTCTGCAACAACATCTCATTCAGTCTCTGTGACATACAACCTTAAAGCATTACTCTGAACAACAGATAAGGTCCCTGGGAAATGCCAGAGGAGGTATTTGGCTTCCAGTTCTATTGCAATGGACAGCTAATTAAATGCTTTGCTAATAATGCTAGTCTATGTTTGAGGAGATAAGCTTAGTACTTGTTGAATTTCAGTGGAGTTTTGCAGACATGTCTGCATATCCCTGACAGTTAAACCAACTTTTGTTTAACAATACAATTGGCTCTCATTTCTCTTTCTTTAGTTTAGTTTTGATGCATCATTGATGAACATAAAATGTCACTGACAGAAAGAAATAAAGAAATCTGGCATCTCTTAGCTAAAACTCCATTACTATGTAAAAAATAAATGTCAAGTCAATAAAATAACAACAGACACTCATCACACAAAACCCTCAAGGGAAGCCAATGGAAACATTCTACAAACTTAAGTAGAAATTAGACAACATCTAGGATTGCTGTCATTAAAATATTCTTTGTAATTCACATATAATTTGTAGTCCGCAGAATATTGTGAAGTTCACTACTTTCAAGACATATAATTATCAACACTTTGATAATGGACAGGGAAAGGAGAAGGCTCTTAGCTTCCCAAGTTCTTTGGGAAAGATGCAAACTTTTCCCAGTACTGCAGCTGTTCTTAGATGAAGACACAGGAGTTTTTACCCTTTGCGCTCCATACTCCCAGAAAGCAGAGCTGTGATTTGGGGCTATAGTACACAGCCTAAACGAAAAGAAACACTTCCTGTTCATGATGCAATAAAGCCAGTTGTTTCATCTCCTTAGGACATGCTTACCCAACATGGCAGGATCCTGCTGAGGTGGCACAGCAGTCCAGGCAAGCTAGCTAGGTGTAGGGTAAGGATGCTACCTACCCCTTCAGGTGTCCTTTTTTCCCCATGCTGACTTCTGCACTAAGCCACAGAGATGCTGACTCCACCCACGTTTTAAAAGATGAAGCATAACATAGAAACACTGGTGTTTTGCTATTCTCCCCAGACAAGGTATTTTAAACAGTGGCCTGGAAGAAGGACAACTGAGATGAAAGGCAGTGTAACTCCTCTGTATCTAACTGGCCTTGAGTTAACCCTGCACCTGTAACACTGGGGCCAGCTCCAGACCCTAATATAAGAGAATAACTGACAGTGGCACCATCCAGTGAAGGGTGAAGAAGATGGCTGGGGTCTGCAAATGGCATGAGGAGAGGCCAGGGGACTCATCTTGTTTAGCTCAGAGAAGGAAAGGCTGCGGAACAATTTCACTGCTGTTTCCAATGCCCAGCTGGTTCATGACAAGAAAGGCACAGCCCTTGAACAAGAGCTTGGCCACATGGCAAAGTCTTCATCCTTAGCAGCGTTCAAAATTCACTGAGATAAGGTCCCAGGTAACCTGATCAAATTCTGCATTTAGCCTTGCTTTAAGCAGGTGCCTGGACTAGATGATCTCTAGAAGAATAACTAAATAACTCTGTCTGAAGAAACTGGGGAAATTAAGGAAGCAAACATGACTAGTCTCCACAGCATACAGAGAGCAAATACAGGAACTTCATCTGACCATGGTTTTGATTGCAAAATGACTTATCTGCTGATGCCCTGGGGTCCATTAAGCAGCTTCTACATCTTAATTAATATAGTTACTTCAAAGATAATTCAGCATTTAATACCTTAATATCATTTATACTTAATATTCACCTAATGCTTTCCTGAATTTGAGCTCTGCTTACAGATGACCTTGAATGAAATAAGGAACCAAAAAGTAGAAGGATGCTGACTTAGTATTAAAATTCTTAGCAGCACCAAGCCCCTTAAAGACACAGTGCTATTCTATAAGCTACAGCACAGCAGTCCAAGCTAAAAGATTTATGTTCATTTAATAATAAATAATTTCATGAGACTGTGAGAGCTCAGGATTTTTGACCTGGAACACTGTTTGCAGACTTCAAAATTCCCAAACGAGGTTAAGTGAATGAAATGATGACAATGCCTCCAGTGCTACTCTACTCTTTCTGTGACAAGGAGGAGTTGTTCTAGGTGATGATTGCTCTTGCAGTTAAAAGAAGATTCTGGTACAGATAGGAGTCTGTTCTACAAAACAAGACATATTTGGAAAACAAAAGAAAAATGCAGAGATAAAATGGATACTGTTAAGAAAGGGAAAAGAGATGCTGTAAGAACAGTTAATGGCTTAATGGAACTTGACTTAGAGCTGCACAAAAAATACAGCTACAGCTTCTTGCAGAATTTAGGAAAATGCCCTGAGCACATGAAATGCAGTGGTTACCATGGCAACTCACATACAGTCATACATCAGAAAAATCTGGTAGCTCTTTTCCAGTTTAAACTCCCAACTAAAAACACAGGATCAGGTACAAATGAGCAAATCTTGCCTGCATTGGTGAGAGATCGTTCATGTGAACACCTCCACAGGGGTCAGCTCATGAGCTGCGGTGACTGCCCACTCTCCACAAGCACAGGGATTTACAGTTTGGGAGGAGCTGGTTGCTTCACTCTGCCTATTAAAAGATGTGCATGTGCCTGGGGAGTGCTGCACATCAAACACCCTCCTATAAGCAATGGGACTGAATACAACACATGGCTACCCCTTCGATCCCCACCACCTCTTTGCACGGCATCCTATTTCATGGTAGTGTATAGCAGCTCCTGTAACCCTTCATACTGCACTGCTCTCTCCAGGACCACTGCACCTGTGACCTGGTGTTGGAAAATCAGCTATTAGCACTTTGTATGTGCCTAGATGCCCTGCCTTGCCCAAGGAAGGCCCTGTCTGGGGCCCAGATGTGACCAGTTACTGGCATCTCCACACAAACACTTGTGTATCAGCTCTGGCTGTGATGGAGTTAATCGCCTTCATATTAGCCCACAGGGTGCTGTGTTTTGCATTTGTGTCTAGAACAGTGACAATAACACACCAATGTGTTACTCCTTTTTGATTGCTGAAATAAGGGAAAGGCAGGACAGGGTAAGGGAAGCTGGAAAGCAGCCATGAGGCTGAAATGGCAGAGGGATCTTCCTGTCCTCTGCCTCTGGCCAGACTCTGACAGCTCATGGAGGGGAACCAGGCTCCAGGGTCAAGAATGGTGACAGCCAAGGGAGTAGGCATTCACCACTGTGACTGGCAGGTGATGCTACATTGATCTGGGTTGCCTGGAGAGCCTGCCTGGATGTGCAGCTGGCAGTGCTGGAGCCCAGGCATGTCAGCTGTGAACACCCTGAGCAGCCTTTCAACAGCTTCAGAGAGGATGCGTGCAAAAGACTCTGACCCAGTGTCAGCATAAGAAGGGAGAGTAAATACATCTGAACATGCTCTGAAAGGATGAAAAGGGAAAAAAACCCAATCAAACAAAAAGGTTATTCTCAGGTCTATGGCCAGAAGGAAAGTAAGGGGCAAGACAGTGCACTGCATGGGTCAGGCCTCTCTGCTGCCAGGGCCGTTAACAGAGACAACAGGATGGGTGAGAGATGGCACCAGACAAACCTCCAGGGCATTGCAGCTGCACTCAAGGAGAGGGATCTCAAAATGGTTCTCTCTCAAGGGCATCCCTCCTTGCTGTCTGCCATCCTAACAGATAAACACACTGCACACAGCTGTTAGACTGGTGTGTGGCCTGAGAGAATAAACAAAGGTATGTTCAGTCTAAGATGGGAATGACAACAAATAATGGATGACAAGGAAATGCAGCATCAAAAGTTCCCCTGATGATAAAGGTCTCTCTGCACAACTGCTGAGGCTACAATTTCAGTCTCAACGAAATACTTCTATAAACTACTACTTAGCTGTGGTAATGCAACCGTTACCACAGCTTGTGGCAAGAGCACGCTGTACAGACTTGCTGCAGACAAGGTCTCCTGGCTTGTCTCCCTCCTGCCCCAGGGGCTTAGGAAACTTGGGAAAGAAACTGGCAGCACAATGAGTCCTCTCAACGCCAACACTTTGCTCTCCTGCACTGCTGTGTTACATTTGGAATCCTACCACAAGCAGGAAAGCTTGAAAAATCAGTTTCTGAGCTGTTGCATTGGATGACTGAGGTGGTTACTGCTGAGCACACACTCAGCTGCAATCCTGAACCTGGGCTGGAGTGAATAAACAGAAGTGATGAGCTTTAACAAGAAGCCCAGGAAGCATTATTATATTGTGTTTCCACTTACAACAGTTGAAATAATTAATTTTCAGAACATGGACGTCTGAAAGACTTTTGTTAGTTCCATGCCAATGCATGAGGTGCTTTGTCACTTTCTCCACCTGCTATCTTTTACTGTCCTAAAAAAGGACCAAATGAAAGGCAGCAATTTTTTGTTGTTGTTTTTGTTTTTAAATTCCTTGGTTTCTTTTCCATTCACAAGGGATCTTTCAGTATCATTTACAGAATTAAATTATACTCTCCCTTCCATCCTCCAAATGAGGAATTTATTCAAATCAATCTTGGCAGAATAATAAATCTATTTAAACATTTTTTTTTTTCCCCAAAACACCTAGTACTTGTAGGATAACTGAACTGAAAGCTTGGAAACCAAAGCCTATCCTTTTCCCATTGAAAAAGTTTGATCTGGAGAGGCTGCATACATTTCTGATTCCTGAGTAGCTGATGTGTTTTACTCATATTTTCAAAAAAAATAATAATAATTTAAAAAATCTAGAACAATAAGAAATCAAGATGATTCACAAGGCAAACACTTTGGCTTCTGAGACCACAAGAGACAGATATTGGGCTATACACTCTGCACTAGCCAGAGCCAGATGGACAGCCAGTACTTGTAGGCTCTCAAAAATGCAGACAGGGTTTGCTTCTGAAAGACACCATGTTTTTAACTTCCAGAGACAGCACAAAGCCCTGAGCTGCTCAGGACTTCTCAAGTACCTGCACAGCAGACACTTCCTCACTCCTGGACTTCTTTCTCAACTGAAATTTGAACAAAATGAACAAAGGAATTAAAAAAAAAAAACAACAAGAAAAGTGCCCCATCCTGCTGCTAGCTAGTCCCCTCAGCAGCTAGCCACTCCATCCTGTAATACTTTGCACATGCAACCAACATACTACACACAATTTAACACAAGCTTGGTTATGTATCACAAAAACATCCCTTCCTCAGTTCTCAAACACAAGGAGAGAAAATGCTACCAGAGCCCACAGAAGGCCTGCTGCCTCCTTGCTAGAGAAGTATCAGAATATTCTAATAATCCAATTATTAAACCAATATTGTCTTGTTAAACTTGCAGCATGCACTTGTTCTAAGCTGACACAACAAATCACATTGCTGAAATATGCCACTCCTCTGTTTGGATCTTCTCAGAAAAAAAAAAGAAATAAGCAAAAATACCACAATTCGCAGCTGTAAAACAAAATATAGGTGTAATTACATATCTGTCTTCTGCCACACTGAAATCCATTTTATAATGACTGAATTTCTTCACAAAACTCAACTGCAAGAGGAAGGTGGAGGTGATCAGACAGATCAGCTGAGTTAGCAAGTAGAAAAAGCCTCTCGTGCAAACAGCATTAAAACAGGCTACCCAGAAAAACCCATGCATGCTTTGATCACTTCATGTATTACTCTCACTCCTCCACAGAAATAGATAGCATTTGATAAACCTGTTAGCTTCAACAGATTTGTCTTCCACCAAACCTGTAAATCAGAAGTGACTGCAGAAAGGTAGCAAGCCACATAAAATGCCACGTAAGAGCAGCAGATCTGCAGGATGTACAATATACAAAAACTGAGGCTCACACATGAAAAAAAAAGCCAAACCCAACCAATTTTCTTTCTGGCTATCGTGCAACAACTCAGAATTAACATTAGTTAACTTCTTCTGGGGTGGTACAGGATTTCACCCTTTCTTGCAATCCTCTCAGGGAAAGCACCGACATCTGCTTTAGCAACCATGAAGCTGTCTCATTGATAACAAACATTATCTAAACATTACAGTATTTTAAATAACAATAGTTTAAAGATATATACAGTGGAGAGCTACATCCAGTTCTTTTTTATTTTAAAGAAGTGATACTGAGAACCCCAGACCAGCTGTCCAAGGCAGGGCAGGGATAGCACCAAGTGCCTTGTAAGCATCATTTTACACATGATGGTTTTAATTCCATTGAGTACTTGGGCTGCTGAGAGCCCAACTCAACCCCTCCAGATGACCCTGCTGAGCCAGCCAGGCTGGTATTTCAAAAAAAACATCCCAAGTGGCAACATGAACAGAGACATTGAAAAACCCTCTGGACTGACTTACACAATCTGACACAGTGTCCAAACACCTACATACGAAAGCCAGTGTGACCAGGGAAATCCTGTGGGATAAGGAACAACCCAGGGGAAAAGGTGGGATGTCATCTCAAATCTGTTGCAAAACTTCATTATTCCTAAGGCTGGTTTGTGTCTCTGCTCACAGAAGTGGTAACAATAAAAATGTACACAAGCTTCCCCAGACCACAAATGCCCAGGATCAGACAGACCACAAAGTGCCTGCACCTGAAGGTGGTTTATTTCCCACCCACAACTCACATCACCCATCCACCTAGCACAGTGGTGTGAATCACTCCTGTCTGCAACCAAAGATTTGCTAAGTAGAACTTGAAATACCAACGGGATGGATAAAATTTCTCAGTTTCAATGTTAAACACTACTTTGCAAGGGGTAGTACTTCTTGGAAGTTAAGAAAATGCCCATCCCAGATGGTGAGGGAGCATATGGGTATGGCACAGGAGTGCAGGGCTCCATAGCAGTACTACACCAAAACCAGAATACAGAAGCAGAGAACAGAGATTCTAGAAAGTAGAAGGTCTTTTCAACGTCTTACTGTGGTAATTGTGAGAACTGTACAGCAATTCTCAGCTGGTGAGATGAGAAGAGTTTATTCACTGTTAACCTATTTTGGCAAAGCAGTTCTGTGGTTCAAGTGTGAAGATGTTTCTGAACGGCAGACTGGGCTGCTGGCTTTCACTCCCTAGCAATTGGCACTGGCTGGAGATGTTTTTACTTTTTACCATTGAAACCAAAGTAATAAAATGTTCACATCACAACTAGAAAGGAAACGTAGTATTAAACAATTGTAATAAACCCCTTTTAAATCCAGGGACATCAAGGCCACGAAGTATTCATGTCTCCTTCAATAACGTGATCTGGTTTTAAAACATATAACTAGGGCTACTTTGTATTGAGTAATTAGTTTGCAATCTTCACAATATTCCACTAACAAAGTAAAAAGAGACTTGCTGAACTGTTTTTCTCAAAACCTGTTTACTTTTGAAGGTTGTTCTCCCCAAAAACAAATTTTAAAAATAAATAATCTTTTGCAATCTTGACACAAACAATTCCATTAAAACTGTTTAATATATAATTCCAGATACATGCTGTGCTACACTGGAAGACAATAATTATAACAAGGTGTCTGTTTTGTATGTTTGGGCTTACCAGCATACACTTTCTTCAATATCTGTTGAAGGCTCCCACATCACACTCCTCTCACAAACACTCATGGTAGCAACACTCCTCCTCCCAAGTTAGTAAATATAGCAAGGAGAGAAGACCAGGTGAGATCAATTCAGTAGAATTAAGCCATGGGATAGCTTAAAGACAGATGTTCTATTTTTAATCAATCATCTCAGCTGAGATGAAAAATTGTCAAAGCAGCCATGAATAACACCTCTGTGAAGTTTTGGGGAACAGATTCACTATGTTATGAAAAAATGACACACTGACACTTTAAATCTAGATTTTGTAAAGTACTCGGGTCACAACAGTCTCTTACTATCATCAGTTATAATCAAAAAAAGCTCTGTGTTTATAAACCCTACAGTCACTCACATTTGGGGATGAGAGAACATTTAATTCCTTTTCTGCATAGAACATTTTACTGTTGAGAGCTAACCTCTCACTGAAATACCATGAAGCCTATCTTATACCATCAGCACAGCCTACTACCCTCTGGCTGGACATTATTTTCACATTTTAATCACTGTTCTCCATGTGAAATCCAACAGCTGAAAATCCAGGAATTTTCTTTCCTTACTGAAGTATTACTCAAGACAGGGGTTTCCTCAAAACCTCTTCTGTGGGAGACAAGGCTGAGCTGGGGCAGGGGGCACAAAGCAGGGGAGAGACTGGCATGGGCAGGCACCGAAGAGTAGAGGGCTTCCCCTGATCCCTGCTGCAGGGACTGGGTAGGGATGGGGATGGAGGGTGGCTGGAAGAAAGAGCTGGGCCCTGGGACTGAGGAAACAAGCCCCATGAGCTCAAACTGATGAAGTGGAACGTGGGGGGTGGCTCCATCCTCTGCCTGGAGGAGAGGTCCAATGCCTACAAAGGAACAATTGTGCATAGAACTTTGCAGCCCAGTGCACTCAGTGAGTACTGCAACAGGCTGCCTAGATTAGTTGTGGTTGGCCCATCACTGGAAGTGATCAAAGTCAGGTTGGATGGGGCTTTGAGCAAACTGAGCTACTGAAAGATTGTTAGCTAGTTAAAGATCATTTAGGCTGGAAAAGACCTTTAAGATCATTAAGCCTAAACCTAGCACTACCAAGGTTAGCCATAAACCTAACACTGCCAAGTCCACCACTAAACCATGTCCCTAAGTGCCATGTCTACATGCCTTTTAAATACCTCCAGGGATGGTGACTTAACCACTTCCTTGGGCAGCCTGTTTCATTGCTTGTTGCTCCTTCCCAGGGCAAGGGGTTGGACTACATGATCTTCAAAGGCCCCTTCCCACCCAAACTGTTCTATGATTCCATGATTAAAATTGGTGCATGTCAGTATGTTGGGTTGGTGTACCACAGATTTTCAGTAACAAATTCACCAATGATTT
The DNA here is from genome assembly GCA_013399015.1 of Galbula dea. Taxonomy (NCBI): domain Eukaryota; kingdom Metazoa; phylum Chordata; class Aves; order Piciformes; family Galbulidae; genus Galbula; species Galbula dea. The sequence continues at coordinate 441,932 of VWZX01009335.1, forward strand.
GCACACTCTTGGTGCAGGTGATAACAACTTGCAGAGGGCTGGACAGGCTGTCAGGGGTAAGAATGTACTCCAAATGCCCAGGTCCACCTTGCTGCTGCAGACATGTGAGGCACTAGGGGGATAGCCCTGCTGGCTCACACTATCCCAGACCTGCTGTGCTCAGAGTTGAGGTGACTCCTCTGGTGGCTTCCTCATCTCTCATGAAGTTTTGTAAGCCACCATTGTGAGAGAAATGGCTCTGTCAAGGTGCTGTCACACGGTATGCATGCCATTATTGGGGTGGTGGAGTGCTGCACAGGAATCTGGATCAACACTGACTGCTGCCTGAATCACAGGAGATGATATACCCTAAAGGGACTGGTAACATTAGGGATATGCATCCCTGCTTTGTTTTACCAATTGCAAACTTTCTTCCCTATTGTTAGAATGACCTTTAATTTCTGTGAAATAAAACTCTGTGTGAATATGGTACATTATTTGCATACATAATGTACTGGTTTTATATCCATTCCAAATACAAAAGGATATTAATGTATGGGAGTGGGCATCTTCATCTGATAAGGTAAGATTTCACTGCAATTCAACAGAGAAATCCATCAGGAAAGCTTGTAACTCTTGTTAACTGCTATCTGTGCTCAATTCACACATGCAAATGAATACAAATCCTTAAATAACACTCTCTCTACAAAGCCATCACTGTAAATGTGCCCTTATCTTTACTACTCCCAATAAAGACCTACTCTGAAATGACAAAGCCATGTCAATAACTTCTGAAAGTCAGTTGATGAGACAGTCTCAAGACAAAAGAGCTTCTTACCCTAACCCATGCAAGGCATTCCAAGCCCACGAGGTGCAGCTGTTAGCCCTACTCTAGAGACAGTTTCACCCTGAGGACTCCTTGCTATTAGACTATGATTTTGGGGACTTCATTCTCTTCCCATGTACTACAACCTCTACTACTCCCATGTATGCTGAGCCCTACAAAAACTCACCTCCCAATTGCTAGTAGTTTCCAAAGCATCTCCTTTTAGAGGAACTGTATATGCTGTGAAAAAACACCACCCCCAAACACCAAAGTTTAATTTTAGGAAGAAGCCAGCTCAGGCACTATGCTGCACCCTATCAACAGGTCAAATTTTGGGTTTACTCTTTTTTTTTAAAGAAAAAGTAATTGATAACATGAACAGAACACTTAAGAAAAAGCACCAGAAGACCATTCCACCACTGACAGGGAAGAAAACCATTGATATAAATTTGCTCAGGCCAACCACCTCTGTTGACAATCCCATGCCAGAGGACAAACCCAGAAAAACTTGGGTCATGATGGCAGAAGCTCTCATATTATTAGGAGTTGCATGAAGGGAAAAACATGCTCCAGCTGAAAAAAATAAAGAAACAAAGATTTAAATGTAACTTTTTCATGTACTGAGCTCATTGAGAAGACTGAAATGTAGCAAGGAAAGCCCAGGAAAAATACATTTCAAAATCTCTAACCAAGGTTAAACTAGAAAAGCAAAATTATCTGATTTTTAAAGCACATATGAACAGAGGCACCATCAACCCCTGTGCAGTGCTTCAGAACAAAGAAAATGCAAGGCACAAATCAGGTGATTAGCACAACTGTTTATAAGGGACACAGGAGAAAACAGTGCAAGCAGCCCCAGAAATAATGCCTAAAAGTGACATATTTGCCTCTGTGTTGAACTCAGCAACAGGGAGACCAGAAGCAGGTCCTGGTTAGTGACATGTGGGCACAGCCAGAAGGGCAAGGACTACTGGCTTACACAGCTTTCTCCTCTTTATATCCACATTCCTCCTGATTTTATATATACACTTCCTTGATTTTATACTACCAAGTTTTGCAAGTTTCTCCTCAAAATCACCAATGATAAAAAGAAAAAAAGAACGCTTTTAGAAGCTGTTTATATGATAAAAACCCCAAACACCACTATATCTGTTTCTCATGTAATATGAGAAAATACTGGCTTAATTTATGTAGTGTGAAAGCTGACAATATGTTTTGCAGTTTTGTTTAAATAGTTACTGTTCTCATGTTAGTCCTAAATAAATCTTAGTGCTAAAAATAACCTGTAACAAAAATAATGTGAAATCCAGCAATACAAGATACTGCTGACCAGGAATCATTACTGCATTACTGTGTCAGCTTTTCAAACAAATCAGGCCTTTTTAGGGTTTTGTAATTTACCTTGAATTTGAGCTTTTTTTTGCTTTGGAAACACAGAAGAATGTTTAGCTTGCATTTCTCTTTATTCTGAAGTGGAAAACTGGAATTTTGTTATTGCTTTCAAGATAACTAAAGACAGTATTTTACATTATGTGTATTTGAAAAAAAAAGGAGTGAAACAAAAGGTAATTTCAGAATGAAAAAGACATACACTATCCTCTCAGGAAGGTAAAATGTTCCATTTTGATTTTAGTAAAATAAAAAGTACAATCAGGTGTAATATGATTCTGGGAAAATGCTTTAGTTTCCCTTAAAGGAACCTTGAAAACACTTGAAAAGATTTTCCCAGAGTTGATGAGGTGATAACCTAAGCACCCGTCTCCTGCCTGGTATAGACCTCTTGGCAAGTTCCCCAGGTTCAATGTCCCTCAAGAATGCTCCAGAAGAAACACAGTTTGTTTCTTGGTGCCTCCATCATTTAATTTCAGAAGCTGAAGAAAAACTTGAACCAATATAAGTTGTGGCAGTGAAAAATATGAGAAAACCTACCCATAAAACAGACTTTGGAGCAGCACTTGCATACTGAGCTGCCACTGATGTGCCCAAAACGCTGATGCTGACCTTTGCAGTAGAACCAAGGACACATCTCTGCACTGGTGACATTTTTGCAATATTTTCTCAATGTATCACTGTGAAAATAGTCTCCTTGTGTATTAAGGCTTGCTGACCAAACCCCCTTCTTGCCCTCAACTCTTAACAGCTCAATTCAGTGGCCATCTGCCTGCAACTTTCTGCACCATTTGCAGTGTCGGGGAAAACCTTATTTACAAATATGGTGGTGTTGAAAGATCTAACTGCAAAATGATGTGAACTAAGACAAGAAATACATAAACAAGACCCTAGATGGCCAATTTCTGGACATGCCAGTAAACTCTGACAAGTAAAAAGAAGGTAGCTGGGGGCTGCAGCTCTCAGGCTGATGAGATAATGAAAAGCCACCCAGGGGCAATCCTGAGTGTAAGAAAACCATTGCAGTAACAGCCAAAAAACACGGTTACTCTGGGCTTACAGGAATGATACAGCAAATACCAAAAAGAAAGAAAGAAAGAAAGAAAGGAATCAAACACCAGCTCTCCTGAAGAACAATATAGCTATGTTTATTAGTCAAGCTTTAGCCCTGAAGTCTAAACATTAAATGTAGAGTGATCAGTAAGGTCAGAGAGATGAGGAATGAAATAATCAGAGAAAGCATGAGGCATGCTTCCCTTTGGATCTTCACCTTTATTACACTTTTCAAATCTCCCCTCTTTTCACAAAGCAGGGGTGAATTCCTCATTTGTCTTAAAGAGTTCAGAGCCTCCTGCCTCCACTACAGATCCAGAAACCTGTTGGCTGGCTTTGGAGGACACTGGAAGGCTCTTTTATTTTTGTCTGAGCTCAGTTAGCCTTGCTGTTTTGTTGATTCAGTGTTTTCTTTTGCATTTAGCAAGAATCCTGTAAGATTTGCTGGCAAAGCATCTTGGGAAATGAAATTGAAATGCATGTATTTGTAAATGACACAGGGGAACCTAAGCACTCAGATCCAAGCATGCACTATCATTTCTATTGAGGATGCCAATACTTGTTGCCTATGGTATGCCGAAAAAAGAAAACCCAAATATAACCTATAAAATAAAAGGATTTAGAACTGACCATCCATTGAATTTCAAGACAATTCATACTCCAATGGATTTCTGACAATATCTAAACTTCCCAATGTCCTCCTGCTACAAAGCATCAGACTGGCACACAGGTATCTGCAGTCCTGCTCCTCACCTGCAGTCCTGCTCCTCCTTCTGCCCCACTGCAGGAAATAAACCATTTCTTCACAAGAACAAGCAATTCACACTTAGTGACCTCAAGCAGCCAAAAGAAGTGATCATCTCAATGACTTCTGACCATGTGTTTACATTTAAAAATGTGAAAAAAGCCAAGATTCTCCTCAGTCAATGCTGAATAATGTTGTTCCTCCTTGCAAACAGCCAAGCAGCATCACTAGAAAAACACATGAACACCACCACCTTACACGTACCACTTGCTGCAAAGATCCTGTCACACTGTTGACTTCTGTGTTGCAATGGCTACACCAACAGCACTGAGAGAAGCCACACAGGCAGTTCCTTCCCAAAATGACAGCTGGGCATTGGACCCTGGGAAGTTTACTAACAGATTCCACCTGCTGCAAGTTTTAGCTCAGCACTGAGAGTCTGAACTTACCCTTTGAAGTCTGTGAGCCCAGAAGACAAAAGTTTGTGCAAACCTGGAGCAAGATCCTTGCCTGCATTGGCCAAGAACAAGGGATTTGGAAACATAATCTTACCATAGCTATCTGTTGGGAATCTAGGCACTTCTCAAATATCAACATTACTCTCTAATTAGTCTATATGCTTGACTCCCTGCCACCTCACTCATTCCTATCTTCCACTCTTCAAGAGAAACAAGATTTGAATGTCAGATGAAGAGGTCCTACTCTTCTCCCACTGTATGTCCCTAGCTGTCAAACCTTTAGATGGCAAGTTTCCCAGCATGGTTAATGCACATATTGTCAGTTCAAATACTAATACAAAAAAGATTTATCCCTAACAACATTTTTATTCACAATAATACATTGCAAATCATAGCTCATTGTCACCTACTACAAATAACTGATTTTAAAATTTCTGCTTTACAAAACACCCTTGCATTGTCTCATGGTTAGTACTGTAGAAGCCCAGAGCCAATGCATATAACACAGTTTTACAGCTGTGCCTTCTGTTTAACTTTGCAATTGATAGTGGAGACATGTTTTTGGAAAGTACCTCTAAGCCAGCTGCCTCTCAGGTTCCCTACAGCAGCATTCTGCCAGTTTGCAGAACACCACTAGAAACTGAGAAGAATTAAATTCCTTATTTCCTTGGCTCCTTCTCATGTCCTCTGAGTCTTGCATAAGATCAGAATAAAAGGGACTTCCATACATTGAATTATGCATGCTCTTAGAGTAAAATAAAGTCATGTCTGCATTGTAAAAGAGTGATAGCTGCACTGATTATGTATTAAAATATAATCCACTATGCATCTGTTGCCTGGACTGTTGTAGTACATCAGATCTCTGTAATCACTGGCCTCAAATTCACAATCTTCCTACAGAACTGAAACAGAACTGACCCTTCCCATAATCTGGGTGTCTGTTTTTGCAAAGTACAAAATTTGGTTAATTATATTGCTGGGATAAGATGCCATTAGTGCAGAAATAGTTCCTTCATGGATGCCTCTGTCAGTGCATAATCCTCTCTCATTGGACCTTCAGATTAGGAGCAGTGGTGAATCAGGGCACTCAGTGCAAACCACGGAGAATTGCCTTTGGAGCTTGTCATTGCTTAAGCTAAGAGAAGAAATTAGTACATATTCTTATCTATGCAAATGCTGATGTTTTTCTGCTGTCTCCATAAAGGAAGAAGGGAGACAGACATATAAAAGGGCTCAGGTGGAACACCCTGGAGAAGAGAGAGAAAAGCACTGGGCAAGAGGCTGAGCCTGCAGTTACAGTAAACTCAGCACACTGAACTGAGGTTTTCCTTGGAGGGTATCAGTCCTGCTGACTATGAAATGTCAGCTCTCTGGCCCATGTATAAGGACTACTTTCTAGCCAATGTCTTCTAGTCTGGCAGTCACTTTCTCAGAAGATTCAGAAGGATTTAGTTAAACCACATAGATAACTGCAGCAGACACACTTAGGGTGTTCACTGCTTCGGAGATGACTGAAAAATTAAACACTTGTTTTGCAGACACACAGAGGAGGACACTTCTTTACATATCTTAGCCAGGGTAAAATTCATGCCAGCAAAAGCAATGCTACTGGAAGACCATCATCCACCCACAACCCTTGGATGTCACCAACCAGAACTGAGTGCTATAAGGGACCACTCCCGAACTTCTTAGGCACTAAAATGTCACCTCAGTGAGTGAGACTGGGAAGATATAGAAGAGCACAAGATGGGTCTCTCATGCAAGATTTAGTCAATATTGGAAAACTGGGTTTATTTAAGCATTGTCTCCCTAAGCATAGAGGAAAACTAGTACAGTAAGGAACTACTGTTATTTTCCTTCCATTTAGGGAATTAAATAGATTACATTTCTCCCTTACATTGCTATGCCCACAGCATTTACCTCTAACAGCATGCTGCACTGCACAGATGAAGATATACACACTTTTGAGGGCTGCACTAACCACCAGAGGGAGTCCCTGGGAACTAGCAGCAGAGGAAACGAAATAAAAATTGATGCTTTCGACAGAACGCTCTGGAATACTAATCAAGAGCAACAGATAAAGCAATCCATGCAAATCAGATTGATGGTGACTGCTTCTCAGGGTTTGGCTTTTTCATCATTAGAACTGGAGCAGATTTTTAAATGCACCTTTGATACCTGAATCAGACCCCTTCTCCTCAGCTGTGCAGCTGAGCACGTACAAGGGCAAAGGCTAGGCGCTTTGCAAACTAAAATCACCTATTAGTAGATTACTTCCTTCCTGGTCTGCAGGATGACCTGAGATTGTTCCATTTTATCACACTTGTGGTTCACTCCCTGTCATGTCACAGGGACTGTGCAAGTTGTTGAGCCACCATCCAGCAGCAAAGGACTACACCCACACTCATCACCCCGAGGTGAGCTACCCCAGCTCCGTGGGGTGGAAAGGAAACTATACAATTACTGTAGATTGGATGCTTATAATTTATATGGATGCTTATATATTTATATATAATTTATATGAAGTTCAGTTAAATGAATCACATTTTCAGCTGTATTGCTTCATTAGGATTAACTGAAGACATTACAGCAGTCATTGCCATTAGGGTCTGAGTTCCAGCTTGCAGAATGCCACACAACCTGGAGCCTTCAGGTCCCTGACTTGGTGAAAATATGATGCTGGATGACCTCATGGAGTCATCTCAGAAGGCAATTAATAGACTTTGTGTGAGCTCCCTGGGGATTACCAGCCAGCAGCAGAAGCTGCTCTACATGCTTTGCTGGCAGCAGCATATGGCGATTCACTTGGTGTTTGGAATTAAGCAGGAGACTTTCCCCTCAGCTGAGCCTGCTGCCAGAGAGGGCTGCAGCACTGTGTCCTACCTCCTCAGCTGCACCACTGACTGTGCCCCCTCAGTTCTCTGGTCCTAAACTCTACCTGTTTTGACCAGGAACATGTTTTTAGTGAATGTTCAAACAGTGAACTATGGCACATAATGAAAGCAGAGGTTTAAAAAGAAAATTCAAAAACCTATCAATTTTATTTTGATTCCATTTGAAAAAATCCTCTCAGTCTAACAACTTATTCCTGACATCTCTCTATAGACTCATGGATTTTTTCCTGAGTTCACTTCTGATGTAAAATCCAAAAATCTGCATGCAAGAAGACCACCTGCTTGCAGAGTTCAAGCAGTCAGAGAAGTGATAATCTCATGTGCAGTGCTCATGTGAACACACACAACACACTTGTATTCCTCTGAGTTCTCACTAACTGTCCCAGAGAAATCCATGGAGCATCACTGAAAATACAGCTTATGCACATTAGTTTCCAGGTCCCTCATTTATTATTATTATTGAGCTAGAGGTTTATTTATTATTGTAGCTACTAATCAATTACAGTATAATTAGAAATAACCCATTAATTAGAAAGTTTGGGAGAGGTATATAGCAAAACTGTGATGAATGGGAGAAGCATTCTTAGTAGCAATCTTTTATAGTCAGGGATGAAAGAGTGAAAAAATAGGCTGAATTTTACCTAGAGGTGCTTGGTAAAGATACCTAAAGGAGGTAATCAACTGTCCCAGGAGCACCTATTATTGTTCCTTGACCACACAGCCCAGCTCAGATACAAAACTCAGTACTACAGATATCTACACATTTCTACTCCCATTAACAGGAGGCTCATGGTCACACAATTATTTCTCATGTGAGTAATCATACACACAAGGAGTAGGATCACAGCTAGGGGAGCATATGAATTATTGCCTAGAGACAAACTATTATAAGGTCTGGCTCTTAGCTGAGAATCCAGTCTACTGAATTAAAGAACCAAGTTTCTTGCCAGCTCAGAAACTAATAACCCAAACTTATCTTAATTCCTATATATTTGTGTATCTCAGCTCAAGTTACTTAGCAGTGATAAAAATTAGCAAAGACCCTACAGTTACCACAGGTTACTCATAAACAGCATAAAATAAGTAATTGGGGGAGGTGGTGGGGGGCTAACACGAGAATTAAACAATATCCTCCTTATCTTACCAAAAGGCACTATTTCTACAAGATGATTGCAAATCAATACAACACCTATTCCTGTTAAGTATGCTCAGATACTTATCAATGGTGTAGAAAGCTAGAGATGTCACTTACTGTACAATCTCTTGGAAGTTTATACAATTTACTTTTCCAAAACTAAATAATCAGTGCTGGTTAGGAGTTCCTATCAGTAGTTATCATTCTTTGCAAATCTGGAGCTAAGTACCACCACAGCACACTGCCTGGTCATTTTTTTTTTTTGTCTTAAGAATGAGAGCATCTTTTACAATATTTAAAATAATTTATTTTCAATATTTTTTCTTCTCTTCTAGTGAGAAAAATTTCAAAGAACATTCTTTTCAATGTATTCTATCCATCATATATTACTAACTACACCAACATTTCAAAACAGTGTGAATCAGTCCAAAGAGTGTCATAAGATGTCAGTGTATGTACAGAGGTATATAGAGCATTGTTCTTCATGGAATTACAGCACTTCTAACTCATGGAAGGTCTGAAAAGGAAGACAAACTGCCTTAAAAAAGCAATTCTTGTTCCAACATAAAGTCATATGTTATTTTGGAGACTATCCCAGGACACCAAGTATCAAAGCACTTTAAGAATGACAGAAAATGAACACAAAACTGAACAAAGGTTGGATAAAAAAATCAAATCTCTTCCAAGAAGCAATTTCTTTTTCACTGAATGAAATCAGATGCCCAATTGATAAAGAAATGTCCCATAGATTATTACTGTTGAGCAAAACAAAATGTACTGAGACTCCATGTGCCTAAGTATGGCACTGGAAAGAGCAAAGAGAAAAATACTGTTCTCATCACAAAACCAAAGCCATTTTCTCTTCATATGCTTCAGGTTTCTGAAGAGCTGTGGACTCCAAGCACAGATTATCTATATATATGGGCTTTTTCAGGAGGCAAGGTGGACAGGCTGGGGTCTAAGCCCACCCTCTTTGCTCATTGCCTGCCCAGAGCAGAGGGGCAGACTCAGGGCAGAGCCCACCACTGCCACCCAAGGAGCTATGCCTGAAAGGTGCCAGCAGCATATTGCTGGCCTAGGCTGGGGGCAGGTACTCTTTGGTCTGCCATGTCCCCAGGGGAGGAGAGCAAGCAGAGGAGGAAGAGCAACAGAGCTGCTTCTGAGTCACTGCATTTCCTGGGGCAAAGCAGCTTTCCCACTTTTGTGGCTCGAGGCTGAGCTCCACTCACAGCTTAGCTTGACAAAGGACATGATGTATATATAGTCCAGACTTAACCCTCAAAAAGGAGCCATCACCAGATGAAGAGGTATATTCAGGAAGCAAACACCTTATAAATGGTTCCCAAATGAATACCAGCCAAAATCAGGCCAAGGTTGCTTACACATAAATTACCAATGACTTAAGTTTTTATAATTACTTTTTTTTTTCCCCTAAGCCAATATATTATTCTGTCACTTATTGTAGCCTAGTGAAAAAGCCACATTGCATCTCCTAACACTGAGCTCTGAAAACGCTGCCCGTTTGCACTAGTTTCAGAAAAACAAGGGTTGGAGGGCAGTGGCCCTAAAGGAATCTCAGTAGCAGAAGTCTTTGCTCTCAATGTGCGTGTCTCTCTTAAATCTCTCCACAATTTTCTCCCCAAACAGTTTCCTTCCTGAAATGGTTTTGATTTAGTGCAGAAGAATTCAGCACAGCAAAAAAACATCAGCAAGAGACTCAAGAGCTGTTAGATTTGTCGTGCTCTTCAAAGAACAGAGGCACCTTTTGTTGTTCTAGACATGCGACAGCAGCTCCAGCACTACTGCAGCTCTAAGCAGTGATATAATAGAGTCTGCAGAAAAGTGGCTAAGACTTGTACAAGCAACAGGCCATGGGTTTTTATTAGTGTAATACTTGGAGAGCACTTCACTGCCCTGGAAAACTTTCTGCCATGGATCCCTACCATCTGGAGGATTGAAAAACTCAGTTGAAAAAAATGATGCTTGCTTCTATAGAGCAGAATAATTAAATAAAAGTTTGATACTTCCTGACAGATGAATAATAGCAATGATAGTTACAGTTCTAACACTGAAAGGAGCCTGTAATCCCAGTTTATCTATTCATCAGTGAAGCAATTCACCTCCTGTGCTCCAGTCAGCTGGAGCCAAGCTAATACAGAAGATTAACCAGCTTTACTCACTGTTTCTTCTGTCTGGGCCAACTTCTTTCCATTCTGGTTTTAAACATGTTTCTCTTAATGTGAACTCAACTTATGAAGTGTACTCAGGTTTTTAGACATGTCATATACTGAGAACTGGGCACTTGAGCAGTTTTGCAGGCAGGGGAATCTTGCAAGGGAAGTTCCCATAATTCCAGGAGGAGAAATGTTGGTTGCAGTGGGTTTGTATGAGGATCATCAATCTCACCAGCACAGTAAGAAAGAAGCCTTGGGAGGAAGACACAGCGAGTTCCACTATGGCTTAAGCTGGTGTTTTTCAGCTGGGGTTACCAGGGCCTCCTGCCCTCCAAGGGTCAGGCAGTTTGCTGGGTAACTGCTCATCTTTGTCCAGTTCACAGAGGAAGGAATTTATTTCTACAGTAAGAAACATACTTATGTATAAGTCAGGTAGATTTTTCTGGAACAGTTCCAGTGATAAAGCAATACAGCAGACAGAAAGAAAAAGCTCATCATCTTGAATGCTTCCTTCTTCATTGACTTAAAAATCCCAGCAAGTTGCATCAGAAAGTGCTCTATCCACAGAGCATTTCTGAGCAACTAAAGTTTATATTGAAACTGGAGTAGACAAGAGGCTGGAAAAAAATGTGAAATCTATTTCTCTAAACCTTTCTCTGGTGTTTTTGGAAGATGTTACATGGGGAAGATTAATTCCCCTGGGAAAGCTTTGGTTTTTAAAGAAGCACAAGTTTTTTGTATTTTTAACATGTATCCAATTAACCATTGCCTGTGGGTTGCTTTTTTGGCTAGCACTAAGTATCTGAGCATACTTAGTAAACTTACACTAGTAAGTTTAAAAGTTTGGTATCCACAAGTTCTCTATGCCTACATTTTAAATAGGAACAACTTCTGGGATGATTTCGTTAAAAGACCTGCAACAGAATGGTGTGTTTGTGGTCCTGCAATGCCTACAAAAATGAGGTTACATGAGTCTTTAAATGTTATTAGCACACTTAAAAATCCAATGTGCACAGAATACATCATCTTTCTGGTTTACAACCTGCACCAACACACCTGACAGCACGGGAAACAAGTCGTCAGAGCAGTATGAGAAGTTCCTCACATGGGCCACAGTTATCTTTATACCAGCTGGCTGCAAATGAGCATTGTGTTCAGTGGTGGGTCCCCTTCATTATTGATGATTTATTTTATGTGTTATGCAGTACTGTAATGAAGATGCAGTCTTTTGTCCTTCCACACTTTGTCCTCTGTGGTGCTGGGAAGTCTTGGGGCAATATTATCACCTAAAACAGTTACTGCATTGTAGAAGATGAATGCAGATGATTGACTTTCCCAGCAGTTGCACTTTATTTGAAATATTGAGAGATGCAGGACTAGTTGGAAAAATTCTAATGAAAAAATGGCCTAAATATAACAACAAAAAATTCTATGTAAAAAAAAAAATTGTGTGGACTTTCATATGAAGCACCATGCACCATAATTTTCACACACGTCCTGCACTGACAGAAACCTTGCAAATACTTAAGGCATCTAACTAGGAGAGAGAATGCATGCTCTGTGTACTGCCAGTTTATCTGCTGTTTGACGAATTAATGCTCTAATCTTCTACTTCTCCCCTTATCTTGGATGGCTCAAAGTGCTTTCCAAGGAACTTCCCCACCAACAGTACAGAAATGCAGCCATTTTTGGACAAGGATAAGAGCAGAATGACTGAAAGAATGGAAAAAGATCTCAAACTCCATCAATACTAGGTGGAGAAATACATGTCTAATCCACAGTGCTGGAAAAGAAAGCTATCAGATCTGCTAATCAGAAAAGTGAGGAGCAATCCTTCTGACTGCCAAAATATCCTCTGTGCAGAGTTAAAGTTCTGTCTGTGAAGCTGTGTTGGAAGGAACAGGGCTGACTTCTGCACCCTCTGTGACCCACATGTCTGCACTGTGCGGTCTGTAAGCCACTTAGAACAAAAAAAATGGCTTTCTTAGATAAAATAAATAAATAAATAAATAAATCTGTCACTATTAATTTTAGACCTTTCCCCTACTATTTCATGCTTTCTTCCAACTTCTCCCTTCTTAGTCAGGTAAGGCAGCTCACCTCTTCAACTGTGACTACCTCTACAACATAGCCCCCTGCATAAGGCTTTCGAGCACATAGTGCTTATGTTTAGAAATATAATTTTCTTGCATTGTAAGTCAACAATAACTATCTAAGACCCCAGGGCAAAGACATTAAAAGAAGAGCAGAAGTCCATAATAAGTTATATTCACTGTCACAGGCAGCATTTACCCATAGGTTGCATAGACTGGACTCTTGATTCTTCTCCAAGACATACTAAGTCTTTAAGCTATGGGAGCCCAAGATGCCCTCAGAGCTGGTCACGCTGAGACACAAACCTGAGCCACTGCCGCCTTCTGCAGCATGGAAACATCCAAATGCTGTCAGGCATCAACAGGGAAGCAAGGACTGGGTCTCAAGTGAGCAAACAAAGAAGGAAAAATGAAGCCACTCTTCTGCCCGCCTCTAGCAATTTGGGGAACAAGAAAGGAGAGAAAATTGTCTCATTACCTTTCAGCACCTTCATCTTGGGCACCACTGGCTTTCCTACAAAATTACGCCAGGGAGAACTTGCCCATTTTAGGTTACTGATATCCTCACCATATGTCCTGCTCCAATAACTGTGCTGTGCTGCAACCAGTCATTAAATTTGTTAAATCTAAGAGGCTGCAAGCCCTGAAGAACATGAACCTTGTCTGTTCACGAAACATCGAACAGCCTGTGGACAGGATCTACACAAAATGCTTTTCCCACAGTATCTCAGGACAAGGAAGGGTGTTGCTCTGCCCCCAGTGAAACCTGGCTGCAGCTGACAAGGTAAGCTGGTGACACTCTTTGCATCATGTAATTTATGCCAGTAAAAGGTCTGGCTTCACAATGTGGATACCCATGAAAGAAAAACAATTTAATGGGAAGTCATTTGTCATACTAATGGTCTTAATAATGACACTGTTAAAGAACTGTTAGCAAGAGACTAGTAACGAGCAAGTCACAGTTATCATTTGCTCTCATTTTGCAGGCTGGCTCAGGACCAACTCTTCCATTTTTTATTGTAAAGGAGAACAGATTAAAAAGACATATAAGGAAATCAAAGTAATTAGGCATATAAACAAGCTGGCAGGTAAACAATTGTGATTCAGTGAGGCGACTGTCAACGGATGGTACACATTTGTATTATTATTTTCCTTTTAGTCTTATTTTATGTCATTTCATATTACCCCTAACATGACCATTAGCAAAGCACAAGACTGAGCTAAGTATGTGTTCAGCTTCTGCACTGCAAGGTTTGCGTCACCCCACCCTGAGGATGCACAATGAGAGAGGCTCCCATCATTGCACTGAGAATTTGGCCAAGTGTAAGAGGGACATTCCCTCCCCACTGGTAGAGTACGAGTCCATCCACAACAGAAATACAACTACACAGCAAGTTTAGACAATGGCTTTTCTTCCAACTTTTCCAAACTTTGGGATGTCAGACTCCTGTGAAGCATCCCTCCCCAGGAATGATCTTGACATGCAACCCAGGTTAGCCCAAGATGGATGTAGGATCTGATTCAGTCCATTTAACCATAGGCATTTAACGAAGCAGTTGGTTTAGTTTTCACTGGTGCCCCATGTAATCAGCACAGAGAGACTGGTGCCTGCAGTAAACTGTCTTGGGTATCATAGTCTCTCTCATGAAGAAGTGGGACAGTGTAGTAATTCTCACGGCTCGTTCATAACTGTATATTCATTTGAAGTGATTCATTCATCTCGAAGTCTGCACTGCCTAAAAATTATTTCCAACTCCCCAAAACATGGACTGCTATCACTTTTTTAAACTAATTCAGCTTAATGCACCATTCAAAAACCCACACCATTGCTTTATGACTATGACTAGTTATTTTCCCTATTGTTACAGTACCCTGACTCCAAGTCTGTTGAAGATAGGATGCAGCCTAAGATTTTCTGCTGTAGTCTACCATGATTAATTTTAGTTTGTGCAAGTGGGTGGTAGAACAAAGGGAGAAGCAGTCACAAAAACCAGAATCTGTATCCAAGTACAGGAAGATTAGCAGTACCTAAACACATGCACTCACAGTACCTCTAACGCACCCCTTAAAGCTGTCATTCATCTGCATAAGCACATGAGCAACACTGATACATGGATGTATTGCTACAATAAATACATTTTTTCCTAATGATTTTTCCACATGAAAAAGCAAACCCTAATGCAGCACATAGACAGCAGAACTGATGGAGTATGCAGGCAGTGGCTGGGCCTGAAAAGATGTATGGATAAGTGTGCTTGTATGAGTTCCTTTTTGCATTAATTCATGCCTACAAAAGCTTATACACTACATAAGCCTAGAAGAGCAGATCTGGTGTTATATATCCATTATGTACTTTTGCTGTCAAATCACATGCTGAGATCATTGCAGTGACTAGGAAAATATATAAAAAAATATATAAAAGTTCTCAATATAATCTATTATCAATTTGTAGCTAATATAATTTTAAATAGAAATATTTATAGAAATAAATTTTGCAACTAAAAAAATAACTGTGATAAAAATGAATATTTGGGGAATTTGTTTCATTGGATCAGAGTTTTTTTAAAGAAAACCACGAATTCTGAAATTCCTTTAAAACCAAATTTCAGTTTTGACAAGCTCAGCTGTAAAGAAAGGGACAACTGGCAGTCTTTGAAATTAACACTTTATGCATGAGAGAAAAGGGGTTGTTGAAGATTGAATGTTTACCAGCCCACTTTTTTTTTCCTAGAAAAGAAAGTAGGAATTTTTTCATCTGTGACCCAATTCATATCTGTCTATGTGCCAAACTACAAACTTTAAATGTAAGCTCTTCAGCATGGGCTAGATCTTATGTCTGTAGAGCATCTAACGCTCTTTGGTGTGCCAGGTAAATGAATAAAAGAAGAGGCTCTCAAAGGCAAATTATTATTTACTGTGTATTCATAAACTTCTCAGAAATCTAATAGGCTTTTTAAGTGCTCAAAAACACTCTCTTTAAAATTTCTGTTCCTTGCTAGGAACAGCTAACATAATTAAAGTATCCACTTTAAGACAGTTTCTTTCATTTCAGCCTAAGAGCAATAAATTCTCATCTTGAGTCTCATGTTTCCACAAGAAACATCCCTGGAACAACCTCAAAATCCTGCAAAAACTCCACTCCTTTTGACAGGAAGAGACAGGTGGAAAAAACCCCTCGCAATCTTAAGGGCTTTCAGAATAAAAGGCACACTCATCATAAACACTAAACTGATCACTACATCAAGACCATAACCAAAGTAAAAAAATTTTTGAGTCTTCTCTGGTGGTCTGAAAGGGTTGAGCACATATGAGCAGCCAAAGACCTCTGTACTCTCCAGACTTGCATGAATTTAGGACTGGTGAGTGTTGGTCAGATTTTCTCCTGAAGTATTCTGCTGTGGGACAACTATAGCTGCAAAAGTTCAAGCTTAAGAAGGCAGAATTCAGTCCTCAATACTTCTAAATACAGCTCAGAATTTAAGACATTTCTTGATTTTTTATGACTTTTGCATTTGTCAGCTTAATAGGATGAATGGAAATAGCAGTAGAAAAAAATACAAACTTCTCTATTACAAATAGATTTTTTTAGTAAGACATATTTGTGTACTGAAGCTTGTCTCTAGAGAGCTGCTGTCCATCACCAGTGAACACTGCAGCGAAACCTGGATGGTGGCAAGTGATGTAAACCTTGACTCATTGCGTTTTCAAAAGGAAAACAGGGCTGTGGTGTGTATTTTGCAGGAGAAAAGACACCACACAAGGACTGCTTTCTGTTCCCAGCCCAGGAGCTGGAGAGAAGTCAGAGGTATGTAACTGAGGCCAGTATTTCATCCAGATACTGCAGGCCAGAAGCTGATTTCTGTGGGGTTTCTGGAGGAAAATGGACGTAGCTGTGAGCAATCTTAGACATTGTCTGACAGGATTCTGTTCCCAGGTGAAAGCATGCTGTTTAGGACACTGTTATTATGAGCAAGCCTGCAAACTTGGACTCTGTACTGTGTGAAAGTATGCTGGGGAGGCATACTCAAAGACAGTGTGTTTGTGCAGTGCCAAAATAAGGAGATAAGCGGCCTTGCCACCTGCAACAACAAGAACCTGACAGGAGGAGTCAGAGGTGGAGATTGATGCCTTGTGGTCAGTGGGTCTTAGCAAATCATATGTAATGTTTAGGTGAGTGGACAATGCATGTAACCAATTGTAATTTGAGTTATCATGTGGCACGTATGTAGAAAATGTATTTAAGTAGAGTGTGTGATTAATAAAATTGACTTATTGCCGTATTCATATTGGATCGAGAGCTAAGTCCGGGACTTCCGCGTCACCTACAGATTTTCACCGAGAAACCAGAACTTTGGTTTGGGCCCCTCATCAAGCTAGTGGCAACAACAATTTCACAGAACAGTACACTTCACCACAAACTTCAACTGCTGTCAATATAGTACTTTGGAACACCATCAGCCAAATCCCAGAGCACAAGCCTTTGCATTTTACCTCATGAAATAACTGAGACACCACATGCTCCTCTTTTTGCCCGTCAGCCCACAACAGCCAACGGTGTAGCTGACACCCAACACACTGGAAATACCAGCTCCAAGTTCTACCTCATAAAATATTGCTAATTTTACTCTAGCTTCTGTTTATTTAAGGTTATATTCTGCCACCTTACATGTAACACAGTGCACACAGAGATCCATACAAATCACTGGGGTTACCTGTCTGCTGAGGCATTCCCAAACAACATTGATTTCCTATCACGGGTTAAGGCACCATAAACAATTAGAAAGAAGGTGAATAAAACCTGAAAACATGTACAATTTATAACACAGCAAATGGTGACCTAAAGGCTGTCTACCAGAGACAACATTTTTTACTATAATGTGTTTTATAATGGCATGCTATCCAATACAACTGCACTAGATGATTGATAACAAGCACTGTAAAATGTCACAGATTAATAAAGAGCATAGTGGCTGCTAATTTACCTCCATCTTGCGAGTTCATGATATTCAGAGCAAACAGCATTGCATTGGAGAATGTGGTAGCCTCTTCTTTGCTTGCAAAATTCAAGCCATAGACCTGTCGTGCATCACGCCATTGATGAAAGGTAGGTGTTGCTTGATTGTACTTCAGTCCTTTCACAATTGAGTAATTAATCACTACCTGTGTTTTGAAAGAGAGGGGTGAAGATTAAGAAATAATCCTGTTTTCAGTGGGAAAACCCCTGATTTTTCGGTAAAGGTTCATTAAATTTGTGGAGGCAATTCATATGGCAGGTCCTACACGGCTGTACGATGAGGCAGTCTGTGTTTCAATAACAGCAGACCCACATCTGGGGGTGAGATTTACACAAGCACAATTCAGCCTCAGGGAAAAAAATCTATTACCTGCCTGTGTTTTCTACAGCACCTCTGCAGGATACAGATGTGCGGATCCTGCAGACAGATGTCAGGAGCCAGTGCCAGCAGCTGTTGTCATCTTTTGGGGGTTGATCATGCACAATTGTCAGAATAAGAGACAGAGCTTTTGGCACTAACCCTGCCCTTCAACAGATAAATAACTCACTGCACCAGCTCTGCTTTTCTCCTCCCATCTGCTTGATCACCACCAGCTTCTTATGTTAAGAGAGTTTTTTTCTCTAGAATCAGACAGGCAATGTCAAAATCAGATAACCAAATTCTTCCTCTTCCATCTCCTCCCTTGTTGTACATGCTATAATATCCAGGTAAGGACTGACTCCAGCAGAAGGGTGTTTCTGTCTGTTTTGATTTAATCTGCTAAACACAATGCCCTCTTCATCCTCAGACAAGGGCATGTGGGACATCCAGCTAGACAGCACGCCTGGGATCCAACCAGAAACCTCCAATGCTATAACCATAAGCTACTCTGTGGAATGACAATGGCACTCTGTTGTGACACCAGTTTAAGAAACAAAATGCCAACAGAAGGGATCATAATTATGCTCATAAACAGGCACAGTGCAGTTGAAAACAGAGAAGTAGGAAATGGAGGCTCCGTCTTCACCAGGCCACATAAGCTGGGGACAGAAGAGAACCAGGGACAGAGAAAAATAAAATTATGAACAGGGAAAGTCTGATGTGCATTACCCAAACACAGCAAATCTAGTTTTGAATATCTACATTTTGAGATTGTCTCTACAAATGGAGTTATTTTGGTTGGAGTTTTACCAAGAGCCAGAATAACCCCACAATTTCTGGTCCTTGTTGAAAGCCCATGAATGTAAGTCCACTATCAAACCAGTTTGTATAGCTCATCTGTAAATTAGGTAGCTGGACACTGCTGTCCCGTAGTAGGAAGAGGGTCCTTGCTGTGAAGTGTCCAGGAGCTCACTCTCAGCACAAGTCTTACCATCCTGGATTTGGTAAGATAGGAGTAACAACTGAAGACAAGTGAAGAGAGAGCCAGTAATTAATAAATGCTGTACATGTTCTTTATTGCTAGTCGTGGACCCCACACACCAGAAAACCTAACAACACATTTTTTTTTGCAGTCTGACTGACCAGTACTTAGAAAAGTTTTTTGTTGCATCTAAAAAACTCCAATATGTTTAGTTAGAGTAGCAATATTTTTGCTAGATGACTGGCAATTCTTCTCAATTATAAAAGTAGAGTTTCACAACTAATTTCAAAGCTGAATGACTCCTAACTCTGAATTTTGACTTTTCACTGGTTTGCCAATTTAAGTTGGCATTTTTGGCAGAAAAACATTAGATGAGCACCTAATAAATATGGAGTAAATTGTTTTTCGCACATTCTTATTTTGGAAAGATGACAAAGTCTCATTGATATAGACATTTAACAGGTGTCTGATAAATATATTAATATATAAAAAATTATGGAAACCAGACAAGCCACTACACCAGTATAATTACAGATATACTCCATAATATATTTATATTATATATATACTCTGTAATATATTTACTTACCTGAGCCAGCATTAAACAGTGATATAGCAGATAGTCTTTGGATACTTGGTCTAGTTTTACACACAAATTGTCCTAATGGTTATTGAACATCAGGGTATCCGGTACAACTGTTGCTCTCAAGTCAATATCATTATTAAGCTTCCACGTAAATGCACAGGGCAGCAATCAGACCTACACTGTTTTCTTTGCCACATTTCACAGAGGTTCCTGACCTGTGATCTGAGGGAAGATGCAAGGCAGCCTGTATTTGGTACAATATATTGGTTCCCAATAGTTGGTTCCATGAAAACAGGAACCGTATCGACAGCACACTGCGCAGGAAGCCACCCACACCAACCAGAACAACATGGAACCCCGTCGCTTCAGTCACAGTAAAGCCATGAACTCACTTTTATAGCTGACAGCTTAGATAGCCCTTTTCTCTTGAAAAATGGTGACACAACTCCCATTCTACCACTGAGCACTGGGAGAGCCTGTAACAACGTTGCTGACACCCAAGGGGTCTCTAGAGGATCAAGTAGAGTCATGCCTGGGTTACTAACCCAACAGTTTTAACATGTACCAGTTTTTAAGTTTTCCACCCACGTCTCAGTGGCTTACAAGGCAGAGAACACCCAGTATCTTCAATAAAATGTTTAGAAAGACTGTGAGTTTCTATTAGGCTTTGCAATGTGAGTATTTCTCACCTGCTTAAAGAATCTTCTGTTTTGAAGGACAACACTATTCAAGTCCAAAAAGCACCAGAGAGTATAGTGAAGTTGTATAAGAAAAGGCAGAAATTGTAAAATACAATGCCAAAAGTAGTTTAATAGAAGTCAGGTAAACTGTCCAAAATTTGCTTTCCCAGAACACCGACTCAAGGAACTCAGCAAATCTGCTTTGTTCTGAGGGTTTAATCCCTTCAGTCAAATAAAAAGAATTTGAATGTTGAGCTTTATTAATCATCAGCATGCCTACAGATGTAATACCCTGACTTCAAACTCTAAACCAAAGAGCTTAAAACTGGGAAATGAAACATAAAATAGTCAGAGTTTCATTTTCTCTCCTTTGGCTGTTGCTTTTAGAACTGTTGCTAAAAATGAGTGTAAAAAGGTATCCAGTACAGATGGTGTTGAGACTCTACAAAGCACACGATGATGACTAATCAGTAATTAAAATAAAGAAGGTCTCCTTGATTGGAGCATAGGGGTTTTTTACATGTGTTTCTAAGACATCTTTATTTTATGGCTTTGTACGTCAGACAGATAGCATTCTTCATGCTGAGCAGACCAATAGTTCATCTTTTAATCTTCAGTTGTGGTCTATACTAGGTGAATTGGAAAAATTTACTGGAAATCTTGCAGAAACAAGTAATGGATTTGTCCATAACAAACATAGCTCTTCACACAGAGTTTGTTGTAAAAGCTGAAACCTGACATTTTATGTGCCTATTTTCTTCTTTTCCAATCCCTTTTAGTATTTTCTATCCTGAAATAAAGTACTGATATAAATATGTGTGTTATTTTGAACCCAGTTAAATTCTGGATTTCAATGATCTCATATGGCAAGACTTTTCACAGACCAGTTGTGCCTAGTATTAATATGTTGATACCTTACAATTCTCTTGTCACTGTGTTAAAAAAAGATTTGCTTCACTTCTACCCAGAACTCTCCTTCAGGTTTTCATCTCAGGTTCTAGTCTAGGTGGTCTGGATCAGGCAGGAATTTTGGGATCTATTAAAAAACTCAAAATTGAGAAGCTCTTCCTTTTGACTGCAGTCTGTAGGCTGCTGAGTTATACGTTGTCAGCAGTGATGATGGTGGTGGTTGACACCACTCACAGGAATGGGGGTATAAGGGATCAAGGGGGCCTGAGAAACACATCCGAGGTGTAACCACAACCAAGATCACGTGAAGACTTACTGCCCACACACTTGCTTATTGAACAAGTTGTTTGTTTCTCCAGAGTATGAAATGGTTCTGCCACACTGCCAAGTGCTTAGACTCCTCTCATGACATACCAGCTAAAAATTGCAACAGCTGAGGCCAGATTCTTTATTTCTGTAAGCAGGCCCAAACCTGACCACTTCTAATAAATTACAGAGGTGGTTAATTGGTTCTTTATTTAAAAAAAGTGGTTTAGTTTATATCTCAAGAATGCTGTCCCTGTTTCATTTTTGGCTTAGGTTCAAATGTAAAACATCCCACCTTCCCCAAGGCCCTGGTTTTACATTAATTTCTTAGCCACATCAAGACATCAAACCCTCAGGAGATATGATTCACTTTTGACTTGCACCTTCCTCCTCTGTTCAGCACATGCCTTTCAGTGATGAGATCATGTAGAGGTGGAATCACTTGATGTAAAATCATAATTTTAAACCACCAGTTGATTGGGACACTGAACTGCAGAGCCACTGCTTGCCAGCTGAGCCATGAAGATAGATCACTTGTATGTTTTTAGCTTTGTAAAATTCTTGCGTGGTGACCAAAGCTAAGACACTTCACCTCTACAACAGGCTAGGTTACAATGACAGCTGGCAAGTCGCAACATGGGGGTAAACTGTTTGCTTGTGAACTGTTAGGCTTCAAGAAAATGAAGGCTGCAAGGAAACATTAAAGCTCATCATGTCAAGCAATTGTAATACTTATCTGGCCTTGGCTTCAAAACAGTTCTGTCCTCTGCAGCTACTGCAAAGCATCAAAAGTCTACTTCTGGTTTTCTGAAGGTTACCACTCATGCCAGCGTGAGTCTTACACACGTGGTCATCTGTGCAGAGCAGAAAGTGGAATTCGTGCACCACTGGTGTGTAACCTAGCACTGTCGTTGCTGCACGCAAGCACACGATGAGCACGTCACCCAGGCACATAAGAAGAAGAAGAGGTCGGGTGACCACTTCCTGGTGGTGAGAACCATGCTCAAGTTCTGCCGCTCTAAAAACTATATTTCTTTGTAGTGAACATTTTAGACACCATCAGCTAGAGAAGAAGATAAACAAGATAACGTAAGCTGAATGAGAAGACAGTAGCATAAACTCTAACATGTGCTTCAAAAAAGGGCTAGAAAACAGAAAGACAGCTAGATAATGCCAACACAAAGAGTCTACAGAAGAAGACAGGAAAAAGAGAGAACAGGAAAATTAAAGAGAGAGATTATTAGAGGTGTAATATAAACCAATAGAAACTAAAAGGGAAACATTAAAGGCAGGCAGGGGTGAAGTCATGAAGATTACTTGAGTCTATGCCTCGCCAAACAGCATGTAATACAATTTAAATTGTTCCTCTGTGTTATTGCTGTGTTACATATGTTAAACTAGTTTCTCAGCTCTTGGAAATCTGTGTGGCTTCATTAGCTTTATTATATGCCAAATCACATATTAGCTGAAGAGTGGGTTTTTTTAGAAAAATATGGCTTTCTTCAGAAAGCAACAGCATTTACTGAAACCTCACTTTCAGCGTGATTTTAGTGAAACTTGAGAGCAAGCATGAAATGGCTTGTACAGATAATTATTTTTACTGAAATTCATTTTTGTTCTCATTAAATACAAATACTTAACAAGCCTAGCAAGCTTATGATTCCATGTGAGACTCATATAAAATATATTAAATTCTGAACCTTGTGACTTTCAGAACATTCCTTTTAATACTACTATGCTATGCTGTCTTCAATTTACTGGATTTTTGTAACCATATTTAAGGTGTATGCTCTCTTTTAGACAGATTTAAGTGACTAAGGTAACCTTTACCTTTTTTGTTTGCTTGAGGGAGGATTTCTAGTCTTTAAACTCTAGAAAAATATTTTCTTCTACCTATTTCCTTCTGAATTGAGATGATTTTTAGATTGCATGTAGCCTCTTCGTAAGTAGGATCATTTGCAAGCAAATAGAGTGTTACAGTTAATGCAAACCAGGTTTAAAATACAGATTAAGATTCAATTTTTTAATATATCCTGATCTTTAAATTGTACGCACTGATTAAGACAAACCTCTGGTACATAGTCTCCCTTACAGATATTTGTAGACTTTATGACTTTTGCTTGCTTTACACCAGCTATTCAGACCCACGTTAAATTGTAGTCACATGAAAATCATTTACGTTCACCTCCTGGGTATGTAAAACAAACAGCTAGCACAGCATGTTACAAAGCAGTACAGGCTTTCACAACTGACTAAGAAGCCACTGTATTTCATTTATTTTCTAAAATAATTTCTATTTTTGAAATGGAACTATATTAATCATGGAATCATAGAATGCCTTTGGTTGGAAGGGACCCTAAGGATAGTCTAGTTGCACCCCCCCTGCCACTCACTAGACCAGGTTGTCCAGGGCTCCATCCAACCTGACCTTTAACACTCCCAGGGATAGGGCATGCACAGCCTCTCTGGGCAACCTGCTGCAGTGCCTCACCACCCTCTGAGTAAATTATTTCTTCCTTACATCTAATCTCCATCTCCCCTCTTTCAGTTTAAAATCATTACCCCTTGTTCTAGCACTCTGCCCATGTAAAAAGTCTCTCTATCCTCTTTTTTATAAGCTCCCTTTCAGTGCTGTAATGCCACAAGGTCTTCCCAGAGCCTCCTCTTCTCCAGGCTGAACAACCCCAACTCTCTCTGCCTGTCTTCATAGGAGAGGTGCTCAAACATTGCCTTTACTCTATATAGAAGGATAAAAGCAGCAGCAAAAGATACGGCAGGTGTTTCAGAAGTACATGACAAGGAGCTGAAAACCTATGTGCTCAAACCACCACCTATTTCTATTCTATTTTTAATTTTTCAAAATGATGACTTTGCATACGGACAAAGTAGTAAAGTCATTAACACTTCCAGTAAGCAACCACTAATTTTTCCAGCTGGCCTAAACATCATTACAGTTGACAGCATATAATCATTTCCATGAGCAAATCAGTTCATTCAACATTTGTGGCAGCTGAGAGATGGCGATGCCCCAGTTCCTGCTTTCTGGCTTGGTTTGGCTCAGCTTGCCTTGCCGCGCCCCTTCCTATCTCACACTGGCAGCAGAGCTGGTCACACCTTCCCAGGTGGTAATGCCACTCTCTGAACCAAGAGGAAATCAATTGCCCACTTTCTTCTGAGCATGGGAGGCAGGCAAGCTGGGCTGCCACTGCCTTACTGGTCTTACACCAACATGCAGAGGGAGTCCCCAACTCTGAAAGTTCTGCTATCAAATGAAATGGCACTAGGGTAAAGCTTTGCTACTCCACCCAAGTACATTTTTGTAATTTAAGGTCTAAACATGACATTTGTTTATGGAGGTTCCGATGGCGCACACTGCCCAGAACACCCATAAGCAGGGCTGCCCAGAGCCATGCCATGGCAGCCCCAGGATGAACACCATGCTTTGGTGGCTGAGGGGAGTCTGATCCCAGTTCTGATTATCTAAATCCCATATAACTCCTTTAACACCCAAGGAGGTCCTGCAGACTTAAGCTGCTGTAAATCAGATCACAGTGTGCACCTAGGATTTTAAAATGCATTACAAGGAACTAATTACTTATCATCACAGCAATATAACAATCACACTTTGTGAGATGACAGTGCAGAATGATTGATTTCTTTTTTTTTCCTTTTTCAATATAGTACTAAAAGTGAGCAAAAAGTAAGTTAGGGGGAGCTGAAAGCAAAACCTACAGAACGAAAAAGTATTAATTTCACAAGCAAAAACGGAGGGTGGGGAATAGCATTAAAATCTCTTTGGCATCTACCAAAAGTTCCATTTGCAAATAAGCGGTAATAAATTACGGTCCACTTTGTGGGCAAAAAACCTATATAAAATCTGAATGACTGGAGTAAACAGGCACCTTGCAGGGAGCAGGAAACGTTGCTAGACTGCATTAAGTATAGAACTGAGAGTATCAAATGAGATCAAAGGTCAATTCACAGGAAACTCAATACAGTTACTCACTTGTTGATCTTGTAGTTTAACTCCAACTACCCTGAAGGTGTTCGTGGCCGTGTTGTGGTATATGTTGATTCTGCTGAATCCCTGCTGTCCAGGTTTGATTGGCATCCATTTCTTACTGGTATCGTCATAGACCATAACTGAAGCCCGGGCTTGGCAAATACTCTGTTCACTGGAGAGAAAAAACAACAAAATCAGGAAAAAAAGCCAGTGAATTTGCTGCATACTAGCAAAAACATCTAAAGGAACAGAAACCAACAGAAATTAAAAGAACTACTTCGAACATAAGTTTTATGAGACCTGCTAATGCTTTGAAAGCAATCTGCCTGTTAAATTAAAGCTGGCATGGATATGTACATAGACTTAAAAAACTCCAATATGATGCTGTTTTGAACTGATAATCTATTTTATATAAAAATATTAGGTCCTGAGAAATAATTGTTTCACACAAACATTAAGAAAACTGCCCAACAGTATGAATGCTCCATTTATTTTATGTACCTACTGGCAAGTGAAGCTTTTCACATTTGCATAAAAACTTACCAAGATTTTACAGCTTACTGACAAAAGAAACGTGACATCCACAGGTGAGTTACACATTTAAAACTGGAAGTTACCAGACCTTGAACTAAAAGCCACGTTAGGTAAACTGAAGAAATCAATTACACTAATCCAGCTGACACCTAATACCCAGACTCACTGACGCACTTAGAACTCCCAGAATACATGGTGCAAAACACACAGGAGCTCTTTTTTTCCTTCATCCTAGTCCCAAAGAAAGTGGAAAAGGGGAATCTATGAACATCTGCATTTCAGGGTTAATGTCAATAGCTATTATTTTGCATAGCATTAATATAGAACTATTTTTGTTCTGTAGATTTACAGAAATTTATCAGTTCTTTCCCTCTTGCTTGCATATTTGTGACTAATATACATACATTAGATTCATGCTAAAACACCTTTCATCTACAAGAAATGCCACTGGCAAATACTTCTAAGGTGAAATGTTCATTCAGATCAGGATTTCAGTTCCCAGACACTTTTCTTATACCAGAGGAAATGGTGCACGCTAGGCCTAGATAAAACTCTTAGGATTTAAGTCCTGCAAAGATCTTAAGTTCACAACTGTCCCATTAACTTTAGAGCTATATATATTTTTATATCTATCTCCCTTTCTTAGGCCAAGCCATATTAAATATTTTTGTCAATGAAATATTAAGTGGTAATCCACTTTGCAGACAAATCCTTTTTTCCCCTCTCTTGCATATATTTCTTGTTTTGATTTTGCCTCAGTAATGCCTCACTTGTACACAAATACATAAGAAGCTTCAGAGTGCTGCTAAACCGTATCCCTGCACTGCCACAATGCTGAATTATACCATTGCTATAACTATACCAAATGTTGCAAACCCAGACTCACCTGACCCCATCATTGCCATCATTTTTACAAAAAGGAGAACATTACTGTAAGTAAGAACAGGATCTGGCTAAATTAGAGCAGCAATTTTCAATCTTTTCTGATTTGGGGGTCTCAAAAAGGTTCCCAAGACAGATGCATCCCTCATTGTATAAAGCCTACTGACACTGGCTTGTTTTATCAGTCACTGCACAGACTACAGGTAGCCCACAGACCTCCTCCAGGCTGTGACTAAGAGCCTGAAAACTCTTCACAGCATTTACAGAAGGAGCAATGACACTTGCAGACACCTCCAAAAAGAACAAGGTAAGAAAATTGTGAATAAAGTGTATTTTCATTAGGTAGCATGGAAACAGCTAGGTTCTGTAACGCAGATCAGAAAGACTAAACATTATTTTACTTATTTTCTTCAGAATTTATAAAATCAAGCTCATCCATCAGTTGCTGTTGCTTTGTTATGTGAGATACCTGGAGAAAAGCTGGGCTTTTGCTGATGTACTTACTCAGCAAATACCACTCCCTCCCTTTTTTTAAGGTAAGTTAAGGCAGCTTCTCCATATCTGACACTAGCAGCTGAGGGATTTGAGCTTACTCCAGCCTGCCCAACCCTCCAACTGCTCCAAGAGCTGCAGACTTGGCAGTGGCAGCACTGCTTGCATCCTCCAGACCTGCCTAGGGATTCTCACTCTGCCTCAGATTGACAGGTGGGGAGGATGAGAGAGAAATGCACAAGGAAAAGGCAAGTACACTGTATTGGCTTTGTCGTGTGGGCGTGGAACAGCTGAAAATAATTTCCAGTGGGATTCTGTGGCTGGATGGTGCCCACCAGCACCAGTGCCCAGGGCCACAGAGAGCCTGTGGGCTCCTAGAAATCATGGTCCCTCAGAGAGTCACACTCAGCCAGCATCACAGCAGGTCCTTTTCCTCAGGCCTTGATGGTCACTACAAGCCTTGTTGTACTAAAGTAAGCAAGACCATTAAACTGGTTTCTTCAGAGCATGACTAGGACCCAATGTTGTCTCTATCTCAGATGAATTTTGGAACTCACAGTTGCCATGGGCTCCTTCATTAGTCAAAATTAAATTATTCCTACTTATAACAATGGGCATACACTTAACCATATAGCATGAGGTCCTTATTGTGGAGTTATTTGTAATGCCATACCCAGATTCCAGTGGGCACAGCAGCTCTGCCTTCAGACTTTGCTGCCAACAGAAACTGTAGCAAAGAACCCCTGTGCAACCCCAGATTTGAAATACAGCAATATTTGATGCATGACAACCAGTTGCTACTTTAACATAAAGCAATGCATCAAGCTCAATCCCTGCTCTCCCTGCAGTCAATGGAAGTTTTTCATCATTCATTTAAATGGAAACATGATTAAGCCTGTTATCTGTCTTGGCCTCCAGTGAAATAACAGAAAGGAACATAAAACAAGTACAGCACAAGGGGAATCCTTTCCTGCAAAGCACTTCATCAATCTTTCACAACCTAAAATGCCTCCAGGGACCCATCGCTAGCTTGCTGTCTCACCCTTAAATGGAGGTGTAACTCTTTATGCTTGAAGACTCTCTCCTCTTCCTACCTACAAAAGGCACAACTCTTCCAACTGCTACTTTAAGGGGCTTCCCTGAAAACAGTTCAGAAAACATTCCTCTTAAAAAGGTCAATAAGAGCCTCTCTAATCCCCTTTGTGGAGTCTGCTAAACATAAACCAAGCAACATTGGCTTCACAAAGCTCCAGCAAAATTTTCTGTTATTTTTGGGACCATACACCATTGATACATAGGTCAACTACACATAACAGGTAATAGATACAGGGTTTAGTCACACTACTGTGCATAGTCACACTCCTTCATGAGAAAAGTCTGTCAGATATCAGTATTTATGCACAAAGTCATGACTGTAGCTTCTAGAACTTGTCTCATTTTCCTAAAAACTCATAAAAGTTACTGAAAAATGAAGACTTGTCAAGCTTCACATGCTTTTCCAAGTATTACTAATTGCCCTATAGATTTTTGATGCCATGTTAACATGCAAGCACACTCATCCACCTGGGTTTCCACAACAGGCGATTATGAGCAAAAAAGACAGAAACAGCATCAAGGAGTCTTAATTACAACATTGTTCAGATTTGTGTATAACATCTACTCCAATACACTACACTTTGTCCTAGGGCAGACTTAAGACCTTTTATTTATATGTGGAGGGGAAGAGGTTCTTCCTAGGGACCCTTTACATCCAAATCCTAATATGCATCCCTATCTATTCTGAAAGCATTTTCACCTCCGTACTTTGTATCTGTGGGATGGTAAACTTCTGCACCAGGACCGTTTGTTTACCTGAAGGTAAAACAAATCTGCTTAAATTCATATCTGATTGAAGCAGACTGCACAGCCCATACCTAAAATCCAACATTCATTGAGATTTTCAGAATATTGTTTCAACATTACAAAATTATACATTTCAACAAAAAAACATGTTTGCAGGTGATACTGTTTGCTTCATTTTGTATAACCTATTTTGACTCACTGTCTTCCACATCTTCTGTTTAGGACTCAAGATTAGCTAATTTGGAGTTAACCCTTCTTGAAAGGGTCACCTTTGACTCTTCTTACCCAACCCCAGTGACAGTGGGCAGCCAAGCATGGTACCTGGGCTGCATGGCACACTTGGGTTGGCCACATAGCTTTGCTGTATCCTCCTTGCTATACTAGCTACGGTGCCAGCAGTGCTTCCAGCCTCAAAGGAGTCACATCAAGTTTAAAGGTACCACCTAAAGTACAGAGACTACTGAATTGGGGATAGCAGTGAGGCTGCACTTTGATATAGTGCTGCAATGAAGGTGGCTTCATCCAGAAATGTCTCTCTTCTTTTGTCTCTGCAGGAACCTGAAAAATGCACTACTTTCTCCCTGGCTTTTAGTAAATTTATGATTACCATGGACTTACAGCCAAAAAAGAGCCACAAAGGAATGTAGAAAAGATAACACAGGTGGTCTTAGAGAAAACATCTGTGGGTTTGGGTTTTTTTATTATCACATGGGACTTAATGGGGCTGCTTGACATTACCTGGCTAACTGCAAGTAATCAAATAGAAGGAAATTGGGGGTGGGGGGGGCGGCGGAGGGAAGGCAATGAAATGACAGAAATTAGTGTGGAGGTTGGTTGTGGGGAAAAGTCCTCCTGCTCCACTCTCCCTAGCCCAGTGGTTTATCTATATTCCTTTGAGCAAAAAGCTCAAAACTGAGCCACAAAAGTCCTGGCATAGAGAATAAAGAGGAAAAAGAGAGTAAACCCTTAATGGTTGGAAGCAAGTCGTTGGTAGAGCAGTTCTAGAGGGTCTCCAATGCTTTTCTCTCCTGTCCCAGATTGAGAAAAAGATGAGAGGCCAACCTGCACTGCTCCTTCATCGACCTGTGTTCTCTACTTACAGGGTATCTCTTATGAATAAAACTTTCACAGAGTATGGTACTGAATCACCGAGCCCACCTCTGACAAGAGGCTCCATGCAGAGCCTGCCATGGCATAAGGTGATCCCTGCCCTCCCTGGACAACCTGACCAACAACAGCCCACCCAGAGGTCAGCTCTCCAGGAGCAATAGGAGAGGTTTAAATACCTTCTCCTAGAGCCATGACAATGTAACACATCTTTTGGAGAGTCATCAAATCATGCTCACAGAAGCACAACAAATGACTGCAACTAACCAGCTTCAGGGTTAAACACCTAATTGTGTGGGCTCTACTCCAGAAAGCAAGCTGGACCAGGACACTTCCACTATCCTTTATATTTACAGACAGATCTCTTTCCTTGGGACAGAAATTCACTTAGCATAAACTGTGAAAGCTCCCTGACAGAAATCAAGCCATAATGCTTTGAAACTATTACACATCTACTTTGTTTGAAGCTGCTCATGATTCTCTCACCTTCAGACAAGCTGTCTTCTGGTATTCTGAGGAAATTCAAACAGATACTTTCACAAACATTTACCTTATTTTTAATTTCTATTTTTCCAATCCATTTCACACACACAGAGAGACTATAAATCATTAAGAATTAAAAATTATTTTGGATTGACCTAACATCCTTATGGGTGTCAGAAATTGTTAATACTACTTTGCCCAAGGCTTGTCCTACCTGGGAATAAACTCTCAGCACGCAGAATATGTGAGATAACTCACAAGCTATTTAACATATCTTGCTCTACTTGTCCACTGAGTCTGCCTACAGAAAGTCACATTTGTGTGGCTAAACCTGACATACAAGAACTAGATTTAAGAAGCCAACAGAATTCTCTCAATGTCTGCTTAAATAGCTAACATAAACACAAAATCCTGTGTATGGAGACATGTGCTCTGTGTGGTACAGATCTGTGTTAACCTCAAAATTAGTAAACAACAAGTCATGTTCCTTCAGCAGTTAAAGTGTACTGCAAACTCTAACAGACTCATTTCCTAAACATTCCAATTGGGTGTAACTACAACAAATATAAAAATGACTGGGATGCAGCAAAGTGTTTCACTGGTTATAGAAAGAGGTGGACATTTCTGTCTAAGAACTGGATTTACAGGAGAATAAGTCTGGGAGACCTTCCACACACAAGCTATTCAGGTCATCTGGGCTCATACAGACAATATCTGAGATCTGTGCTCATTACAGAGAAAACCTGCTGGAGTGCAGTGGGTCTCCAGCTTTCCCACCAGATTCTCTGCCAGCTTTGCTCACAACCCTGTTTCTCATTGGGAACTTCTCCAACACAGTATCAGTCATGCTTGTGACTCCTTCTGGGACCTCCTTTTTCAAAGTCTACTTCCCTCTGCAATGAAACCCACAGAACCACCAGTGTCACCATCGTGCACCCTACCTCTGTCACAGAACACTGAAGAACTTACTTCCTCAGCAACTCAGTAAAACCTCATAATGGAACAATAGCATTTAACCACTCATCAAACTAAAGTGGAAACCCATAGGGAGTTAACACCCAGACATGTTTTCAATCCTCAGTGACATCTGAACCCCTGATTTTTTTCTAGGAGACATTTATAAAAACAGCAGTAACAGTTTTATACATAATATGGAGGTGTCACAACCACTATCTCCATTTGCTTTTCAGAGTCTCACTTCCTGGGACCCCTTGAAAAACCAACCCCTAAACCCAGTGGTCAGAAATCTTCAATTTGCACTCACTCCTGATTGTCTGCTTGTCCAGAGAAACATCCATGACAGTGATGCCTTTGCCAGTCTGCCTGAAGAGAAACCTATCTCCCAGAGGATATACTACATTTTGGTCTCCATGAACATATGGAAGACTTGCCTTTGGCTGAACTGCCTACAGGAGATGAGCCTTTTTGCACTGAGCATCTGCTGCACGTGCCTGGTCATCACCTTTCTTCACTGTTAAACTTCAGAATCTAAACAGTTTAATATTAAATAATTACAAGAAAATAGAAAAAATACAATGCCTCCTTCATACACAGCTCTGAGAAAGACTGACACTGTTAAATAAAGTCACATCACACCCACAAGGTAAATTTTTACTGAGCAGGAAATGGAAATACTGCTATGTACAGTGTTACAAGAGTAAGATGAACACTAGTTCACCTCCACAAGGAAGAGAACTTCAGAGTTACTTTTCTTTCTGCTATCAACAAGATATTAATTTTGAATTCTCCCTTATTATATGGGCATACCCAGTGGGAATTGACACATCCAGTATCTGTTGCAGATACTTCAGCTGAAAAACTAAAAAAAAAAAAAAAATTTATGAGGCACCCAGGTTTCACACTAATCCAGGACTTTCAGAGCTGGGTTGCTAAATTTGGGAACGCACATGCAACCCTGGTGTGATCACAGAAACTTGCATAACCTTCTGTCACCCCTCAGTACTCTTAAGCATGGGAAAAGTGAGTAGAACTACAAATAAATAAATAAAGTATGCAAAATGACAATGCAGCAGAAGACATGTTCCACCTGGGCCTGGCTGTCAGTCTAGAACAGCTCAGTCCTCAGCATCACCAGAGAAAGTCTGTGCAGAGCCCTGACCTCTCAGTGCCTGCTGCAGCACTTAAACAGCACACCTGCCAATCAGTGGAGACCTAGGGCCAGCAGAGTGGCTTGCAAATTGATGCCCTTGTAAGCTGGCACATCTGCTTAGCTTATGTTGCTGAGATTTTGAATGGTGGAGTTAATTTTAACCTATCATTTTTCTGGCATGTTTTACAAACTGAAGAGTAAGAATTCAAATGATTTTAAGGGGAACTCCAGTAATCAGTATCTCAACATCTTAAAAAAAAGTGCTTTAAGAGAACAAGTTTGCAAAAAGCATTTCACAGGGGAAGTGTAGTCCTTCAGAGAAGTGCTACTGCTGCTGGGCTGCCAGAATTCCAGAGCCATGCTGTGCTCCAGGAAACTTTCCCTTCAGGTTCTACCTCCTCCAAGATCAGGGGTCACAGCTGTCTCCTAATGGAGAAACTCCATTGCTCCTTAATTATTTAATTCACACAACATGTACTTCTGCAGTGAAGTGTGTTCACTTTCAGATTTTGCATATCACCTTGAAGATACACTTGGGGAGTTCCTACAAATAAATATCAAGTAAATGTTTAGAAGTTCCTGAAAATAAATCAAATAAACAGCCTGGGGAAACACTATGAACCCAATTAGTCAAAAACAGTAAAAAGGCAATTTAACGAGATGAGGTTGCTATTAATATAAACTATTTCACTTCACTCTTAATTACAGAAATAAAAAGAAGAAGTAACTAATCTTGTAAAATACACATTATGCAAAACCCAGAACTGAACTGTCAAGTGGAAATACATGACTGAGTGCTCTCACTCATGGGTCAGCCATATACATATTTCAGGAGAACAAAAGCTTAAACAAAGGATTTGAAAGATCATAATCTTAACTAATAATCAGGAAAGTCAGCCTTATAAGTGAATACAGGAAATCAGCATGCAGATCTTTCATTAAAGCTGGTGTTGCCCTGCCTTGGTTTCCCTTCAGTCCCAGAAGAAATGCAAATAAGCCTGTGACAATTTCCCTGGAGCTGACGGAGGCAGATCAGGAATGAAGGAGGCTTGCTCCGTCAAGGCAGCCTCTCCCTCACTGCCAGGGGGTGCAAATTTAATGTAACATTGCCATAAAGCTTAATTACCATTTTATACAATTATAAATTATCCTAGGAAGCTATAACCAAAACACAGACCTTCTGCATTTATACCAATACATGCTTTCCTTCCCACCCCACCACGTTAACCCTCGTCAACAAATTCCCTGCCATCCTGCACTATCCCCAGGTACTTACATGGCTGCCATTGAGGGAGACCTGTCAAGTAATCCCACAGGAGTATCTGCTCAAGTCCCACACGTGTGCTGAAACCCAAATGGGCTATTTCACCTGATTACTGAGCAGAAGACAAATTTGGCAGGGAGAAAAGCCAGGAGTCTCTATGAAGGCTTATAACCAAAACAGGAAAGGGAAGCTCTATTGAGCGAGCAGAAGGGCAGGAAGTAACACTTACTTGGTACAGCAGGGGCGGGGAAGGGACTTTAGAGAAGAAATGTATTCTTTGTTTCAGCTGATTTACCAAACAAAAGTCCAAACAATATAGATTAAGATTAGATGCACTGCCTTTGCCTCATTGGTGGCATAGGTATTAAAAACATTTCACTTATTTTGTCAAGGCACAGGTTCACTGTCTGAGAAAAAGCAAAAGCAAACAAACCTCAGACCCATAAAAAAATTACTATTATTCATTTACGGCATGGGCGTTTGCACGGTGTAGAACCAAACCTAGAGGCCCCTGTCTCACCTTGCCACCAGCCTAGTGTTGTCTGTGTCTAGCTGGGGAGCAGTTCCAGCCTAAAACATGAATTGGCATGCCACAGTGCCCAAGATACTGCATGCTGACTCTCGTCCACCATGGCAATACAGCATTTGGATGGGAGCTGCCTTACACCTGGCTAAACTGAGATCCAGCCAGAGCAAAACCTCTTTTATGTTTGCTCTCCAACCCCACTGTCCTACTTGGAACATCATAAATACATGAACTAAGAAATGCATCTTCACAGAAGGAGGTAATTGGTCAAGTAGCTTATAGAGGGACATGGGAGAAACCACCAACATTGAAAAGAAACAAGAAAAAATCTGCTCCAAAAAAAAAGCAAAAAGTTTGTGCTCTCCCTCCACCATCAGCAACTGGGAGAGCCCTCAGCTCAGCAGTGGGTAGACCCCAGCCTCCTGGTACCTGGAGACAACAAAGATGAGAATTTGTCTCCTCTGCCCTGCATGACTGTCTGTCCCACACTAAGCCTCCCACAAACAGCATGAGGGATTTGGCTTGAAGTTACCACTGCAGAGGTCACAGCCATAAGGACGAGGATACCTTATCTCACAGCTTCTACTGTAGAAGATGTGCCATTCACTGCTGCCCTTCATACAGTTAGCCCTGTCTACCATTCTGTCCCTTTCTGAATTGGAGTGCCTTGCCAAACTAAGCCTCCTTGACCATGCTGTGCCTGCAGGAGACCCCTGGGAGACTAAAAGCCTTCATTTGAGCTGCCAATGTATGTGTTTGCATGCATCCATGTTCCCATTAAGGGGGAGCTTGTTTTTAACCTGAAGTAATGCTTCCACCTCCCCTATCTCTGCAGGCTCTTGCCTGCTCTGCTGCTCCATTAACTGGGCACTGCCATCTGGCTATGGCAGCAAGGTGGCCTATTAACACAAACTGAAACTTTACAAATTTAGGAATAATAACTGAAAATATTGCAGCAAACAGAGTGGAGGTCTTGGAGAGCAGAACAGCAAATTAAGACTTTATTTAATGCTACCTCACCTGGGCTAAAACTACAGAGGTTTTGGTGAGCTCCCTCTGAGGGGTGGCAGGCCCTTGTGACAGATCATCCTTCTTTTCTCCCCATTCCTTGGTCTGGCAAACATACACACCTGTAAAGATTGTCTAGTCTTCCTAGCTTCACCTCAGGGTATGGGTGCATTATGGCACAAGGAGATCAACAGCAGAGACAGAACTAATGCCAGGAAAACCCAACAAGAAGAACTGGATAGACTCTGCCACAGTCTGGTGGAATGTAGAGCAAGCTGGGTTTTCTTCCCATTTTGAAATGGGAATTTTCAAATGAAATTATTTTGGGGGCTTTTTTGTCAGTGTGCTCACAAGTTGTCTCGGTGTTGTCTACAAATGTTACCCATTATCTGTGACTGCACAGACATGGACAGTGCAAACACAAAATGCAAACAGCTGCAGAACAACCCCACTGGGTGTCCATCATGATCATGCCCTGCCTAATGACTTCATGCCCTTTACCTTGATAGCACTTTTTAACACACCTTGCTCAAGAGAATAGCATTACTTAAATGTAATTTATTTATTTAAATGGCATTACTTGAGCCACTCCACTATGTGATCCCAGGAAGGTAGTGCAGAACCAGCGTGTGAAAGGAGGGAAAAAGGGTTTGCACCCACTTGTGTGCCACTGCAGCATTTGCTGAACCGCTCTGTGCCCACCCAGGCATTACACAAGCCAGGAAAGGACAAGTTACCTAATCTCAACCCAGTTCCCTAAAGTGCAATGCAAATGAACCACCTCCTTCCTGTACCATTGCACAAAATCTTATCTTGCTCACCTACTTTGATCCCTTTTGCTCATCTGCTCAAACTCCACCCAGAGCAGCCATGTCACCCATGTAACTTCCCACAGCATCCCTCTAGCTGCAGAGATGCTCTGCTCTTGAAGACCTGCTGGAAACAGAGCAAAGACCTATGATTTTACCATAACAGCAACATGTAGCATCCCATGCACATGGGCTTTCTCTGGGAGTTAGAACAAGAGGCTCCGATGTCTCCACTGATGGCAGCAAAACCTGCAAAGCCCTATGAAGACCAGTCCTCAGGAGATTGCACAGTCTCACATCCTTGCAGTGGCTTCAGAGCACAACATACTTCTGAATAACCTCAGATTCCTGTTTGACATAGCAAGAAGAGAGGATTGTAAGAAACAGGCTGAATTTGGCAAGGCACACTAGCTACATAAACACTTCAGTGCAGTTTCTACTAGGGAGGAAGGACTACTAACACTGCTCTACCTGAGCAGAGGAGCAGAATGCTTTTCACTTGACTGGTGTTCCTGTTCTAAATGATTGTTCCCATAGTCCAGCTGAAAGACCTGCAGAAACTATTGGTGAAATGGCAATTAGTAAAACATGGGTGTCAAAATCTGGTTGATCTCACGTTTGCTAGTGCCTGTTCAGCTGCAGCTTCTGATTCCAATGCAGTAAAATCTCCATATGACTGAAAGGTTTTGGTTTTAAACTGACAGAGGAAGTTTAAAACTCAAGGAGAAATAAAGTTTTCACTGACATTTAAGCAAAGCTTCTTCTGCTGTGGTTTTTATAATTTTCCCTACTCTCCCTCCCATTTAATTAAACATTTTATTAGAACTTTTCTGGGATTTCAATTTGGCTGCATTTTCCTGATACTACACCTTCTTCCTTTGAGATCTGGGTAGATTTTGAGCACTACTTTGTTTTATTAAAACAATTCTGTTTTTCATGAATTTAAAGCTTGACTTTATTTGGAGGCAAGTGGCAGTTCCTCTGTATAGCTCACATGCTGCTGAGACTACTATTCTGGAGTTTGTCCATATACTGTTTAGATGAAGAGAAAAGAAAAACATGACCTGAAATATGAATCTCCAAATAACTATGTACTCAACTCACTAATTGCCCAGATCAGTCATACTGGCTCCACTGTTCCAGGCAGAGGGATGCAGGAAGATGGACTAACAAGAGATCTGATTTTGTGTGTCTGGGATAGATGCAGTCACTGACTTTGGGCAAGGAGACAGCACTCAGCTGTCAGAATAGTTGTCCTGCTAAACCAAGCAGATATGATTCTCCTTACACACCAAGATCAGCTACAACAATCTGGTTTTAAAGATTTTGTTCTCCTGGACACAAACACTTTGAGCACACCTGAAAACTCCCAGCCTCCCTCCTTCTGCTAGCACTGTGTACACCCAAAGCACAGCAAAGAGCAGGTTACTACTGACACATCCAATGTCATGCCAGGAAACAGTGACAGTGAGTGGGACAAAGCCCAGTGCTACCTCTCAGTGCCCCCATCGTAAGCCAAATTAATTTCATTAAGCACTGCAGTATACATTCCAGCAGAAGTGCCTCTAATCACCTCTTTGCATTGCTAAAATGCCTGCATGGCCCTGGACTAAAAAGGGAACACTTAGAAGGAAACAGCACACTGGGACAAATGACAAGTAAGACCCAGTAGCTGATTTCTATCCAGTCCTAACAAAGGACCATATGCTGGATAAAGAGATTATTTCAGTCATGTGTTGAGATCTGTGTGAGAAAATCAGGATTCCAGAACACAGAAGGGAGGCTTTAGTTGCAATGATGTGACTATTGCCATAGGTTTCCCAGTCTGCTTCATGTTCCAAAGATGTCCCAAGTAGTGGATTTGCTCTCTTTTGGAGAGTTTCATTACCAAATGAAACATGATTTATACAAAACAGTAACATCATATATTTCAAGTGAACACAGAAAGGTGAGTATCTCAGCCTCAAAATGACTCATCTCCAAATACAAACCCCAGTTAATTAAGACTGAAATGATGCAGTGTAGAATGGGTTGTATACACTCTAAAAAGACTATTACAATCACAATACAGAAACAAAACTATAATCCCCCAAGAGCTATCTGAAGACAGACATGATTAAAATATATTTGTCTTAATAAGCACACATTTCACACTTCTGTTTTTAATTTCACACATTTGTTCTTAGTTCAGTGTTACTCCCAAAAGGCATCTTATTATATTGCCCAAAATCTGAAATTTGCATATGGCAATGTCTTTCATGGAATGACCTGGTGATGAAGAAATCAGAGTTCACTCTGAAATTGTACACTCAAATCTCAAACTACAAGACAATTGTATCAATATATGCACATCATTACACATCAAGTATGAAGTTATATACTCAGAGTCACAAAACTAATCTCACAGCTGTTAATAGTCTTTGAATGTTAGACATTTCCTCATACACTGAGATCTGCAACTGCTAAATACGCTGATGAGACAAAAAAATTTCTTTGTCTGCAGAAAGTTTAACCCTGTACTTTAATATATGCTATTGGTCTCTTCACTCACTTTAAAGGAGCAGGAGAGATATTGGAGAGGAGAGTAGAATATATTTAGCATTACAAGAGTTAAAATTAACTCTGCTAACTGCCACTTCAACAGCAAAGCAATTGTTCCTGTACTGAGCATATTTTACAAATGAGACTCTTCTTGAGACTATGCATTTAGAATGCAGTCCCTTCATTGCTGAGGTCCACGGAAGTTTTGCCATGGACTTAAAAGACACAAGACTTAACCCTTGGTATAGGTACTTTCAAGTAGTTACAAATAAACATATGGCAGGAAGAAAAATATACCAAATCTTTCAGAAGACTCGAGGCATGCAAGATTTGGGGGGCCTTATTTTTTCATTCTGGGAAGCCTCTAATTCTCAATTCATGCAGTGCTTTTTCTAAGATGATTTCATCTCTGCCCCCTACTCTGCAGAAGGAACAGTCAGGACTCACCTACTTTCAAGGGGACTGTGTGTTTTGGCTGACGCAAACAGCTTAGGTATTGCTTTAAGGAAATAACTGTATTGCAGAGAATTAACTCTGTGGCTGCCTTCAATTTTCCTCTCTCTAAACTGTGATGAGCAGTGGGCAGTAAGCCCAGACCCCACTTTAAGCAGCACAGAACAAGTTACAGACCATATGGAGAGAAATAAACTGCCACTTCATACACAGGATGTCTATAATGCCTTTTTGCTTGAGTCAGCTAATTGCATATCCACAAATCAGCACGTTTATAACAAATGGAGCGTTATGATATCATGGGAAATTTATTTAATATGATCAAAGTTTGTCATAAGAAGTTCCCCTAATAGTATGAAAGTACTCAAGAGTCCTGAGTGCCAGGGACATTTTACAGTCCTTATTAAACAAACATTTCCATGGTGTTTCATGGCAGCCAGTGGTGCAAAAGACTGTATCTTCTAAACCTTCCCTGTCAGCAATTTCACTGCAGCCACCAGCACAGGCATCTCCCTGCTGCAGGCAGAAGGCAGCTTCATGCTCACAGAACCGGGCACAGCACCCACACCTGCTCCAGCAGCAGTTAAGTTACTGCTCCCATCAGTAGCCTCAGATAAGGCTTACCATCTCCTGTCTTTCCCAGAGGCTGAGAATTAAAATGTACAGACTTTCAAATTCTCTTCTATACTGTAGATTTTAAAAGGTGTACTTAGCTTTTCCACATAACTATTTAAATGCTAAAGCAAATCAATGATCTTGATCTAAAGACCTATTAGCAATGATCTAGAAGTCAATATAAACTCACTTGTGGTACTAGCTTTAAAATATTCTCATATTTCTGTCACCAAGCATATGATAGCCCACAACACTGCTTCAGAGCAGATGTGTTTTCACTCTCAGCTAGCATTTTCCTTAGACTTGAGTAAACAGATTATCACAAGTGGTTTCAGCAGTTGTAGGCAGTAGGCATCTGAACAGCACACATTATTTTTCATAGCTCCCAATTTATGGGGAGCTCATATAAATTTCTGACATTTCAATTTGAAACAAGAAGTACCAACTTTACAGTCTAAAAGACAGATTAGGAGCTTCTTACTCAAAACTAGCACTTGCACATTAACCAACCTTTCTTATTTAATGCTATCCACCACTAAGTAATGCAATTCAAACATCATGTTTTACCAAGCAGCTCTTATGAGACACCTCTGTAACATGTTGTGGGCACCATAACCCAGAGGAAGTATTTTTCTCATAAGCCTTTTAGAGGCCCATGGATGAGA
Organism: Galbula dea; assembly: GCA_013399015.1. Classification (NCBI taxonomy): domain Eukaryota; kingdom Metazoa; phylum Chordata; class Aves; order Piciformes; family Galbulidae; genus Galbula; species Galbula dea. Next base: position 482,850 of record VWZX01009335.1, read on the forward strand.
GAGGTACAGGCAGCCTAGCAGGTGTGAAGACAATGAAAGGTTTTCTGACATAAGGGATGCTGGAGTGAAGACATGGAAAAACAGCTTAAGCGATTAGAGGGGAAGAAACTGAGAAAAAATGATCAGAAATTACATTTAATAGTATTTTTGTTACTTGCAGTTCATTAAAGGCATGTGCCTGCCCAATGTTCAGGTTGCCAGACTAAGAATGCTTGATATTCACTGGGAAAGCACTTTTCAAGACAGCAACATCACCCCTTAAAAGTGAGGGCCCATAGCACAACAATAAAGTGAAGGCTGTGCTGTGCAAGATGGATGCAAAAAGCTGATGAGCTCTATTGCTTAGGGAAGAAAGATGTGCTAGGATGGCATTTGTTGAGGTAGTAAGAGGACTAGAGACTAGGTTGACACCAAGATGAAGAATGCCTGTCCTCGTTTCTACATTTGTTTCCGATATTTGCACTTCTCAGAATAGGACAGGTTGGAAATAATAGGTGGCTTGTGGACACAGGAAAATCTCAACTTGCAGAAGGATCCCTGAAGGCACAATGGGTATAGTCAGCAGCTTCTCATGTCAGCTCACCACAACTTTCATGACTATGCAACATGCCGTGGAGCACACGTACGGGGAAGCTCTTTCCTGTAACAACAGCAAAGCATCCATATTCCTCCCACTTTTTTCATGTCTTAACAGTAGACAAGTAGCAGCTTTTACAATAATCTCTTACAACACTTAACAAGATGTTCAGCTAGTTTTGCATGACTTGATACCTGCTTCATCCTTGCTGAAGGCAGTGGAAAAACTCCTATTAGCAATTTCAGCTGCTGCAGAAAATTATCTTTTATATCATCTGTGTCATTGCTTGGGCAGTAAAACAAGGTAAATGATGCTGGGCTATTGGAGCCTCATCTTAAAAGTCTGCACTGATGATGATGGGCAATGAACGTGGCCTCAAAGCCTGCAGGTATGCTTCAGCTGGGAAGAGTAACACATTACACCAGGAAATAAACAAGAGTCTGTAAAACTTAGTAATAGTATTTAGATTAAGTATCTTCATCCTGGTAAAAAATGAACATTGCAGGTCTGATCATCTGTAGGTTTCCATCATGAGAAAGGTACAGTCCTCTTCAAGGTGGGCATAAATCAGCACCAAATGTATATAAACTGTGTCAGAAATCTGTATATTAACATATTGTAATCAGTGGGGGCCTTTTTTCTTACATTTCACAGGAAGAATAATTTTCAGGGTTTTTTTAGTAAGAATAAACACAGGGATAGCTAGTGAATAGAGATGTGCAGTAAGCAAATCATTTGTCCAAAGCTCCTGACAGTACTTATCAAAACAAAGTTATCCTGGCAGCTCCTTCTTTTCCCCCTCCTTCCATTATTTCTTGGCAGATTTGTCCCCATTGCCTGGCAGATAAAAATATTTGATGAGTGCCAAAAGTGAAACAGGATCCCTAAGCACATTTGTGCACCAGACTTGCTTGTGTGCAATGTTTGGGATTGTGCAAGATGACTACGTATTTTTCTAAATCCCAGCTGCATGTTGTTTGCAATGCACAAATCACCAAAGAGGACAGACTATTTCCAATAATGGCAGAAGTATCTTTGCTTGCCCATGATTTGTACTCTTTTCCCCTAACAACCATCCTTACCTCTTTGAAAATGACATTGCTATGTCCCCTGTGACATTCCCATCATGCAGAGACACCATACAAGCACCATATCTCAGGAGCTAAGCATCTTCTGAATGGCCTGCTATACAACATGTGCAGGTTGGCAGCAAGGAGCTGGTCAACTAGACCACATGCTTCCTTTACCTTGAGAAGGGCTCCAGTTTGAATCATTCTCCTTTCCATCCACTTGCTTACTCTCACAAAGCAGTGACTTTCATTCCTCTGTCAAAATACGCTGACACTTCTAAGTCTGCTGGTCAGCTACTGGGAAAGTGGTAGAGAGATGGAAAAGAATGGGACAGACAGAAAGGTGAAGCAACCACATAAACCTTATTTCCTTAGGAAAGTGAACTAAAGAGAGGTTGGTAGTGAGGGCTCCTCAAAGAACTGCTGCTCATCTCCATCAGTGCCCTCCTCAGCCTCTCCACATACAGCTAACTGCCAAAGCCTCCACAACAGCATGCACAGTCCTTTTTAAAATCAGCTTCAGTCTATTGCCAAATACAGTATCATTTCACTGCTGATGTTTATATGTAATAGTATCCAGCACTAAACTTCTATTAAAAGCACTTCAGGCAGTGAATTTAGGCATTTTGGCTACACATAGCCTGTTGCTGATTTCATTCAATGTTATAAAAGTAATTCCCTGTAACAACAAAACCTGAAGGTACATAAAAGCTGGGAAGTGATCATGAAGGATGCATTTGGACTAGCATAAAGAACAATCAACATCAATCTTGCAGCCCATCTCACAGGTTTTGGAGTTGCCATTAAACTACTTGTGTCTACAACATGGAGATGATGTTCCTATGGTTTGTGACAATTTTCACAAGTCAGAGTTGACAAAGATTCTTCAACATTTCTTGCAGATGAGCTAAAAAGTCACTAGAACAGTGGTCTCCAAACTTTTTTGACTGCACATCTCATCACAAAAAACTTCACACATCCCAATATAATGTTATTTATAAATTACATAGAAGTACTAGTGAATTTTTAGTATCTTTTCCCTATACCCAGTGGATTTTCTCACGTACACCTCATTTTGGAGGCCTCTACACAAGCAGATGACACATACCAAAGACATACCAAAGACCCTTGTCTGACCCTGAAAAGAAAGCAGGTCTAGTAAAACATCAAGATTTTGTGAAGCTACATCCTTTTTTAGTACTGAGCCATAGTGCCCAGTAGATTGAAAAGTATCATGACCAGAAAACTGCTGAGAAAGAAAGATAAATATCTAAGGCAAAGCAATTTTCAGTAAAATTTCCAAAACTGTATAGTAGAAATGCAAAGTCCTTGTGCAAACCTGGAAAGCTAAAACAATTTAAAAGAAGGGGTATGGAATGAATTTTCCTCCATTTAATGTTGTCTAAGAAGAATAAGGAACCAAATCAGCTTTGAATAACATGAGAAGCAGAAGACTCAGCTATTCTGTAGTGCTGACCTGTAAAAAAAGAGACCATATAAATTCCTTTGACTTCAAATCTACACTTAGTAAATAAGAGCAAACATAGTTACACCTCATAAGGGTGAAAGTTCTTTATAGTTTCTATATTCCTCATCTTGTCCTCTCCTTTATGTTGGGAAGTACAGACTTTTCCAAAAGTGTAACTTCCTAGTTCTCTAGCATTTTTATTACCTCCTAAACCACGTAGGTTTTTTTGTCAGCACTTCAGACAGACTTGCCAAAGCTTTTTTTAAGTTCCAAAGCTTAACATAAAAGTTTTGCCCTTGAGACATTATACAGACTGGGAGCATTCAACAGCCTGTATGTTAAGAGATGCTTTTTGTAATAGCACTCTGGTTTTATTATAGCAGCACTGAAATATTTGGAACTATTCTTTTGCATAACTGATATGATATTTTGGGAAAAAACCCAAACCAAATAAATACTCACAAGTCAACAAATTATGGTAAGGAGAGGTGGATACAGAGAATGGGGGAAGTCTCAAAAGTAATTCAACTCTCCTTGCATATTAATGTTTTTCTGAACTTTCTAAAGCTCCATCCTCTCTCAAGTTAACCAATTCAGGAGGTCTGAGATGAAGTGGTGGAGGATTTGTAAGGAGTGACATAACCACCTGCAAGCCCAGACTCTACAGTAATGCTAATAGCCACAGCCAGGTGAGATGAAAAGGCAAATTCCTCTTTCAGGTGCAGAACCTTTACTTCTTAGAACCCACAAGAACATGGAAATCAGGATCCAGAGCTGTATTATGATTAAATTGTTTAAAAAAGCCCCACAAGACTTTTAAAATATTTAATAAATTGCCGTAACCTCCAACCTCTTCCCCCACATCCATGCTGGCTTCCCTCTGCACCCTGAAGCACTTTCCAAAATCAAAACTGATACAGAAACCTCCAGTCAGTTCACAGCAGGATCTCTCACAGTGAACTTTATAATTGGTGTGTTATCAGCTGAGCAATGTTGCAGTGTTATTTGGTCTTCTGAAACCAACTCCCCAATGTGCAAACAGAATACAAATCAGGCAAAGCTGTGCATTGTCTCTTGGGTTGCAAGCTCGGTTTAGGCAGACACATCTTAATGGATAAAACATTGACCTCCAAGACCCCTATTCAAATGCCACTTGTGTTCCTGTGACGACCGCTGGAACTGGGTTAGGGAGCATTAGTTTCAAAGAACCATTTTCCTAAGTACTAGCTGCATTTTTTGCCATGAGCCTTTTCTCTTCAATACTTCTGCCTTCCTTGCCTGTCTCATCTCTTTCTGCTTGGGCTGACTGGCTTCTAACAGCCAGACAATGGTCCTTATTAACTTAATAATACAACCACAGCTGGAAATCAGACCGTGGATTTGAGGAACGCTCCCTCTGAAATACATGATGTGTGAAAACAAAACTTTGTTCCCTGCCTCTCCTTGAAGGTTATGGTAGCCTGCACAAGGAATGGTTTCCAGCTTTGAGTTACACAGCTCGGGGACATTTTTTCATTTGTCTGGTTTTCCATCCCTCCCCCATATCTTCTCTGGACAGATGCGTTTTGCTATTCAGGACTCCTCCTGTCTGCCCCAGAACAAGAGAAGAAGGAAAATAGAACAAAGCAATAGCTATTAATTTATGTGCTATATACCTCATTGCTCTCAGCTTCTCACTTCCACTGCCACTTAGAGACAGGTTCCCACCATTTTAAAAATGAGAATAAGAATAAAAGCTGCTGATCCATGAGGTTTTCTATGTCTTGGCTTCTAATGCAGACTTGGTCTGTAACATGCCTGAGGCAGGTACTGCCAGCCCTTGTCATGCACATTGCCATGCTCACTGCAGCCAAACTCACTGCTCAACTCTGACTTTGCAGTCTCAAGGCACTGCAGTATTTAATAGAAAACACCTAGAAAACAGGCAGAACACTGCTCCCTCAGCAGCATCCTCACACTTGCTGTTGCACCTGTGGAATCTAATGTTCCCTGTTGCAAAAGTACCATGCTTGCTTTCCCAGCTGGTACTGGGTGGATTAAAAAACCCCAGATGAGCAAAAGGTTCAGAAAAGAGAGGAATTTGTTCCAAATTCCATTTTACTGCTCTACCAGCATCCCATCAACACAGGTTTTGGGCATCAGTCTCTTCAAACCTAGCATCACCTCAGGGTGATCTCAGTCACGTACCAAAGATAAGCCTCAGGCTTTACACGCATCTGTGCTCATCACAGACCACAGACACTACACAAGATGCAGCTCATTGGAGGGAGCCCCTTGCACTGAGCAGCAGGAGCCACAGGGAGAGCTGAGCTGCAGAGCTCTTCATAGCCAGGCTGGAGCTGATCTACTACCTGCTCTGCCACAGCTACACCTCCATGGCCAAAGAGGGGAAGTAGGCTATGGTTTTAGCAGAAGGAATTAACAGTGACGTCTTGATTCAATTTGTTGCATAAGCTAAGAAAAAGGGAAAAAACTGGCACGATGGAGGTGTACTTGGAGGTCTCTGGGAAGTGAGCGTGAACATGTCATTATCTCTTTCACTTCAGATGTTACAATTAAGTACCATCACATTTTAACATAACCCTGCTTGAAACAGATTCGTTTCCAGGTACCAGACTAACATTCTGGTGTTCCTCAAGCAAAATTGTGTCTCTGTTTATAACTGTGAAGCTCTAATGAGCACCCAGCTCTTTATAATCATGGCTAAAACACTGTGCACCCCCCAAAGACACTTCATGGAGGAATGTGAGAGCCAGCACTGCTGGGTAAGGGAAAGAAACGTCACTTCCTGAGCAGGGTTACCAGCAAATAACCAGGGTACAAGTGGCATGAGTATCATGGTATCTTCAGTGTGAGCTGTGAAGACTTAGGTCTCCAAAACAGCAGAGCTCCCCAGCTCATTCCTAAAGGTACTAGCCATGGTAGCCATCTACTACCTTCTTTGTATCTCCTTCATTCAGGGGTGAAGAGAGCATCACTTGTCCAAGAGCCAGAACAGCCCATAGGTCACACTTGTATTGAGCCAATATGAGTCAAATTATTTATGCAAACTACGAAATTGGTTATACTTATGCATGATCTCCATGTAAGAACTGTTTTATACACAAACAACAGTCAAAATTCTCTCATTCTTTTCATTGCAGTATTTTGGTGCACATAGGACAATCTTATTCTGAAAAAAATAAAGGAGGAAATACCATCCCTTAGGCCTTCAAATTATAGTCAATAAGAAATGGGAAACCTAACAGAAAGACATCAACTCATAGGTCTGTCCTGAAGCAATGAAAACAAACTAATATTTGTTGTTATAGTTATTTCAGTTCTGTTTGTTTTTTAGTGCTAAGACTTGGGATTTCTAAAGATACAATAGGTACCACTCTGAAATCCAAAGGAGACTTGGCACCTGGTACTTGCTGTCTGAGCTTCTTTATAGAAGCAGTGTTTATGTTTGAAGTGTGTTGGATGGTTTAATTCCAGCCTACTGAAGAGCAGCCTCCAGGTCATAGATCTGCTGCAGCTAATTTGGCAGAAGCAGCACTGACTCTTCAGAGAAGGGCAGCATAAATCTGCAAATACAGCTTCTGTCTGGGGGAATGAACAGCTTTAGTTTTCTGTAGAATGACAGTCACTGAGCAAAAGAAAGAACCAAACAAACAAAGGACAAACAAACAAAAAAAAAAACCCACAAAAAAACCCCAAACCCCACCAACACAAAAAAAAAAATAAATCAAAAAAACCCCAAACCCCACCAACCAAAAAGCCCATGGTAGTAAAGCACAGCCCTCCCCAAGGTAATGTCCCAGTTGGGTGCTGGTGGGGACACAGCAGGAAGGGAGAAGAGACTTTTTTCCACTCAACAGTGCAAGCAATTGCACTCATTTCAGGTTCTCACCTACCAATTCAATCTGTGATAAGCTTTCCCCCCACTAGTAAAAATGAATGTTTCAGCATCTTGCAGGGATGCTCAGGAGGTGATTTTCTTAAGCAGTGCTTTTGGCAGGCAGCAGTGGGAGGGCAGCAGGCAGACTCCTTCACATCATCCTCATGTGAAGGAAGCTGCACACCCCAACCTGCACCAGAGAGATCAATTCCTAGGAGAAGGCAGCCTCAGACACATAAGAGGTGCTCACCAGTGCCACAAGGCTTTGGGCATAGTGTGTGGCCCAAGAGAGGTTAGTTTTGTGTTCTCCATGTGCTTCAGGTTTGCTCAATGACCATAGAATCTGTAAGGAGTTACCTGCACTAACACTGATCTTTGTGGGGGAATATATCATGTAGGGAAGGGGAAATAAGCAGGAGAAAGGGACCACAAGTGGTTGTGTCAAATGCTAATGAGAAGATAAAATAGAGAAACCAGACCCAAACCATCCCCTGTCCATCTGTTCTAGGGAATGCTCTTCAGTGTGCTTTTCTTTAAGGAGGAAAGATTGCTGTGACCTCCTGTCTACTGCTGGCACTCTCCTTCCAGAGAAACAACTAGCCAGATTAAAGTGAATACAGTAGCTCACTTCCTCATTTGACTCTAAGAAAAAATCCTGCTGTTCTGAAATCTAAGAATTTCCACTGGGGCTACCAAAAATCAAGATCACAAAAATACAAAAAACTATTATTTACAAATACACTTAGATATGTTTTAAAATAATTAAAACAAAATTTTAAAAAAATCTAAAGTTGTTTAGTTTAAAATAATTTTCAATCTATTTCCATAATGCTACAGGAAATTTCAGTTAGCAAGATGTGTAGTGCAGTGAAAGAGAAGCCATCAAAGGCATTGTCAGCAAAACAAATGGGATAAACTGTAAATAGCAGTCACATTGTTCAGATATTCAAGACAAGCAGCACCGGTTTCTTTGTCTTAAATGGAAGATTTATTATGGTGGGAATGATGCTAAATTCTACTTAAAAAGAAATCAGAAAAGGCAAAACCAAACTGGTGCCTCCAGTTGAGTACTCAAATGAGGATGGTCATGGTAATTTTGCTTTGCATCAGTTAACAGAAAAGTGTTTGAAGTGATAGCACTGTATTTCTCTACCTTCATAAGCTTCTAGAGTTTACAGTACTATTTATCATTTAAATGGCTCTGGGAAGATTTCTTGTTTCTGAACAAAACCAAATCAATGGACCCCCCTCGAGCAGGTCAGACCTGCAGAGAGCTGGCACTGCTGCAGAAGGTTTGCTTTGCAGCTCAGACAGAGGGTGGAAGAGGTTGAGGGAGAATCTTTTCTATCTATCTCCCTTTCTGCAGGAAGAAAAGGTGCCCCACTCTGAAAAACAGCTTTTGTAGGTTCTCACAGGATAAAACAAACCTCAAAAAAACCCCAAATCAAGCTTAACAAAGGGGCTACTTCTTAACATGACTAATGGCTCAGGTTCCTCTACAGACAAAGATGCTGTTTGACCTACTGCTCTAATTAGAGGAGCAGTGATGTTGACATTTGTGTTGTATAAAGCAGACATGTTCATAGCCAGAGGGAAAGCTGTCGGTGCCTCTAAAGATCACAGCATTCATGGCGATGCAGGATGCAGCCTTTAAATATTCAAATAATCAATCCAATGCTTAGTGTCTTTCACTGATAAGAAGAAACAACCTCCAAATCAGGAAAAAAAACCCCCAACATAAAAAAACACCCCAACCCTCCCCCCCTGCAAACCAAACCCCAAGCAACCCCAACTTCAGTCACTGTTAATGCTGAAAGATTAACGGGCAATACATGAAACAGTTTTTTTCAGCTGAGTATAGTATTTCCTTCCAGATTGCCTGTAATCCAGATTTGCCATAAAGAAACACAAGCAATTTTTTACTCTCTGGGGTTTTCACTTACTACTGAAATAATAACCACCAGCACAGACTGTGGTTCATACATTCTTATGTGTCAAGTTCACCTAAGCATGAAAGGAGACACCTCTTCTCATTTATAAATACATGAAGTGAGTTTTAATTTAACTGATCTATTGCATCATATTCCCTTGACATGAGCTGCACCACTGCTACAGACAGGCATGTCATGTTTTACAGATCAAAGTCCCTGCAATAAATCCTCTCAGTGCAGTGCCCAAGCACCCTAGAACGATGGAGAGCCCTTAATGGTGCAGCTCAATTAGCTCCAAACGCCCCTCAGATTTTTTCCCTAACATGTGGTGCTCTCAAGCCCACCTCTACCCAAAGTGAAGCTGGTCATTAAGTACAACACACTGACAGGAGGTTTCATACTGCAGTCCAAGACTGAATCTCTCCATTCCCACCTCCTGTACCCCAAGGAAAAAAGTCTCCTACTGGCACAGAGGTGGAGGAAGGCTCAGCACCACTCAATATCTCACAACATGCTGCTGCCTCAACACAACCCATCCTGGACACTTTTAGAGCCTGTTTTGTAATTCAATTCTGTAAGTGGATAATTGGCTCATTAAGCTGAATTAGAGCAATATGATAATGGACAAACCAAAAATGTATCTCATCTTTATCCACTGTTCAGTCCAGCCTTCAAAAACATTGCAATGTGATTGCTACTGCTGATGCCTTCTGAAGGAAACAATTTTACCTGATAGACACCATGCTGTGCAAATTTATTTATTTATTAAAAATGCCTTTATAATGGTATCTGTTTTACTTGTGTGAAGATTGCAGCAAATGCTCCCATTCCTTTACTAATGCTTTCAATTTTTTTCTCAGCTTTTTAAGACCATTCCACTTCCCTTTGCATAGCATCCTGTGTGGCCAGAATTTCACTGAGAAGACTTCTGTAAAAGGGAAGGCACAGGAGGCTAATCTGCCATCCACATATAGCTCCAAACACAGCAAATGGACATATATAAATATAGAAAGCAATGAGATAATCTTAAAACACATTATGATGAAGGGATCTGTGAGCCTGTAAACATGCTTGGAGGGTAGATTAAGAGGAGATACCCCCTCTGAATGGTGGCAAAGGTTTGAATTGCTTCAGTGCAATAAAATCTATACCTTCTTTGCTAATAATCAAGAAAAATCAAGCCTGAAATGACACACAGGTATAAAGAAGCTAAGGAACCAGGGCCACAGTACACTACACATCACAGCAGGAGAGAAAGTTAAGTTCATCTTATTTACTCTTCGCTGCCCAAGTGCTGTTATTCTCTATTGATCACCACCGTAATTGTAAGTAGCTGCAGAAAGCCATTCCCACCACTGGGATGGTGCTTTCCAGAAGCATTGTGCTGTTTACTATACCTTGGGGAAAAAGATAGAGGAATGCAGAGGAAGGAAGGAGATTCTTCTCCCTCATATATGTTTTGTATTGACAGAAATCCAATGATCTTGTAGATGGTTATTTTTTCTCATCTGCAAGGACATACTCTTCCATTCCCTGAAATTCCTTGCTCTAAAAATCAGACCCTCTAGGCATAAACTGGAGCACAAGAGGCAGATGCAACAAACGCCAGAGGAAAGGGAAGACATACACATAGCAGCAAGACACGAGGCCACAGCAGATGGCTTGTGGTTAGTACTGACTGGGTGATGTGGCAGGTACATCAGCACGAAAGGGGAGATGTTGCCCCGTGTTAAAAGTGACCCAGGAAGGAAAAATGAGTTCAGAAATCCAAAACTCCTGCTTCTGTCCCTGGAGTCACTCACCTACTTTTAGAGTAAGGTCTCCCAAAGAACTAGGCTAACACTGTCTTTGGAGAAGGGGCCAAAAGCAACAATCGATTTGGCTCCAACACAGACAAGATTTGTGTGGAAGACTGAAACATTGCAACAGAGAAACTAAGGATGGTGCAAACACCTTCCTTGAGCATTTCCAGGGAGTAGCCTGTGAAAGAATCAGCCCATGGAACACCCTCATGTATGGTTCATTTGGGGCATTTAGATGGTGTTACTGTGGCATTTGAAGTCCTAGGCCCAACTCCCACAAGTCACTGATCAGATTTGTCACAGCACAAGAGATGCCTCTTCCTTTCCACCACATCCCCCTTTTTTCAAGAGGAAAGCTGCCTAGCTTTGCCACACAATGCCCAGACCTAACAAAGGAACAAGCTATATTTATCCTAGAACACTTGCAACTCCTGATGGATCTAGAGCATAACACAGTAAAAAGAAATAAATGCTATTTTCCAGTATTGCTGTCAGCACTTACACAAACCAAGTGCTACAAAACAGCATCTGACACGACAGTGCTTTACATAGCCCCTGAGGGGACAAACCACCACCTGGAAGAAAACATGGAGGAATCAGACCCTTTATTAATCAGGGTCCCAAAAGACCCACACCACAGTAAAAAAGTTTTGCAAAATCACAATACAAATTTGTACGTTCTCGTCTCTTTATCAGTTCAGCATGTGACTAGCAGATGATTTCCAGGAATTACTATAAAGCAATTTATTTCCCCAGACAGTAGGAGGGAGCAGCAGGTTCCTTCAGAGCTAGTACTGATCCTACTTTTAAGCTTGGCTAAATGCAAACGCTGCAGACTCTGGCAGCTGCCAGTGCACAGTGCCTGCTGTGAATTACTGTTAACAAACACATTTGGTTATATTAAGCCTTTCTTCTTCCTCCAAGTGTTATAGTCATGGTTTCTAGAGTAATCACAGGCAGTGTTTAGAAACATCCCAGCAATGAGAGCTTGAAAGCTCTCACAACATCCATCTCAAAGCTGCTGAGCATAGGAGTTTACTAGCTGCTTCAGAGATGTACCAGCAGCCTATGGGGACTGATGCTTCATTGAGGGACCAGCCTCAACTCAGGGATTCAGGACCCAGCCACTTCATCCAGGTGTTCCCTTCATCATCAGGTTCCCTATCCTTCCCCTCTACCCTGTCTTCCCCAACAGAAACCAACGTTAACATTCAGGTTAGCCTACTGTGGCAGCAACTTCTACTATGCATACTTTCAGACAAGAGCAGTGATGAAGTAGGGACCACATATGAATGGAGACTGCATCTGCAGCTGAGTGGGAAAGGGGCAGGGAGATGCAGAGGAAGAAACAAGTTTCAGGGTTTCAGTTCCAAGTTTTTGCCCAGAAGAGCTGGACCAGACCACAACTTCACCCTTACACCAGCTGTGTAGTAGCATTTGCAGCTTTCAGGATCTTCACTGGGAAATCTGCAATCTGCCTTAACTTCCAGTGTCTGTAACAGGACTATGCCCACAGTGGCAGGGAGGGCTGTGTAAAGGATGCTACAGGAAGCCACACCAGGAAGCCAGCATTTGGGCAGGATTACACCCTCATAATCTACTATAGGGTTCAGTGTCTGCCTAAGCAGAGTCAACAGTAAACGGGGCTAAGGAGGGAGCAAGGCTGCTGGAGACGGTGTAGGGGACAGCAACATGCAGGTCAAGCTTTCAAGAGACCTTTGAAATCATTAAGTTTTGCGTGTGCTGAGCCTGCCATGCCATGAGGAGATGTTGCTTCACAGCTGCTGAGGCTGTGAGCCTACTGCCCTGCATATGGATCTACTTCTCCCATTGTCCTCCTGAAATTCCAGGCGTGGCTCACACCATGTTTAATTAAGAGTTTGAAGCTTTCTTTTGGTTTGGCTGTTTTTTCCCCAAAATCACAATACTGAATAATAATACTGCTGATTAGCCTGCAAAAGAGATGACTATGCCATTGGACTGGAAGCTATAAGGCATCCATAAAGTCTCAAAAGGTACCAATTTGGGTACCAATCTAATGCACCAGAGGAAAATATGGAATTACAGGCTCATACATTATGGAGTCAAAGCAAATAACCTGATGATGATGTTTTTATAGCACTGATGCTGGGGATGGAGGGGTGGTTGCCAAATAGAAACCCACTCAGCCTTGGGAACTAGCTGACGTTCCTATACCCAGGAATTGCGTTGTAGACGCTCACAGCAGATGGAAATTGATGGCTGTAATCTCCACGAGGAGGATGTTGGCTGCACTAAGGCACCCCTGCTACCCACATCATGTGGCATGACCATCAATCTAATGTGTGTTATTAGCACAATTCAAGGTTGCAGACCATTGCTGGAGGAAGAAATAAAAAAAAATTCACAATAAGCAATTGCTGAGGGAAGCAGAGGAAGGGCAATCTTTGTCAGTTCACTGGATGAAGATATGATCCTTGAGCACCTCTGAAGTTAACACGTGGGTATTACATGGACACAGGTACATTTCTGTTCCTATAGCTACACAGTGTGTTTCTCTGCCTGCCTGGTTGCAGCATCACTGCAGATGTTTTTTTACAAGGCTGGGCCACATAAAGAGGGAAGAATGATAGTGAAGACGACCATTAGCATAGCATCAAAAGTGTATTTTGAAGAGTTGCATTTCAGTGGAAACTGAATGTTTCAGTTTCAGTTCAGCTCAGTGCAGAGTCAGTTCTGTGAGATACTGACATTATGAAGAGTGATGGCTGGTGCTATGCAGGGAACACTGCATGCTACTTCCAGCTGCAGAAGCAAGTGGAGCACATCCACGTGCCTCGCAGCTGGCATTGCCAATTCCAGGGACTCGGGGCCGCCTTCGTCTCTCTGACTTTCTGGAAAAGACAGAATCAGGGCAACTAACTTTTTGCCATGTTTTCTGCCAGCAGATTTTCTAGCATGTGCACAGCCACAGCAGCAGCCAGATTTTGCTACATTTCTATGGATAAATAGCCTAGCATACATCAAGATAAATTCAACTTGGGTGCAAGCTGAGGAATGTCACTGTGATAAGACAATTCTGTGGGCCACAGCACAGATGAAACCATGTCACTGGGGGCAAATTAAAAATCAGATGTATTTCTCTCACCATTAATAGCCATTAACTTGTTTAGAGGAAAGAAATGTTGACAACATTTTACTAAATGAAAGTTTAAGAGAAAAGAGAGTATTGATTTTAAAGAATAATTTTCAAATGCTTGTAATGATAAAATGTTCTTCTGATATCTACTACACAAAGATAACCTCAGGCCAGAGTAGGTAGAGACTAATATATTGATTTCATTGAAGCAGACAGAGTATGCATCAGTTGGAAAGCTGGCCATACTGTTTTTCTTCTTTGAGTCAGTAGCAGAATGATATAATAGCAAAGCATTTTTTAAAATATCCACTGTGGCTGATACAGCTGAAAATATGTTCTGCAACAGCTCTAATGACACAGGGAGTGATAGAAAGTGGCACTTGGGATGATAACACATGATTTAGGTAGACATCCCCATTAGAACATGAGTTACTTCTGAAGATACATTAATCCTATAATGATTTACTGCAATTCTTAAATTAGAAACAAACGGAAAGAAAACCACTCAGAAGCCCACAAATAAGACACACAGCTATGATTGTGTTCTTTCATCCTGGTGTTGGTAGACACTGCTGCAGCACACTTCCCATCATAAAAGGGTATTTTGTCTTTTCCTCCAAGCCTAGCAGTAGTGGCAATCCTAGTTTCAACAAATGGTCCTGAAAGGTGACTTTGCTTTTTGGAAGGAATATGAAGGGACTAGAGAAGGCCAAATTGGCTTGTCCTCCAAAGAGCAGTCCCATCATCAGGGTAGGAGGTTCTTGCTTTCCATGTCCAGAGCCAGGTGCAGCATCAAACCAAATGCATTATTCAGCTACCAGATTTAAGCACAGATTTGGCAGTTTGCTACGGCACAAAGGTTACTCAGCACACATTATTGCTTGGGAATCATTTGCCTATTCATAGCACATAATTTACTTTTTCTGGAATTCTTTAGCAAAGTTGCTCCAGGCAGAGTAGATATTGTAATAAAGCATTCAATACATATTGAAAAGTCACCACTTCTTTTACTTTGGCAGATTGAAGGGGGAATTTCAGGACAGGATGAAGCAGATGTGTAATTTTGTATCTCTTGTAGTGGTCTCAAAGAAAGACTGAATAACCATTTAAATCTCCAGCAGAAAAGAGATCCAATGTGCACCAGAGGCATTTCTGAGGATTTTACAAGATATGCCCATCTATGCCTCTTCTATACCCATCTCTTTGCCTCAGAGATCCTTTTGTCTATCTCAAACATTCATTTTGCAATGACTTTACACACCCACATCAATTATGGTCTCTGAACCTGCACCCCACTCACTCCACTGTCAACAGAAAGGTTCTTCCCCCTCCCCAAACATTCAAATATGAAGGGATATTGACAGCTTACATCAACCTATGTCTAAGCAGAAATTTTAGATGCAAAAGCAAGAAAAGCCCAGACGGAAAACCACAGCAGAGTGGCATGATCCTGAAGTGTGTCCTAAAACCTGCTCTTGTAGTGATTCGGTAATTTTTACACAGGAGAAAGTAAAACTTTACACAAACTTACAAAACCACACAGTTCTTCCTGTGGAATCTTGTCTTTTCATGTATGCTGTCCTCTCTGTATGGACTCCTCTGCTGCTTTGCATACAGATTTACTGCTGCTTTTGATATTGTCAGAGTGCCCCATGTTCCCAGTGCAGCAGGGACTCTACTGCCAGCAAGCTCTTTCCAGATGAGAAGCCATTTCAAGTGCCCAATGACCTTCTAGAGCTTTTCCTTTGGAGCTGATCTGAGTGAGAACAAACTACTTCTGCCACACACAGACATAACCTTTTAATTTTGTTTGTTTTAAATTGGGGCCTTCACCACAACACTCTCACAGCACCTTCCAGAAGCAGACAAGGGAACAGAGAAAAGAACCCTTCACCCTCTCCCAAATACATAACTGCCCAACAAACAGGACTCCTCTCCATTGCCATCTCTCAGTGACACAGTATGGGAGCACTTTGAATTATTTGCCTCTTGGTTGATATGCTACAGTCTTTGCTTGGGAAGAGGAGGTAAAGAAGCATGGGAGGAAACTTAGGTGGTTTGTGGTAGCTCTTAGCATGCTGACTTTAGTGAGGGGTTTTTGTTTGTTTTAATGAGTCTCTTCTGCCTTGCTGTCAGGTCTGAAGCAAGTCTGTCTGCACAGCATGCCCAAACTTTCTGTCACACAGACGTCAGACTCCACCATCCAAGAGAAAATGCTGCGTGCAGTTATTTCCAGTTGGTGATGCCAGAAAACCTAGCTAAAGCCATTGTGCAGGTGAGCAGCACAAGCAGACCCAGATCCAGGAGCTCCAGACTAGATTGCAGCACAGTTCCTCCTCTGCTCACCTTTTCAAACAAACCACTAACCCTACAGGAAACCTCACTCCAAGCCCTAGACAGCTACATATGGCGGAAGAAGGGAAAAGAGAAACAACAGCAGTAACAGCAAGACTACTACAATCACTAAATTTTCAACATCTGCATGCTTCACTTCCTAACAAGGCAGCTCTACAAAAGAAAAGTCTTTTTAACAATGCTGAGGATTAAATTCCAGTCAACTCTGACAAAGAAAAGCTTATTCAGAAACTCTGATTTATATGGGGGGGGATTACTGACACCTGAAAGCAGAACAAACCATTGCACTACAATGAACAACCATAAGGGGAAATCAGCACATAATGGTGATTAACTTCTCTTACTGAAAACAGAAAAATTGAACTATTATGGATAAACAAAATCAAACCCATCATTTTTGGCTATAACAAACCTTTCATTTCATATTAAATTTGAAACTAAGTATTGCTTTCCAATCTGGGATACTTAAAATCCTTTCTAATAAAAGCAATGGCTAGTTTCATAAGGGGACTCAAGAGCATGATTTCACAACCACTGCAGAAGCTGCCTTGGGTCTGCACCACAGGTCTCTGTCCTGGCCAGCTTTCTTCCCTGGAAGAGAGAAATTCTTGCAGAGGTGCAATGAGCTGGGGTGGGTGCTGTAGCCTGGAGTACTACATCCCTCCCCACTGTCTAGGCTCCTTCTGAGCCCACATTCTTCTCCACGTGGGCCTACAGGTCGTTCTTGCAAAAGCAGTAAGTACCTGGGTTGAGTTGCATCAATGAAATCAGTTATGATTTAAATCAGTAAGATTTAATAAAACAGAATTTCTTGTGCTGTCTCCATTTCAGTTTGCATTTGTGCTTTTTTAAGTTAGTCTCCCAAAGGAAGCACTTAGTGGTTAGAAGAAACGTGGTGCTTGCTTAGGTGATCAGGAGAATACATTATTCAGTATCTAAACACAATAAGCAATTACACATATTAAACACTTATTCAGAATTTTAATTTGCATGTTACTTTATGCAAAAGCATATATTTTGCATTTCAGAGATTTATTTTTTTTCCAGTTTTGGTTTGCCACACTGTGTAATGAGGAAATCTGAATTTTCATTCACAGCATACAAAACAAAGCTTACATAACTTCCAAAGTGCTATCTAAAAATTAACTTTACAATTATTTCAAAATATAGATGAAATTTCATGTGCCATTGCAGTGACAGACTAAGTTTGGTCTCCTCCTCCACAGTTTCAGAGCTAGCAGATCCCCTGGATTACTTTATTCATAATAAGAACACCATAAAAAGAAAAAAGCCCCCACAAAAATTTTGTGTATTCTATTGTTTCCCAAGTTTGAATTTGCATTATTCACCTGACACAGGTGAACTAACAGGAATGAATGCAGCCCTCTCTGTGCTTCTGCAGGAAGAGGCAGTGGTGGTTGAATACTTAAGCACAAACTACATTCAGACTTCCTTCTTTTCTCTAAGTAGACATTCTCTGTAACTTCAAGAGCCAGTGTGTAGAACTGACAACAGTATTCTTAAGCGAAGGTAGATTTTAACCATTCTCTTTTAAAGATATAAAACAAGCAAGCAAAAACCTCAATCTAGCCAGGCAATCAGCTGTGGCACACACTGACAAAGGCTCCCAGGCTAAAAGATTACATATTACCCTTTAAATATTTGTGGCTTATCAAAGGTAAAACTCAGCCCTTAAAAACTTCTACTAGGCTGCCTTCTTGTATTGGTTCCCTATGCCAGGTGAATTTCCACATTACTTAGCTTTAATACACCAGTTGTTTGATAAAAGCTTCCTCTTATTTCAGAATGAGGCCTATATGTTAATTTCATTTCCATAAGTCACGCTTATTAAGGTACTGATTTCTGATTTCATTCATCATTTGCCACCTGATGCTGCTTGTAGCCATGCATCAACTAAATAACTTTCTCCAAGCCTCTGAAGCTGCTTTGCCATGATTTGACATGAAGCTATAGAAGTATCTCAACATCCCTAGCAAGCCTTCAAGGAGAAAGGGCATCTTCTACCTTTTCCACACAGTGTTCAGAATAATGATCAGGTAAGCTGACCCATTGAAGGCAGAAAATAATCTAATAATGCCTTTCTCAGCCTACAATTCTTCCAACACCTGTTTCTCCTGCTGTGTTTCATACTTCAAAGCTCTTTTTAAATAGAAGATAGTGCTATTTGCTTGAAGTTCTCATTTTAGCCAAGCCTGCTGAGTATGCCATTAACAAAGCCCCACTAACAGACACCAGGATAAATACAAATAATTACAAACACACTACTCAAGATCAATTTTAATTCCCAGTTATCTCCATTACCTTCTCCATTTGCCTCACATTTAATTGGCTTCTTTAACTATCTGCTCATTTTGTAATCCAATTAAAATCCTGAGAAGGAAACATTTTAGTTTTTATTTCCTAATTCATCCAATACTACCTTGGCAAAACCCTCCCATCTCAGACTTCTCTGCTGGCTCACGAGACACCCTTCTGGCAGCAACACACTTGAGGGACATACAAGATGGTTCAGCCACAACTAGCACCTGGAAGACCTCTAATAGGTCCTTCCTGAGGGCTTGCAGATGGAGTTCTACTCTCACCATTAGAAGGAAAATGCCCAGCTGGCACATGCAGTCCAGGCATGAGACCTGCCAAAGGGCTGCTCAGGGGTCTTGTGCTTCTCGAGCTATTCCTACCCACATGCAGTTCAGCTTCAGAGAATCATTCCTGCAGTGCCCTTCCAGCATTTCTCTTATAAAACTTGCTGGTGACAGCACAGAGCTGCTATATAAATGTGCCACAGAAGTTCACCTGACTCTTGCAAGTTTTCTACCAGTCTTTTGCAAGACCAAAGGCAGTATTTGCTTCCTGTAATATCTAAGTGGCAAGAAGGCAAAATTGTTCTTGAGTTACTCCAGCCAAATGACTGGCACATTTGTAGGTCTGTTCCCTGAAGCAGGAGGGAGAAGGGAAAAGAGCAAGAAAAGAGAGATGGGGAAAGTTGCAGCAAGAAGGACCAGGTCAGATTGCTGAGACACAGAAGAGAAGGGGACATTGCTTGTTAGAAAGGGAACAAGTGGGGTTTTTTTGGTTTTGTCTGAATCTAATTTTCTTGGGTCAAACCCAGTGGAGGCTGGCCAGCTGTCATTAGCTAAGCAGCCAGCCCACTGCATATTCCACTTGGGAACTGCTGTCTCATTTCTAGAGGCCTTAAAGACACCTGCTAGAGCTCTCTGCTATCATGGCCAAACATTGCGTACAACTGAAAATATGCTTTGTTTACTTAAATGAAACTGTCAATGGACCATAGAGCTTGTGGACCCATGTCAACAGCAGTGAATCTCTGCTTATCCAGACAACAGGTGCCATGAAAGCAAGGGCACTTCCCTCCCTCAGCACATAGCAGGGTGCTGGCAGCAGGAGAGGAAGAAAATCCATGAGATAAGAGAGGGTAGGAAAGCCAAGAGGGAGAGATTTCAACCTCCCTTCCTCAGCTCCTTGCTATCCCAGAGGATGAGATCTCACACTCACTCTGGACTGTGAGATAAAATGGTGCTCTTTGGGATTAAGATCTTACTGAGTGATACATTTTTAAAAGATTTTCCAGTGCAGAAATCTTCTGGACCACACCCTGGTATTTGTGCTGCTCCATGGTCCTGTGCTCCAGTCATGCTGGATGGCTGGTCATAGACCAGCTGCAACTGTGGGATCCTAAGCTGTGAGGAGCCCTACAAACATGGCTTTAAAGGCATGTGAGATGCGGCACAGCTGCAAGGAAGTGTGAAATGGGAATCCAAAGCATGAGTCAGATATTCCCTGTGCAGGCTGTACAAGGGGGACAGGTCAATCTTGTCTTCTTTTTAACCAGTGCACTCACTCACTGCTGTTTGGAGCTTGCTACCTCTTCCACACTTAGGCAGTACACCTTGTTCTGAGATAACCTCGGCTGGTGGGCAGATGCTGTGTTTGGGAGGAAAGGGAAGGAGCAAGAAGTCTCATCTTGCAAAGATTTTGTGAGTTTAGTTCATTCCTCCAACATGATCATTTGGAGAAAAAAGCAAGTCCAAAAACTCCAAGTCTGATCCTTTTTAGACAAAAAGCCAAGGAGATTCTGGGAGCAAGATGCCATGGCTGGCAAATCACTACAAGAGTTCTGGGATGAAAAAAAAGAGGCTGTGTAAGTGTGTCCTAACAACACCAAATCTAATCCACATAGGACTCTAAAACACAGAGCAAGAATATAAACAGATGTTTAAATAGACTGTTGTCATCTAGTGCATCCCACAAACCTAATCATAAGTAACCAATACTGCAAAAAGCCTCCTGCTGTGGCATCAGATGTAGCATTTAATAGTTAATTTGCAAAGGCTATCAGTTTCATTCTCCCTTTTTGGATATGTTTAACTGGTGTTTCACATTAGGTTCTGCTCCTGTCCCAGATCACATTCACTTCAGTTTGTGACCATACAGACACCTCTGTCTATCTCCCATTCCCCTTATTTTTTCACTGATCAGAGCAACGAAATCTCCAGGGTGTTTCTTCACTCACAGAATTGGACTCCTGGCAGGTGCACATCTCTGAATGGAAATACAAAGTATCTGGACAGGGAAGTGAGTTTACACAACCTCTGCCACCTTAACCTCATTGCAGTGAGCTTCACCAACCAGTCTTCAGGGTTGCATAATCTTCAAATCAGATTCAGGGAATAGGACCTCAAGTTAACAAAACTGTCCAGCAGAAGAGTAACTTTGTACATTAGCTAAATTCAGTCTGATAAAGCACTGAAGACATGTTTAAGCCCTAAGCTATCACACAGCTTTGAAGCACATGCTTTGAAGTATGCACTCATGTTCTCTGTTAAACTGGGGTCTATGTCCTGATTTGAATCCAGCTGTTCTCCCCTAGCACTCTGTTCATAGAGGTCAACTGATGAGCCAGAGAGCAAGACTAGCAGGACTGTAAAACAGGGACCAGATCCCCTGCTTCCAAAAGACAAGGGGTTTAAATTCATTAGCGTAGAAGCTGCTCAAATACAAATCTCATGGAGGTAGTGTTATCAAAAATTAATAGGAAACAGGACAATTTGCTGGCAAGTTATCTAAACTGCTATTGTGCCTCATAAGCACATTTGCAAGCAGAACTTAGTAGTAACAATTACTTTGAAGCAGGAAGACTCACAGGAAATGCACACAAACTGTACACGCAACCTGTGTGTACAGTTAAGGACCTGCTACAAAGCCTACTGAAGGCAATGGGTCTGAAAACAGTCAGAACCCCAAATTCGAGTATCTTGTTTAAAGATGGATGCATTTGTGATCCATGACTAAACAGAGCTAAGGGGAACTGGTTTTCCTAATTGCATTTATCTGGAGAATCTTTTTGATTTAAATACTCACATAGCTGTAACAGTGTTATCTAATTTTGGCAGAGCAGAATAGACTGACTAAAATTAGGTTTGCAAACATGCACTAAGAGACACAAGGCTTCACATGACTCATCTACTTCCCTAACTAACAGTCTCTCTGATAGACTAATGGAGAAATACTCAATAAGGATAATAATTTTCTCAACAAAGGCAGTAGATTTAAAGTAACTGTGTTATGAGCAATAAGAAGATACTGCTTTTGCCTCAAGGTAGCACATTTATTTTCAAGACATCTAGCAATAGAAAACCTCTTCTCTGGAGAAAGTACTTTTAAATATTTTCCTGGAAAGGTAGTTAAATCTGAATGAATGTGTTAAAGCCTATATATCTTCATCTCCTGCCACAGGTAGGCTTTGCTGCGAAGTCACTTTCTAAAGCAGCATGACATGTAAATATATAAGCAACTTTGTCCAGGAGGGGCTATCCAAAAAAACCAAAACCAAACACCCACCAAACAAAAAAACCCAAACCTAAACCCAGAAACCAAAATAACTCCAAAAATCTACCTGAGTAGCAGCAGTTTCCTAAATAAGAGTGTCTCAACCTTAGTAGGTTTACACCCCAGGAGTCTCACTTATCCACATTTTGCAGGCAGTGAGTATGTTTTGCCCAGTTATTCCAGTGCTAGCAAAAACCTAGGGAGAAATCCCAGGTGTCCCCAGGCTCTGCTCCCAATCCACTCACACATCCCACCATTTCCTTTCTGAAACCCATTCTGACTCTAGGTCCCTATAACAGAATCTGAATAAATCCAACAGCTTTCTCCACTAAAATGGTGAAGCTCCTGACATCAATACTTTCTACCTTAGTCCTTCAAACTGAGAGAAGTTCTCCTATATGCCAACCTGCCTCATGCTCCCCAAAGGCTGTGTAAGGACTCAACACTGCTAGAAGGTGGCTCTTCTTATCAGTGCCTCCAAGACCATGCAAGCAGGCAGAAAGATTACAGTAACCTGAGTAGGGATCTGTCTGTCATGATAATATTCTAGAAAATTTGTCCAGCTAATCAAAACACTGGGGATGCAGATTGGTGTAGGAAAGACAAATTGTTTCACAGACAAGGATGGCAATTTGCACCTCTCCATCAAACCAGAAGCATGACTTCAATTTCTGTGTGTAGAATTCAGTTACAATTTATCCCGCTACTAAGAAATGACCATGCCAATGCAGACACTAAATTCAGCTTAGTTGATTGCTATCTGTCCAGATCAGTTTCATAGACTCTACACAACCCCACACTGCCAGGGAGCATCAGACAACAGTTACGGATACATAAAGCAACCACATCCCCACTGACAGCTGCAGAAGGTCTTACTAGCACTTTTGAAGTGAATGATAACTACCTGACAGGCTGGGAAGGTAGGCAGAAAAATGACAGCCGAGGGCTGACAGTGATTAACTGATAGGTGGTGGGGCTCAGAGGGGGATACAAAATGACCTGAGCCAAGGGAGGAAGCCTTGGAGGCTGAGGCAGGGGAGGCCATGGAGGAAGATGGAGTGGTTTCCTACTTTCATAAAATCATAGCATTGTCAGAGTTGGAAGGAACCTTAAAGATCATCTAGTTCCAACCCCCATGTCTGGCAGGGACCCCTTTTCACTAGATCAGGTTGCCCAGAGCCCCATCCAGCCTTTTCTTAAAAGCTTCCAGGGATGGGGCTTCCACAACCTCTCTGGGCAACCCTGTTCCAGTGTCTCACTATGCTCATGGTGAAGAACTTCCTCCTAATATCTAATCAAAATCTACTCTCCTCTAGTTTGCATCCATTCCCACTGGTTCTATCACTACCTGACATCCTAAAAAGTCCCTCACCAGCTTTCTTGTAGGCCCCCTTCAGATACTGGAAGGCCACAATAAGGTCTCCTCAGAGCCTTCTTTTCTCCAGACTGAACAACCCCAACTGTCTCAGTCTGTCCTCATAGGAGACGTGCTCCAGTCCTAATCCTACCCCAGTACTTTCAAAAGGGTTTCGAATTTCTAGACTAAATTTGCTATGTCACTTACCTACCTACCCTCTATTTCTGGCTAGACTCTTGGATCTTTATTCCAGTAATGGCTTCAAATTGGGCAGTCAAAAGAGGGAAAGACAAAATAACACAGGTTCAACTACTCTGGTGCCCCTAGTCCTCCTTTTTCTCACAGGCTTTTGGGTACTTTTTGTGAGGAACCTCACTTTGAGTTCCTCACAGCTTGGGAACAAGGCAATGCAAAACTGCCCTGGTCTTTGAACCATCAGGAGAAACTATAAAGAGCTCACGATGTTGGAGGCTGTTGAAGAAAACAGGCCTATATAAACCAGGGATGTTGTGATAAAAAGGAGGAGAGTTACTGTTTAAATCATTTAATTGGTATAATTGTAGGCATCATGCCTCTTTTTATTGTTACAGGAATATGCAATAGTTACATCTTGTTCTCTCTCCCACCTTGAACCCACTAACAAAATGGCACCACCATTTCACTTACTGGGAATAACTTCATTTTCTCAGCAAGCAAAAAGTCAAGGAACTTTTGGTTTTAAAAATGAAAACTGAGATTACACTTGACATTTAGAAGCTTCCAAAATTAGAAGCTTCCAAAACTGGCAGGCCCTAGGGCTAGGGACTTTGCAGTCTCAAGGGGGCAGCTGTGCAAATTTAAAGAAATGAAATGCAAGAAAATTGCCTAAGTTGACCTCCTCTTCTGCAGCAGGGAGAGAAAACCCAATGCATCCATGCTTCACTGGGCAAATATTTATGAAGATGAGTAAAGCGTTATAATCAAAAGCCCAGTCTTCACAAGGAAATTGACTGAGGCAGCTGGTCTCCATCCTGGCTTAGGAATTCAACCCTACAGGCCCCTGCAGAGGAGAAGAACCCTGATACAAGCACATGACCTTTAGCTTTCTTTACTTATATGACTTCACAACCTTTCTTATATCTATAGTTGAATCAGATCTCTTTGCATAGCCACTGACATTTCACTCGTAGACTCAGGCAGCAATCTTGCAGTGGGGAGTCCATCAAGCCAGTGAATGCATCTTTTCTTTCTTTAGGAAGTGCAAAGAAGCACTTTCTGCTAGAAAGAAGGCTCAGTTGTTCAGCACCTTTGGATCACGTGCTTCCAGAAGAAAAATATCTGCCACTATAATTAAGGGTAGAGTGCTTAACTAAATATTTGTCAGCCATTCAATTTAAAAGGAGAATTTGTTGCCACATTATGCCATTCTAATATTGGATTGCCCTCAACTAGAACATCTGTGTACTTAACCAGCTGCTTTGAACAACTGTCTTCTTTAAAACTAAGTCAACAGATTACATGTTTTATTATAGCCAAGTTTCACTGTGAAATTCTTCCTCTCAGATGCTGTATTTGGCAAAAAGAGAGAACTATCAATTAATTTCCAAATTAAACAACTAAACAAGAAAAAAATGCACCTCCAAAACATGAAAAGAAATAAAAAACAAACCTCTCTTACCAAAGGAACAGCAACTAGTGCCTTATAACTTAGGACACTAACATGAAAAATTATTTACGTATTCATGTGCTTGATATTTGATAAGATAATTGGAAGCATGCCCCAGTAAACAGCCAAGTTCAGTCACACTGCAACTATCAAGAACAGGGGAAGAAGAGATCAGCTCCTAGAACACATAGGTTATTGGAGCCTTCAGTTCAACATAGGCTCCTCTGGCTAACTATTGGCTTAGGATATTCATGTGCACACTACTCAGAGTAGTTATCAGTTAACTGTAACAAATAACTGTTAATGAGTCTTAATAACTGATAACTGTTGTTATCAGACAACAAAAAGTTATCAGTTATCCTTCTGAGACGGGATTTAAAATGTAAACTGGATATAATGAGCCCATCTTCCAGAAAGCATAAGCCATTTGCTTTCATTACTCCCTGTTATTTCACTGCTTCATGAATTATAAACCAGGTCCTTTACAGGCATATAATAGTAGTGCATGCAGAAGAACCCCAGCTACTCCACACAAAATGCAACATTTTGAGACTTTGACAAGATGATGTCAAGAGGAGCACAGAGATTATTTTCTTGGAGGGAATTTCCTTTCTAGTGTTTGGGAACTACTGCACCAGTGAAAATAGGCTGGTCTAAGATGACATTTAAAACAAAACACTTCAGAAAAACAAGTGGTTTCAGGCAAATTTCAGCTATCCGAGCTTCACTAACTAAATGATTCAAAGCATAAAGGCAGTAACACCCAATGAGGTAACAAAAATTACAGATTGTCAGAATAAGTCCCAGACCACAAAAAGCTCAGCTTACTATTCCAGGAACCTTCCTATATCCCCTGCAATTCTCTCCATAACGCAAATGGGCAGGTAGGTAGATCATGAAGACAGCTATTCTCAGAGCCCTCTTCATTTGGATAGGTTTTACTACCCAGGCATAGGTAGGTCTTTGGACTTCTAAAAACATTTTTGCCTTAACAAGCTTTGTGATGCTGCAGTATGGACACTTTAGTAGTTTAGGTGCTGCTGTATGTCCGAAAAACCCAAAGCACAACAACTGCTGGCAAACTACAAGGCATATCATACAACTTAGCACACAGGCAGGGCTTTTATAGTCTGTATGAATACGTAGAGACATGCAACATCAGGATAAATTAACCTGAGAATACTGATGTAGCAGTGCTCAGGGTACCTCCATAAGGGTGGTCTTCAAATGGCACTCCATTAGAAATATATCCCAAGGAGATTTTAGAATAAATGTAAAGAACAAGAGCATCCCAGAGGATACAGTGAGCAGCAGAGAAACAAAGAATTGCTAAATGTTCACTACAAGAGGGCAGCAGATGATCTTGTTTGAAGAGGTGCAACCAGAGCTGCATGAAACATCCCAAGTATCACTGAAGCCATTCTGTATTTTTCTGCTTGTACCCCAATCACAAGCCAAGTTCTGTCTTGACTAACACCACATTTTACAAGGGAGTTTATTTACTCCCTTTCCTGAAATAAAAAGGTGTGTTCAAGCAATAAACTACATTCTAAGCTGTGATCCCAGCCAAGTCAGTGAAACAGTACCTGGGTCATTCCTATGTTTGTACTCTCAAACTGTAGTTAAATCTAATGGCCATTAAAACACAGGGGCAAGCAGCTGCAGTGAAGATGATAAGAAAATGAAAGTGCCACATGCAAAACCCCACTATAAAAAAAGGTAAGCTGTAAACCACAATTTGGGCCAGATGACATATTAGAGCCACTTACACTGCCCCAAGTTCTGCTTCACCTCACCCAGTCCAGACAAGCTTTAAGTTTCTGTTCTTCAAATGTACTCCCTTAAAATCAGGAGAAACAGGAGTGTTTCTAGAGCATGCTTCATCTCCTCCTAAAGTAGGCGGCTAAAACAGGTCAGATGAATCGCGTTAGCAAGCAGCTTTTTCTCTCCATTGATTACACAAGGAGCCTACAGGGACCAAGGAGACATTCAGAGTTCGGGAAAATGAAGCCCATCTCAGACATCTGCACAACAGCATGCACAGCACTGCTTATTCTCTCATGGCTGAAAGTGAGGCTAATTTCCACTGCAGAAGAAAGTTAAAAGTAAAAGACAACCAGCTTTCTGAAGGGTGAGCTAAAATCTGAATTCCCAACAATCACAGAATTATAGAATTGTCAGAGTTGGAAGGGAACTTAAAGATCATCTAGTTCCAACCTCCCTGCCTGGCAGGGACACCATCCACTAGATCAGGTTGCCCAGGGCCCCATCAAGCCTTGTCTTAAGCCAAGGTCTTTCTGTTTCAAACATCTGAATTAAAAATATGGGTTGAAAGAGTCTGAGTGACAATTCCTATTCCCAGCACTAAACCTGGAATCTGACCTTTGACATGTCATTTAACTTCATTTTTCCTACTAACTGCAAAGTAAGGATAATTGTAACAATTCTGCAAGAATAGAGTGTTAACTGATGGACACCTTTAAAGTGTTCTGGGATTCCAGTGTCCCTCGTCAAAACAGAGATACCATTAACTATTATATGAACACTGTCATTACTACTATTACAGAGACAGCATTTACCTGATATTTACCTTTAAAACAACTGAAATTAATTTGTACATGCTTTTTTAATTGTCCTTCTCAGTGGTATTCACATGCCTATTTCTCTGAGATTTATACCTTCCGATCTGACACTTTGCAAGCTTACTATCATGTTCCCTTTTTTGTTGCCTCTTAAAATACTTACTAAGGAAAAATATCATTCTTTGCTTTCTGCCTCAGTATGACTATATAAAAATAAATCTATATATACATAAAAGCTCACATATTCTGCCATTAAGTTTAGCAGACAAGTAGATTTGAATTTCAGTAATGTAAACAAATCTGCAACTTTTTGCCAATTTTAATAGACAAATAATTCCTAATAGAATAATTCCTGTCTAGAAGCCACACTTGAATCACTGTACACAGTAATTTGGGCTAAAAATCAAAACAAAGTGAGATTGCGTCCATGCTCTATTCTCACAACCCCAGCTCAAGGAAAGGGCTCACATAACACAAACATTTGCATTTTAATCTGAAAACCAGCTTCCATTCACAGCATGATGTAGAAACACACACACAAAAATATATAGACATGTAGATATGAATACCTATATATACACACACACAGAGTCATGTTTCAGGGGGAAAGCATCCTTGGACCAGAGAGCCATGACAGTGGGGCCGCTGAAGCCAGAATCTCACTCAACAGTGCCACTCTCAGGGTTTAGGACACCCTGTACTGCCACTTCTCTGGCTTTAACACATGGGTAAGTAACCTCCCTTTTCTTTGACATTTATGGGTGAAAACATCTCTGCTCATTTTAATTATTGCCACACAGCACACCTCTCACTTGGAAAAGCCAAGGGACTGATCATGCACATGCCTCGGCATCTTGCACCAGAGCAAAGAGGGGAAGCTCCTGTGGCTTGCAGACACTCTGGGGCACCCTGTAGAGATGGGCTGCTGGCTGGACATTGCCACATTGAGGAGAAGGAGACAGCAAGGAAACTTTTTGGAGGAGCACAAGTGCCGAGGCAGACTACTGCAGCCACACTCGTGGCACGAAGGATGAGAACTGCATTAAAAGCAACCTGCTGACAGCAACAGGGACCACTTCCAGTGCACACACTAACCAGCTGTGAGACATGAATCCATCCCCTCCTGCCCCACAAGCTGTGATCATATCACACCTCTGCTGCATTTTTTTCTTTAAACAGGGATTATCTTGCCCACTGAGAACTTCCCACCCACATGCAGGCCTGCCCTCAGTGAGGAGTGGGAAGGTACCAGACTGCGGTGCTTGCAAAGCGCCTCGTGTCCGCAGGCACACATGTGCTGTTGCTGGTAGCATCTGCACTAAATGTCAGCATTAAAGACAAATCCTCAGTTCTCTGGCACAACTGTCACTGTCAGATTTGATCCCCTCCTGAGGTCACAGAGACGTTTGGACTAAAGACTACAGTCTGCACACTAAGCACTGACTACAAAAAAACAGATGACTGCTCTGGATCATGTTCCTGGATGAACAGCTTCCAGTGACACACATTTCTGGAGGTTACGGCAAGCACCACTGTGAGACCTTACGACCACAGTGCACCTGGACCTCCTTACTTGTCCACCAGCTCTGTCCTCACTTGCCTCAGCTTCCTTCAGCATGGAAGTAGAACTCAGAGTGACAAGCAACACCTGTCCCCACAGCTATTTTCCACACCCAGCTATGTCTAATCCTTGCTTCATTGCCTCCTTTAAAGTTAAATAATGGTTTCAGTGAGCAGCCTTAGTCAACCTTCTGACTTTTTAACTTAATGCTTCTATGCCAGAGCTGAGACATCTGAGGGAATCTGGGTTTAAGTAATCCACTCAACACAGAAAGCCCTGGAAATATGCTTTCTGCTCATCTCATCTTAAACCACAAGTGCAAAGCTCCAGTACCGTGTGGTTTTTTTTCCACTGTAGCAATGCAATGGTAGGGTTTTGCTTCCCTTGCAATGGATTTTCTCAACAGCTCCTCTACCAGATGGACTCAGTAAAGCATAAAACAGGATGTATGCCTCAAACTGCATTCTTAAAATTCAAGTTTCTATTCATGGTACCCACCAGAACTCTCTGTATCATCATTTTAAAGCACTGAGAAACAACTAAAACACCTGACTGAATTCATAG
Source organism: Galbula dea (assembly GCA_013399015.1). Lineage (NCBI taxonomy): Eukaryota > Metazoa > Chordata > Aves > Piciformes > Galbulidae > Galbula > Galbula dea. The sequence continues at coordinate 512,628 of VWZX01009335.1, forward strand.
ATAAGCCGTTTTTGTCTATGGACGTGTAACTTACATACATGCAATTTGCAGTCAAAGACTAAAAACTCAGAGGTCTTGAGAAAACACCAGAAACTTTAATTTGGCAAAACATGACCAGCTCAGTGCTGTGCTTAGATCCCAACACATACTGGGGAAACTGATGGGATGAAAACCCCAAGTAGCAGAATCTTAGCAGGCTGCCAAACATGGCAATCTCTGGGTATGGCTGCAAGGCAGCAGCTCCCTGGCTCCCCCGAGCTAGGACTGCCTTCCTCAGCATTGCCTGGCCAGCCAGACTGACCTTAGATACTTCAGTAAGAAGAAACAAAAAAAAAAACCAAAGCAAAACACATTTCAGACTGCAGAAGCCAAATCACACATCTACAGTGAGAACCTGTCCATATCTGACCCCTTGCTCTCCCTCGCCCACGCATGCAACAGCAGCCAGCTGAAATCTCCAGTATTTGGCAACTGAGGTTACCCTGATGTAGAGCCAAAGTTACACAAGCATGGCCAGAGCTCAGAAGGGACGTGGGAAGCTGAGCTGAGTTCACACCCACACCCAAATCTTGTCCACTCGCAGGCACAGATGTGATCCTTTCTGGGGAGAGAAAGCTGTACCTGAAAGATACACAACTGCAGTGGGAGCTGAGGGATGTCAAGTGCATGGTGCCCCCCCTTCTGCTTCCTAAATCTCGGTGCTAGGAAATCACATTGTATTTCAGCATTGATTTTCTCTTACTTCAGCCTTCAAAGCTAGGATGCTGTTACATCTTTGTCAGCAATGTCAGGGTTTTCCCCAACAAATCAGACATCTTTATCATGTAAAACTACCTAGATACTTCACATGTGCTCTACCCCTTGGGTACTTCATTTGCACATCCTTTTGTAATAGGACTTTTATTTCTCCTCCTTTTAACACTGTCCTTAATGCCTAATAAATGCCTATCTTTGTTTAATGAGCCTGTGCTGAGTGAATTTTGAAAATACCATTAGTTATATGGCATAGCCAAAAATGACTCTATGGGAACTATTGACATGAATACATTACCTATTATTAGCACCAATAATCTTGTCTAAGAAGCCAGTACCATCTTGGAAGTGACCTCCTCAAGCTTTGATGGTGATCCTTTTCCAAAGGTGATGGTGGGTTTTTCCCCCTCCTGTGCATTACTAAGTACTTAGGATTCCTAAACCATTTGCTGTTTCTCTTGCAACAGAAATGTCCCAGCACCATAATGGGATGAGTCCAGTTGCACCATATAGCACCATTTAACTGCACAGACTGCCTTACATGCTTTAAAGCAGGGTGAAGCTTGGGCTGCATTCTCTATTTTCAAAGGACATATAGTGATGATGCAATTATCTGACTTAACTGGGACATGCATTTATTTATGCCCAAGCAGTACTGCAACTAACTGTGGTGACTTAAGGCACAGGCTCTAGGCCAGAACCTCTTTCTTTGGTGACAAGGCCCCAAGCAAATGGCATTTCATTTGCTCTAACAGCATCCTTCTGTGTTACAAGTGAACTTTTTCTTTTCTGTGTTCCTCTTGCATGTGCTTCTGAACAGGCTTTGACCACCACTGCCTACCTATACTGATACATCTTACAGATGATGTAAAAAACTACACAGGGGATGTTGCAGCTTGTCAGTTTTAGTGTCTTCCTCTGAAAGGAGTCTTCATCTATCAGTCCTATTTTCCTGCTAATAGGAGCTTATACAATGTTAGGGTCATAGTGCCTGCTCCTTCCATTCTGCAACACACACAAACATGTTTAGAATCACATTTTCCATGATGTTTAGCACTGGAAAACAAACAGAAATTTTCAAATAATTCAAGTATTCCACATCTATGTCAACCTTTAAAGACAAAGGCCAGTTTGCTGTATAAATAGCAACCAGCTGGTCCTCTTCCCTGGAATAATCAGAGCAGATACATGCTCTTGTGAAAATCCAACCCATGAAAAATGAATTTTTCTTTATTTTTGAAATATGGTTCTTAGATTTCTGTTCCCCAATTAAAAGAAAAATGTGACTTTGATCTCAAATGATTTGTAATGGATGTCAAAAAGAGTTATTTCCATTTTAACCCCACTTTATAAAAAACAGCCCCTTGCCAAACAGCAGCAAAGCTGCACTAGCTGGACAGAACAGTGTTAATTAACTACATGAAATGCAGTTAGCATGAAATAACATCAAAAAGTGTTGTTTTATCAAGCAAACACAATCTGTGGAGGCAAGGTTTGCAGGAATACTTCTTACAGTCAGAAGAAAGGGCAAGCTTTTTGGTACAAACCCCTCTTTCAATCTGAAACAAAAGTTTCAATCATCTCTTTCCCTAAATTTTTATCAGTCTTTTTCTCCTTTTACTTCCTTCAGGCTTGTTCACTGCCCACCCCCCTTTTCACCCCCCTTTTTCCTTCTCTTCCACAGACAAACTTAATGGGAAATTAGTCTGAGGCTTTACACCATTGCTAACAATTGATACTTTAATGAAAAGCAGAAGTTTTACTTCAGGGAATTATCCTTCTTCTGGCCAGCTTTGATAGTCTCTTAATTTCTTTGTTTGAAACTTCTGTTTCAGATCTGTGAAGGGTTTGTGTAATCATAAGCCTGCCTGGTTTTGACAATTCTAGAAGTTGGTTTAATAGAAGATACTCCCTCTCCTTTTGAACACTGCCTCATTTATATCCCTAGACTGTGACCAGTACAACAGCACCATGATAGCATCTCTTACAGAAATGCATCAGTTTCCATACAGACAGCACAGTCTCTCATGCTCTGTAGCTAAATGCCTAAGACACTTGCCTACTTTGTGGGCAATCCAGGTTTAAAACCAACTCTGTGATTTTTAAAAATAGGTTTTTATCTCAAGTCATCCAGAATCAGGCACAGGAAAGTTCTAATTTAAGTCTTGATATTCTGAACCAACATGGGGACAGCAGGCTGCCTGACCCATCCACACCAAAACAACTGTACTGCAGTGGAGAGTATCAAAGTGTGTATTTTCACAGAAGAAGAGCTAGAAAAGTTTTATTCTCATTTAGTTTCAGATCCAAACCCTCAACTCTACAACTGTGAAACTGAGCCACCTTCCTCAAGCCCAGCCTAGCAATTATCTGTCCTGGACCATTCCCCTCCAAATGTCACAGCACCTTGTAATATCAACCCCATCTGCTAGATGCATCTTTTGCCTAGTAAAGTTTTCCTCTACACTTCTCTCACCCAGGTCAATCCCTCTCTTCTTCAGAGCTCAGCTATGATTTCATTGCACCTAGATCCTCACCTTCCTCTGCTCTATGCTAGCTGTAGCTTCCTCTAATCACTTTTCAAAGGTAATACTGTAAATACCCAATGGACAATGTTAGTCTCTAGCAGGAGGTGAAAATGGTTTCTAAAGGAGATAGGCCCTGCTGTGCTATGCAAACCAAAGCATGAAATTAACCTCAATTTCCCTCTGGGTGGTATGAAGAAGCTCTCCAGCTGCTGGTCAGCTAGTAATCTGCAACAGTAGATATTGACTCAGAGGGAAGAAACTCCAAATATTGGATTTTAATTCTGTGTAATCTCATGAGCCAATACAGCAGCATAATTAACATGAAGAAACTTTAACATTTGTTTTGAACTTTGATTTTTCAGCTATTCTGTCAGCTTCTTTTTTTTTTTTTTCTTTTCTTTATGGTTTGTATGTTTTGACAAACCTTCATGAAGCTTTGTACAAGCTACTTTGATCCCTAGCTGACCTAAGTGAATGGGAACACCTTACTCAGAAGGTCTCCAAGGGTGCAAGGTACCAGGCTTTCAAAAATCTTACAGCTAAAGGAGGATTTGAGATTCAGCACTGGTCACAGGCTCTTGTATAGGAATGGCAGGGAGCAGCTTTCCCTAGTTTCTGCCTGTTCTCACACAAAATCTCAATGGGAGAGTGAAAGGCTCGTTCCTCAAAAGCACATAGAAAAGGTCCTTGGATGAAAAGTGCTTCTAGTAAAGAAACATCACCTTTCTTGCCAGTCTTTTTTTCCCCATAAGCATCACATCATCTCCACTTGCAGCTGATGAGCACAAAGCTTATGTGGATGGGGTTTGAGGTGACGCAATGTGTAGTGAACTTCTCCTGGCAGGTGATGCTGTGGGTCCTACCCATTCTTCTGTCCAGCTCTGTGCTCCCAATTCCTGTAGTAATCCAGTTCCCAGGAGCACAAGGTCAGCAGTCCAGCCCAACTCATGCTGGAATATGTAGAAAAAAATAAGCCTTTTCCCCTTCAAAGGCAATGATGACCTTTAAAGACTAAAATGTATCACAGGAAGAACCCCCCATATCCTTCATCTGCCTTAGGAATAGCAGAAACAGAAAGACCAGCAACTTGATCTCTTTGGCCTTGCTGCACAGGAGAAGGCAAAAGGAAAGTCAGACCTCTAAGTAAAGGCAAGAGGGAAGTCAGACCTCTATGCCATCATAGAGGTGAAGGGCAGGGACAGGGATAATGACCATCTCTGGAAGACAACAGGATAGCAAAATCAAGAATCCACCCCAAAGAAGCTGGCACTGCAGGTAAGAAGCAGTGAGCAGCAGCTGTTTTCCATGAAAGTTCAACTAAATTGCTTCAAATCTGCATAGGCTTTACACTAAGGCTTAAAAGAGGCAGACAGGACTGCAAAGGAATTGCTCTAATGGATGCCCATAGGTGGATTTAAAAATGATCATAAATTCTGTTCTTTAAAGAAGCCATCTGTACTTGTGTTTGTTTTCATTTACAAGATTGACATCAATTTCCATGTGTCTTGATAACTAGCATTAGTTCTGAAAAGTGTGTCTGGATCCTCATTAAACAACAGCAGCCACTTCTTGTTTGTAAATATTACTACAAGGATGATTTAAAAAAGGTAGGGGGGGAGAGAGGGAGATAAAACATGTATAGGAGATGAGAGACAACAGAAGAATGCAAAACCAGGTTACCATACCTAGAAGGAAGAGGGAACAGAGAGGAAATTTGTGTTTGCAAATGAATTACACTGCAGTAGATCTCAAGTATCCTTACAAGACCTTCAGCACCAGTGAGACAGTTTTCTGTAGGGTGTAGAGCTGGACTGAGGAAAAGATGGGAGCATAGCATACTTCCACAGACAGCCCCACATCTTAGGCACTAAATACAGACCCCCACGCTATTTACATCGATTTAAATGTGACAGGACTTTACCTCCTAATACACACCAGTGCACCTCTAGTCCAAAAAATATCCTGGGATAAATCTCCTTTCACCTTTATATCTGGGATAAGATTATACTCCCAGGCACCAGAATATCTTCCTCCTAAAATATGGCCAAACCTAACTCCACCATCTCTAACAAAGAGTCTCTAGCTATTTTCCTCTTCAGCAGAAATATTACAACATAGACATACCAGGAGAATACTATGTGCTTATCTCCATTCCCAGAAGCAGAATTCTCATATTACTCCCTTAGAAGTTTTCCTCTCCTTCTCTTCACATGTCTCTGTGCTAAACCACTGAAATATGTGGCAACTGCAGTGTCAGTTGTCACCGGGAAAAATATGTCAGCAAAAACATTTGATTCAATCTGCTGTTTAAGGAAGCAACATTTCCTCAGGGTGTATGTCTTGTGTGGGTAAATACCAACTGTCCAAAAATCAAATATCTAAAACCAATTTCAAATATCAAAGGGCACATTTCAGGCAATAACCTTCAGAAAAACAAACAAACAACAAAAGATAAAAAATTAAACAAACAAAAACATCAAAAAACAGCAGCCCAAACTAGTTGCTGTTTCTCCTTTTTTAATTTAGTGCAGGTTTGTTTCAGAACAAACCCATAAAATATAGCCTCTTGGTCACAGACTGAAGGATGAACTCTTAAATGAACAATGATGCTAAAGGTGTTATGGCCCTTGCAGGAATCCTCACTTGCCCCATGGCACATGCAGTTTCTCTGCTGAGATGCATCACATGGAATAGTCACATTTGCATCATGAATGACTAGACTTGCCAATCGCTGTGTGGCATCAAAAGCTTCCCTCTGAACAATATTTTTATCAGGTTTTGCATTCAGTGTCCCTTTATCCACATAAGGACAAAAGAGAGACATAGAGAACAAGCTGGTTCACTGGTGGACATAGTCCAAGGAGGAGCAAATGTTGAGCAAGCAGAGACTCTGCAGCCAGGCAGCATCACCTGAAACTGAGCTAGCTTCTAGATTCACTCATTGATAACTGTTTATTAAGCACCTACAGGGTATTTTGAACACAGCAATGCAATAGGTGAGCTCAGCAATGCAGGTTAGAAGGGGCTCAAATACTGCAATGAATTATGATTTGCTAAAATATCATCCTTGGGTCTTCTCCATTTGAAACTTGTTTGCTCCTGTTCATTGTTAACACCTTTTGACTTGAGCAACAGTAACTCCCTGATACTTTTTACTTCTTGTCTGAGAAGACTAACCATACTATTTTGTGTTTTTTCCTCTAGCTGCTCCATCTAACCTGGGAGGTCAGAGTCACTACCTTGGAACAATTTGGTTCACTTCTCCACAGTGCTGCAATCCCATTACTCCTCTCCACAAAAGCTACACTCCTGTAACAACTGAAATAGCCTTTTGGCAACTCTCCTGATGCTTCTTGCTCATCAGAATGATCATATGCCTTGTAGAAAAGAACAGCATATGTTTTTGTTGTTGTTTTTTAAGAGCAATTCGTGACACACGCAAATCCCTTTAAGTGCCTCACCTACAGCTTCCTGAAGTTGCTTGACTATTCAGATTTCTGGTGCACTTCTGAAAATTTGGATTATTTAAAAGGCCTCCTTCTTAGGAATTTTCAGCAGCAAAAGCCACAGGAGACAGGTTTGTACCCCTTCTGCACATCACAGTCTTTTTTTCCCTTCCATAAATCGTAGACTCATAGAATCATTTTGGTTGGAAGAGATACTGAAGATAATCAAGTCCAACCATTAACCCAACACTGCTAGCTCACCACTAAACCATGTCCCCTAAGCACCACATCTACATGTCTTTTAAACACTTGCAGGGATGGTGACTCCACCACTTCCTTGGGCAGCCTGTTCCAGGGCTTGACAACCCTTTTGGTCAAGAAAGTCTTCCTAAAATCCAACTTAAACCTCCTTTGGCACAACCTGATGCTATTTCTTCTTGTCCTAGTGCTTGTTACTTGGGAGAAAAGCTCGACACCCACCTCACTACAACCTCCTCTCAGGTAGTTGTAGAGGCTGATAAGGTCTCCCTTGACCCTCCTTTTCTCCAGGCTAAACATACACATTAGCACACACACACACACTATTTCTTCAGGGAAGAAGGAAGGAAAAGCCACCTGCCTTCAAGTTTTAATATCATGTCCACCTTTACAACATGACCATGCTCACTGTTTACACTGCTCCTTAATAAACATGCCACCTGCCCTGGAGGTACCTATGCTGTTCATAATGCAGTGAATGCAGCAGCCAAAGTCAGAGCAGGTATTTGATGGGCACCTGCCACCAGAATTCAGGTTTGCAGCATTGTATTAAAACCAGAATTCTTCACTAATTTGGGGCATTTGGTGTTTTGTTTGGCAGTACTAGCAGGAGAGGCTTAGGCATCAGAATTCCTGGGTTCAGTTCCAGTTCTGCAGCTAAACCCAAAAATTAAATGCTTATTGGGAAAGCAAACTCAATGCCTACACTTGCTCCAAGACCCAGGCTATCACCTTAACCCCAGAGGCACCATCTGACTGCTGCTGCTTTGAGGATCAGCAGGTGAGAGGTTCCACATGCACCATGGTACCCAAATGCTTTACTTTTATTTTGAACTTTGCTTTCTGTTCATCAGTGGGTTTTGTTTCCTCTGTTTATAGCCACCTCTTTGAGAGACTCATCTTCCCTCCTGTATCATTCTCAGTTTTGCTCAGTGGGTGGGGGAAGAGAAGATGCAGTTAAAAATACTGTGATGCCATGGTGGGTGGTGTATCAGAAATAGACAGACACTAGCTGACTGTGAAGAATACCGAGTAACAGCCCAGGAAGATAAAGGCATGGCAACAAAAGAAAAAAGAAAAGCATTTGTGTTCTGCTGCTAGAGATCTAAATCTGAAGATACTAAGCAAGGAGCACTGCTTGTGGCCAAGTGTAGCACCCTCCTGTTGGCTTCACGTGCTAAGTCATCTTACAACAGTGTGGTCAGCAGGACATCATAAGAACATGGCTGATGAACAATCTCACCTCCAATTATAAACAAAATGTACATGAGCTTTGGGGTTTTATGAAGATAGTGCTGGAAACAGTAAGAAAACAGACCCAGCTGGTACCACAGAGAAACCAGTAGCCTATATAAGCTGAGGAAGGGCTTAGCTCCTTTAACTGTTGCTTTAAAAGCAATCAAAGTTTTTCAGGGGTTATTTGGTTCTTCCTGAGAGGAAGATAAACCAAGCTTGGCCAATACAAGGAACTATGAGATTATTTGATGGATTTACCCCCTATTTGTTCTGAGGCTTAAGTCTCTGTTCATCCAGTCAGTAACCACAGGGGTAACAGTTCATCCCAAAGGGCTCTACAAAAAAGTGTTTCACAAAGAACACACCAGGATCACTTACAGCCCTTACACCAGACACTCCTGCAGGGAGGTCCAGCAGCTGCTTAACACTTCACAAAAATACCCTGGCACTGTTTTGCTGGGGAAGTGAAGGTGGCTGCATCAAACTGAAACCACTGAGGGAACTCAGGCAGCCAGACTGCATTGATGTCTCTTGGCACTGGGGCAGGATGCCATGGGTCCTGTGGGTCTTTAAGGCCCAGCCTGGAGGCAGAAAAAAAATGTACAGTAGCTTATATAGAAATGATATGCATAAGTTTGCATGAGCAGGCACCAGTGGTGTCACCACTTCTCTAGATACTTGGGTACTAAAGCCCTGTAGATGCACTGAAAGATGGAAACAGCCTTGCTTCTGCAGCATACAGCATGCAAGCATCTGCTTGCAGGTCAAAGCTCAGATGAGAGATGAGTGCAAGCCTATGTTTTATGTACATGGAAAATGGCATCTGTAAAGAGTATGGGGCTGCCAAGAACCAGAGGCTATTAGTTCACAAAAGAGTGCCATCTACTGCTACATCAACTTTGCTTCCAGGAGCCCATGGGACTGAGATTTCAACCCTGCTGCTCAAATAGCACACACCCCCCCCCCTTTTTTTCTTTATCTTGCACTGTATGTTTTGATCCCATCAAAATGTAATATAGCCACAGGCATGAGAATAATTGTATCATAAAGAAAACCCCACAACAACATGCAGATACAACCTTAACAAAAGACCACAGAAATGCCTAACAAAGTAAGTGCCAGTTGAATGCAGCTATACAGACACCACAGCCCTACTAGTGCAGAAGATTTAAAAGAAAATGTCTAGGAGTCTGCACATAAAATGTTAATACTGTTTTCAAGTCCAGTTGAAGAAAGGACAACAAATGTAAGTCTAATGAGTGTGCAATCAGCATTTGACCATTCCTGTCATAAAAGTAGGAGTCCTTTTGGCTCAAGAAAAGCCACTAAAAGACAGCTAAAATTCTGTTTTAAACTGGAATTTTTTAAACATCTTTTTTCTTCTTGTGTAGATTTATTGAGAGTTTCACTCTGTGAAGAATAGGACCCAACCTACAGGGTGAAATACAAATAACTGTGAGCATAGTAAGTGGCACAGTAAGTTTAGGGCTCATTCACAGCTTAATTTATTGCCAACAATCAGCAATGTCAAGACTTCAAGCATCTCCTGACAGTCCTATGACAACTGCAGTTACACAGCATTATCTGGTCTTTCAGTAAAATCTTCTCCCTCAGACAGCATCATACTGCATTTCACAAAAGAAGTATACATAGTCAGCCAGTATCTACTCAGCCCTTATAGCTCGAATCAGGATATTTAGGGAGTGGGAGGTGTCCTGCACCTGATTTTACTGCTTTTGATACCACTCACTTCCACACAGAGCTATCAACAAGGCATGAAATAAGGGAAACTTCCAATATATTAAATGTTTTAACAAAAAGCAGAAATAATGTGATATTTCATCAGAGGCTAGAAAGTTTAATTTGAAAATATTTGTGTATACAAAGAATCCAACTTCTCCTCTACTTACATACTTGGTCAAACAATCTCTCTTTTTGCATCCAAAAGGAAAAGAGGATTTTTAAGAGACATTATAATAATGATATACAGACAAACACATCATGAGGTGACCCCTAATGCTGTTACAACATTGTCACCATTTTATCTGGACAATTTTATAACACGAGTTATAAGAACTACTGAACACAACAAGCAAAACAAATTAAAAAAAAAGAGAAAAAAAGTGAGACACCCTCTGCCTCACAACTACTGACCAGAATTTCTTCAAGCCCAATACTATTTTACTGCAGATAAAATAATCGGCTCTGTTAGTGAGGACAGAAATTCTGGTTTATGTCTTCAAAAATCTGTTACAGTTTTAAGAGACATCAATAGTTGCATAAGGATCGAGTTATACTGGGGGTGGGGATGGAGGAGGAGAGGGGGCAGAGGCAGTACTGAGCAGAACCAATATCAAATAAAAGGTGCTAATTTTATATTCTAACAACCACAGTTGCTCCAATGTTTGCAAACAACAAATCAACCCCAATGAACTTAACCATATTGTTATTTTAAATATAAATCAAATGGAATTCTGCAGCTACAGGATTATGAAAAACAGACATGTACACTCTAGAGCAGCATAAAAATATAATCCCATATACAACCCAGGTATCAATTTTCTCTTCTCTATCACAACAAGTATTCTATCTTGAAGAGGCATCTGCCAGATTCTCTGAAACCAAAAATAGCAAAGACCCTTTTAAACAGAATAGTTTCTGGTTTATATTTATAACTACACTGTACTCACTGCTTCTGGCTGCATGGTGATGAAATTTGTGCAAGATGCAATCAATTACCCAGCTTTGCACTTCATCATGCAGTTAGCTACCACTACCTGCATCTTACCCTTCAAGCACATAGCCCCATGCACAAGGTAGGGATTTTAAATCACAAGAAATATTTGCACATTGAAGAACTAACTGAAGAGCTGACTGACATTACACAGCAAAAACCTTGCGAGAACAAAAACCAAGCACACTGAAGTATAAAACAGAGAGCCTACCTGAATTCTTCAAATGCATACATGGCCTAGTAACTACAAAAATGCTCTAAAATTTAAAATAATCTTCTGAAGGTGCAGGAGGACCATTTAGTCAGTCAAACTGCAGCAAAATGCATAATGACGAGACAGTATATTGGAAATATTCTGAAGAGAAAGGGTATGCAGATACTGGCCTGCAGCCTACAGCTCAGCCAGCTGCTGACAAGCAGCAGCTAACAGGGAAAGGCGATAGAGTACCATGTGATCATTCCTGCAAGTCTGATTAATGCAGTATACTCCAAGAATACAGGCTGATATCTTTATTATTCAAGCCAAATAAGTCAAATCCTGTACACGACAGGCTCCATGGCTAAATTATCATTCACATGCCACATCCAAACCAGTACACGCAAGCAGAGGATACTAAAACACTAAGTATATATCGTAACCGAAGAGATTAATTAGGCCCATTCAAGCTGATTTTCTTACCTTGTAGTGGTTTTTAGTCTGTGTTTTTATTCATATAAACCACCAGGGATGGAACAAAAGACTGAAGCCACAAACCTCCCCTTCCATGAATGCCAGAACATTTTAAATAGTTTATCTGCCAGAAATCATTTCCTCTGTAGTCTATCCCCAACCACTTTAACTCCTTCAGCCCTGAACTCGTTGCTATGAATCCTATTTGCAGTGTCATGCAGGCTTTTTTAGGGTTTATAGGGTTAACACCAAGAAATTGCAGCAGTGCAACTGAATGAAGCAGGATAAGAGCCAAAGGAGTCATAGCTGCGAAATCAAAGAAGGGAGCTAGGAATGAGGAAAGTTGAGGTTTCGTGGCACTGCAGTGTGCAAGCAAAGATGCTTCAGCTGCCTAGCAACAGCGCACGCAATCTCCACAGCAACAGCGCAGCGAGCGCTGGGGGCAGAGCATCCCCACTGCACACTGCACACACACCCAGGGGTGATAAAACCGGGCCAAGCAGCAGCAGCCCCACACCAGCCACCCCACACAGGTGGGACCTGTGCCAGTGATAGTGGCTAGCAAGCAGAACTGCTAGCAAAGAGGCACACCTGGAATGGGAATGAAGTTTGCACCTACTCAGTGGCAGCGTTCACCTGGCAGTGTTCAAGGCCAGGCTGGATGGGGACCTGGGCAATGTGGTCTAGTGAGTGGCATCCCTGTCCATTGCAGGGGGGTTGGAACTAGATGATCTTTAAGGTCCCTTCCAACCTGAGCCATTCTATGATTCTGTGACTGAATGTAGGGTGACTCCACCAAAGTGGAGCATGGAAGCACATGGGCCTGCTCCTGGAATAGCTCAGCAATGGACAAGGCACCTGCTCCTCTGAAATAATGTGTCCCGGAGCACTGCACTCCATGGTTTAATAAACACAGCTCACAGGACAGGGGAATAGACCCCAAAACACCAGGAGCCAGAGTTCATCATCCCCATAGAAAGCCCCTGGGAAATTCTGGATGTGTAAGAAACTCAGGCTGGATAACTGCCATTATTATAGCGTTGTTTAGGGATTCCACAGGTCTTATTCACAGGAGAGACTCCAGACACTTTGCCAAGGCTCCTGACAGCCCCAGCTGAACTCAGCAGCGTGCTCAGGAGGGGCAGGAGGTGGTTTTACTGTGCAGTTGTACACACACTCCATTAGCCTCAGCAACTCTGCCACAACAATGTGCAACTACCCAAGGATGTCAGCACAGGCTGGCCAGAAGCACGACAGGCATTGATTGCCACTTGGCTACTGGCTAGATAGCATATTGAGGGAGAGGATGGCTGGATACAACAGAGATCCAGATCCTGGAAAATCAACCCCTAACCTGGGAGGAAGAGATAATAGGGCAGTGGAAGAACACACTGCCTAGGAAAGTGCAGAGGCAGCAGCAAATTCAAAGTCACCTCTTGGGCTGCTTCTCACCTTGACTTGCCTCTTTCTTTTTCTGCTAGGGCTGGTTTCCAGTACAAAGCAACAGTTTCTCACATGAAGCATTTTGGCTAGAGTCTGAAATATCCAGATCCAGCTACAGGTCCCGAGGTTCGCCCTGCTCTAGTGCAGTGGCTGCCCCGCTGAGGTATGGGATTCAGAAACTGGAAAAACATCCAAAGTAAAGCCAGCATGTCTCCTGGACACAGCTATCTGTGACAGGCCACAGTAACTGTGGCATCTGATCCCACAGCTCTGAAAAACATAGGCAGAAAGGGCTGGAGTGAAAGCAAAAGGTACTCATGGCAAGAGAACAGCAGTCAAAACAAAGAAAATCACTTTTATTTGGGACATGGTGTTTTTAATGTAGTAGTGACCTTGGGTTTCATTCTATTCCCTTTAAACAAATGTGATATAAGTGACAATAAAGGCACACCATAGGAACACTAAAACACATGCAGTCACACCATCTGACAGAAATTAATTATCCCATAAGCAACCAGAAGAGAAGAACTGCAAGGTAGGTGCTTCTGGCTACAGCCTAAGAGTTTAAAACTAGCGGAGAGGAGAGCAATACAACTGGCAAGAAAAGTCATCTTCCATATTTAGGCTAAACTTCACTACAAGTATGCTTCCTATACACAGTACCCAAGCAACTGGGCATGGGTGAGGTAGCCCCTTGCAAGCAAGTGTTCTGCTACATGACTTTGTAGAAAATAGGATTTTACCTTCAAAGCCAGAGCTAGCAAAAACCCCCTATAGGTGAATGAGGAAAGTCTGAACTACTGTTTTTCTTGTTCAACCAATCTTCCTCTATCTTGAATTAATGTGGGAGAGGGCTGGTTTTCACTTAAAGTATGTTTATTTTTCATGCTAGCTAAAGCAAAAACCTTCCTACAGAACTAACAGCACACACAGTGTATTGCTTCCTTAAGTACATTCTTCTTGAAACAGTGTTGAGAAAATCACTGTCTGGTCTTCCAATTCCTGCAATTTCTTAAAAGCTACTAGGCAAATAAATAGTCAACTGTTCAAGTCAAGGCTTCCGTCATCAATGAGTTCCCTGTGAAGGACTGAAAAGGCAAACATCCTCCAGAAAGCTTTCATATTCAGCAGAGGTCAGCTGCCTAAAGGTTTCAGTAGCATAACATTTTTTAACTGATTTCTTTTTTTCCAGCACTTTCACAGCAGCTGATAGCTTACAGACAGCAAAAGCAAGGCTCCTATCCTTTGAGGTAACTGATAGTGTAATCTCTGGTTAATGACCAGGATTCCTATATTAGATGGTAAGATCTGAGACCACCATGTCATATTGTGGATATGAATGAGGCTCTGCATGGAACCACCTAACAAAACTCACAGGGGCTTCAGAAAGTCATGTGAGTACATGCAATGGCCAACTACATAAAGACATGCAGGATTACAGTACCTCCGTAGGACATTTTAGCAAAGATGACTGTAACTTCTCATGCCCTGAGCCAGACTGAAGGTCTCGAGAAGCAGACAGAAGGTATGTCAGAAGCCACAACCAGCAACAAAATCTTCCACAAGAAGGAGTTGTTTATTCCCTGCCTGGCTGTATAATCAGACCAGACCTCTAATGAAAAATATCTCACACTTTACCACAAAATCATATTATGTCATGGAAAAGACAAATGACACTAAACATTAGGTGGGACGATTAGTGCAATGGGAGCTGTGGGACACAGATCCCACCCTCTGATCCAAGGCCACAGAGATGTGACAGTGAGGGTTCCCTCCCACTGAAGATTAGTAGCTTTGGAAAACAATTTGCAGTTTTAATTCCAAGCTCTAACAAACAAGTGAGTCTGTGACAGAAGTGCTTATCCCTGATGAAAGCTTGACAAAGAAGAAACGGATGCAGAAATAGCCTGGAAATAAAACAAATAAGAACAATACAGAGTATAATGGTGAAAGTTTAGGCTTAAGCCAGCATTTGTCATACAAGAGCCTTGTGTAGATACTCTGCCTAAAAAACTAGTTCCCCCAGGAACACATCTTGCATTATTGGTATTCAGTGTATCAATGTATCAGTATTGGTCCCCTTGACCTGTGATTCCACCAAAGCCTTAGCAAGATGCTAGATTACATTACCTGATCACAAGCAGAATGAAATATTTTAATGAGGTAACTATTTATTCCCATGCTGAAGCAAGGAAAAAGCCACTAACACAGCAGACTTCTGTCATTCAGCCTGTATTATCATTATGCTGAAGTGATATTCAGACCACTCTAAAAAAAACCCCAAAACACAACTGCACTGAAATACACAGCATTGACTTCAATTCATGAGGAAGAAAACCAGAATGGAGAAGGGAAATGAGCCAAGAGCATATGCAATCAGTATACATCCACCACAGCTCTAACATGTCTGCAGTGGAGGATGTGGCAATCACAGGCAGCATCCCAGAACATGCCGAAAAATCTCCTTTCAATAGGATTGTCTCTGAGTTCAAAAGTCTTTCTTGGGCTTAAGAAAATAAGATTTAAAAAGATTATTGAAATAGAAGATGGAATGGCTACCTTAGTTTGTTCAGGTACTGGTGAAAATTGTGGAAATAATTACAGTGCCCGGAAGTTTACTGAACAATGGTATACTCAGTACTGGAGTACTTACTCAGACCTTCAGTTGCTAAAGGAAAGGATAGATGGGGTGGAAATGAACATTTTTCCCCTCTTTTCATCAATGTGATTTTTATTTTATGTTGCCTTAAAATAGTACGTGAATTTTGATGCTCAAAATTAGTCTGATCCAGATTTCAGAATGCTCCTTTCTCTCTCTGGTCTTCAGTTTGACCACTAAAATTTGATTTTGTGATGTTAACCTTCATCAAAACAAAAAAAAAATCCTACCTATGTTCTCTCATTTGTACAGCTTGAAATTATCACAGCACATGAATACTTGCACAGCAAACACCACTTCTCTCCCTCCACCCTCCCAGATTTGGCTTGAATATGCCTCATGTCTTGCAAATCTCAAGGCTTGGCCTGACTACAGGACAGCTGATGTGAGGTCTTCCTCATGTTTTTCTCCCATGGCTTTGCTTTTATCACACTGGGAGTAGCACATACCACATTCATTAACAGGGACTCTGTACCAGGTGCAGATGAGCATACAGCATCTGACAGGGCTGAAAGGGATGATTTCTCAAGTAGAGTCCCATCTACCTTACTGTAGTGCTTCAGGGAAGATGCACTGGAGTGAACTAAAGAGAATGGGATTCTTACTGTTTTTCTCATCAGCTCTTGGAGATAGCACCAAGTCAAAACTTGCAATCCAACAGAATTGAGCCAGTGGGTATGAAAACTAAAAGCTCTATATGGATTACTAAGTTACTGATCACTGCCATAGTGTCTGAAATAGTTTTTAGGACTCTACAGTGCTGATTGCCATACAAAGCTAAAAATGGGAAAGTCCTTAGGAATTTACATAGACAAGACATAACAAGCAGCAACAGACAAGGATATTTGAGATAAATGTCAAATTAGTAAAAGACGACATATGGTCAAACCATTGAACATGATGAGATTCAGTCTGCATAGGTTGCAAATGCTACTTGATATGACCAAGACTTGGGTATTCCTACCTGCTTATAAAAAGTTATTTAAAATCATACAAAATCTCTTCCAAGGAAAGGTACAGGGCTATATGAATTTGAAGTTCAAGACAGTAATGTATTCTTTATTCCTAGATAAACAATTACCAACCATAGCTTTTTCGATACAGCACAGATTAATTTGAACCACACTGCACATACAAGTCCCCTCAGCAATTATGAATTATGCTGCCTCAATATTCACTTGACAGGCACAGCATCCTATACCTAATCTTTTCTGATTAGTATCTTAATCTGTACAAGGACAGAGCAGAAGATAGAGGACTCCACAGAAAATAAAAGGAACTGCAGGCTTCCATTTGTAAACTTCCTTCAAGCTAGCTGTAACTAGTCAATTTTTCCAAGTTGGGAGGGATAAAGTGGGAAAGAAGTGGGAGGTTAAAACTAGACTTGCCTTGTCACCACTACCAAAGGAAATGTCAATGGATAGGAAGACAGTATCTGAATAAACCACCATCATCCACTAAAGTACATACTGACAATAAACATTTAGACACTTATATGGCATGTATATGTCACAGAACAACAAACACAAACCTGTGCACTTCAGCCACGAATACAAATAAAGGTATTCACATACCGTGATAAACTTTTTGCCATTTTCAAGGATGCCTATGGCCTTAGATCTTACAAGCATTTAATTATACAGTGGCATGTTTGCAGTCAAAAGTAGCAACCAACATGAACCAAGCTACTTCCTACACACAGATGAGCACATTAATGCCTACTGAACTGGGGATTCATTATCAAGTATATTGGCAGGCCAGAAGCTATTCTGCATGGAAATACAGCATCTACTTGGCATCTTCTCTGGTAAACACTAGACGAGTAACAACTAGTAACAACTGAGTCTTCTTACACCTCTGCAATCTGTAGTTAAATGGTAGGATGGAGACAGGATTAAAACCAAGGCTAAGTTTTATACTTTTGCTTCTATCTGCCAAAAGTAACCTCACTGCGGTTGATAAATGTACGATGTGTACGTTGAGCAAGCTCTCTGCAGTCAAAGATCACAGCACCAAGGTCTTAGGAGTTATGAACTTACAGGGATCTTACATAGACGTAATGTCAAAGCTCAGATCATATCATGGCCCAGAATTTCACCCACGACATGTAAGGATTAACCAGTGTAAGGCACTGATGGTAAAGAATTTTCCCAAATTTAGCTGCATTATTGTCACATTAAGATGTTTGCTGCTCCTCTTCCAACAAATATACAACAAATATTTATTTCCTTTGCAACTGATGCAAAAGATGTTAGTATAAATGTGAGAGGGGATTATTCATTATATACTGTGGAATTCCTTGTTCAGAAACAGCTTCTGAAAGTAGCACCAGACATAAGCCATGGCAATTTCAGAACGTCATTTGCTCACTCCCATGAGAACATACAAAAGTTTTGACTCTTCCAAGACTTCAAGACAGCTTAACACCCATCAGCAGTTTTGCACACTAACCTATATGACCCTGTTGAGGTCATAGGAGGGAGATGCTAGTGGTGTGCTGCCACTGGAGCTATGCTTCTACCCAGAGAAAGGTGACAGCATTTTTACCACAAGGGTGGTCAAACAGAGGCACAGATTGCCCAAAGGGAATGAGGCATCACCACCTTGTAAGATACACAAAACTCACCTGCACAAGTTCCTGAGCAAGAATCTGGACTAGATGGTCTCCAGATGTCCCTGTCAACCTCCACAACTCCATGTGATGCTGTGACCAGATTCTGTGCCCATCCCTTGGGCATAACTCAGCTAGGTCCCGAAGTGTGCCTGGCTGCTACAGCAGCTGCTGCACAAGAAACATCAAGTCATTCCCACAGCCTCTTCCCTTTGTGCTAACTCATCTCACGTGGAATTTACTCATTGACAATGGATGCTCCCTAAGGAAAGTACACATAGTGAAGGAAGATTATACATAGTCTTTAAGAACCACCACCAATGCAATCAGACTACTGAGAATTCATGCTGCCTTCTTCCATAAAGCTAGAGGAAAGTTACCGGTGGCCACAAGCATATTCTACAACATAGGAGACAACTCAGGGATGCATCTTCCTGAAATGCATGTGGCTTGGCCACACTGCACTCTGCAAAAGGTCAGTGCAGCAAAGATATGAGTTTCTTCCAGATTTACCAATTTCTTCACAGAGTATCAGCAAGACCAAATGTTTCTGAGTCAGGTATAGTAAGGATAAGGTTTATGACAGTCCACGACAAATCAAAACCACAGTAGGTGGTTTAAGTTGCAAAGTACAGATTTGAGTATCATGTTTCTTTTTCCTCACTTGTTCTTCAGAAAAAGAAAGACTGAAGATTGAAAAAACAGTTTGTTTGTTTAAGAACTTGAGAAACACCACAACTCCTGCTCTTTGCTGCTCCTGCAGAACTCCTCAGAGAGGATCTACAGGTTTCTTCAGTGAAACATTATTAGATCTGACAGTTTACAGAAGGTGTCAAAATGAACATGAAAACATCTTTTTTACATAAGCTGCATGTTATACTTTACTTTACTTTGTACTATACAAATTCATGGAAATTACAAAAACAGAAAAACCAGGAAAAGCCTTTCCATAATCCATGAAACTGGTAGCTTACAGGACCCTACATTATCTGCATCGCATTAGTTCTCCAGTTTCCAATGGTAGTGGGGATGAGATTCAGTTTTCTAACAAAAGGACAAGAACCAACATTCATAATGAAGCAAAACAGTAACACAAACCCCACATTTGGGGCACCTTGCTTTGCTTTCATAGAATTCTCATTTTGATGTTGCCAACACCCAGACCTCTGCTCAATGTGCAGTCCAATTTAAGGAGGTCTTTCACAAATCAAATCATTATTGCAACCCGACCCAAAGGCCCACAAGCCCTGGCCATCCACCAGTACTGTTCAAGATTCAGTGACGTTTCTTGAAGCCAGAAGAAACCAGAAGAGCTTGGGAGGGAGAGTAGAATAAGAGGTCACTTATACATGCTGCTTGTCCAGCTGTAATAGCATGGCTTATCATTTCTCAACTCAATGATCCCATTTTCTCACTCTATCTTAAAAAAACCACCTACTTAGGCTGTAGAGTTGTGATTAACAACCCACAGTAACATGTTTAGAGCCAAGTAAGGAGTCATACCAATTGCCCTGCACTACCATGAATCAAGCTTAATACAACACCTACTGCCTCCCTGCCTGTGCCAAGCTCTTTTTGTCATGCTGGCTAGATGAGCAGACAAGCCATGAAGAACACATCCAGTCTAACTCACAACAGAGTTGCAACCTTGAGAAAACCAATGGGATACACTTTTGTCTGCTCAAAGCTTCAAAAAGAAGGTGTACAGGACCAGGAAAGGACAGAAGGGGAAATCAGGAATTGGCTTTGCAGTCAGACTGGTCTTGGCTCTGCATGAGCTGACTGGTATTTGCACACCAAACCCCAGAGCAAACTGCAGCAAACAAAAACTTTTTCCCAACAGCGCTCACTGCCAAAACACTGCATAGTCTTGTTGGTGAGCTGCCTGGTATCGCTTGGGTTTCAAACCAGTTGCCTAAACCCTGATGTCCAAGCACATGCACAGGGTTTGGCGTCCAGCTGGGCTGTTGTGTCCCACTTGTCATGTTGGGACACATCCATCATCCATCCATGGGCCACACATGCATCACTTGGGTACTCCAGATCATTTGAAATGGAACTGGGCACGAATTCCGTTTAGGCAACCGATTCATATATTCAAGTACTAAAGACTTTTTCATGAACCAAATCCTACTTCCCTTATCTTTGGAGGCAAAGAGGGGTGAGCATGACCTGTCCTCTAACATGAAATACATTTGTCTTTCCACGTATGAATGACTTCCTGAAGGAAGTGGTCAGGTCATCACAGTAAAACATCCCAGTCAAATCCAACTTCTAATGAACGAAGCTACAGAGCAGTCAGTGCATCCCAGCGACCTTGAAAGGGAAACTAGAAGCAGCAAAGCTCTGCAAATGAATCCCTGAGACTCATAAAATGAGAAACCATCACAAAACCAAAAGTATCCAAAACTTATTCCCCTTGTTCATAACATTCCTACTAAGTCTCCTGCTACAGACAGGCATCACTATTCTTCACCATTTTGAACGTACACTTCTATCTCAGAGCACAGTAGATCTGCCTAACCTGATGCCTGCTCTTTCCAGCCTCACATTCCTAGCTGCATTCCCCATACCAGCTGCAAATAGCTCCATCTCTCTTAGGTTACATGTATTTTGCTTTCCCATCCACTGCCATGGACACTACTACTTTTTACTTCCTGAGGCTACTATTAGATTATCACAATATTAAGCAAGATTAGGATTATCATACAGTGTCAGTGCCTGGGAAGCACTAAAAATGCTGGACCTTTGGGCTACCTCTGCTCCAGGCTCACCACGCTCTCCACCAGCTCCTTCTCCAAAGACATGCCAGCACTAGACTTTGGCATTGTAATGGTGTAGGGCTAGGGACAGAGATCAGCCTGTAGAGCTGCCTCCTCACCTCCTCAGAAAGAGAAAGGCACTGTGCAGAGCAGAAAAGAGCCGAAATGTATGTTGGGTTAGTATGAACACAGGAACGACAAGAACAGGTCAAAGGAAACTAAACAAGGACAGTGGAGGAAAAGATCCAGCATCCTGGGTAGAAGGAAATTTGTATCCTTCATGGGGTATAAAGTCTGAAATATAGGGACTAGTCCAGCCACCAGACTGTGTGGACCTCACCCTCTGTCCCTTGACTTCTCAACCTCTCCAAAAACTATTATTGAACAGTATTCCTGATGCTTGAGGGTGTCCTTTCTGGTATCAGTGTTGTTACAGACCCATATGGCATTGCTCATTGTTGTGCCCTCGATCTCCAACATCAGTGTGGGCTGGAGGTCCTCTTCCCTCAGGACTTCACTGAATTACGTGGCTTAAGTTTCTGTAATATTTTTAAATTCCACTGTTTTATCATAGGGACAGGGGATTCAGCAAGACTCACAGGGATTTTTAGTTTATAATCACAACTTCTCTCTCTAATCTCTCTTTCTCTTTCAACTACCTCTTATGAAACTGCTTCAAAATGCTGCTACCAGAATTTTCTCTCTCCCCTCCCATTCTTCCCATACCACTCCAAGTCTAAAATGCTTCTGCTTCTGTCTCTGACACCTTCTCTTTAACATGCAGGCTCTTTTATCTCACCACAGTTCCCAAGGGGTCAGTACATAAACAAAACATTCCCCAGGAGTGTAAGGAACAAAAGGGTGATGGCAGCACAGAATATTCCTAAACAATCCCACACTTAGATAAACAGAAGGTACCATTCAACAAATGACTAGTGGAAAAAAAAATGGTATAGAGAAGTAATTGTAACAAAAACATACGTGAATCTGCTCAGGAATACTGAATAACCAGGAATTTTTCATTTTACCTTTGAAAACTTGTTTTATCTACATACTCTGGATGAGACAGAGGGGTCTTTGGCCTCTTTCAGCCAAAGTACTGGTTTCTCCTACAGCAGATAATCCTGGGGAGGAGAACATAGGCACATAACGCTTGCAAGTTATCACAGCACAAACACAGGAGATTCCTCACTGAAGAGCCATATAAAGGAAGCTGTCACAGAGCCAAAATATTCTCTTGTGACAGCCAAGCTTCTTGCAACTTCCCAAATAAGGCCACGACTTTAAAGAGCATGTCTTTTCAAAGCCTCATTGATTTTCATCGCCTCATGAAGAAGCACATTGTTTATGTGTCTGGGTGTGCTGCTGTTACAACAGGATGAGACGGGTGCAGCTCGGTGGTTTCAAAACCTGGACTCCAGACAGAATGAACCAAGTAATCATGGGAAGCTTCTAGAGGTGGACAGCACCCCTTTGACCACTATTTTGGAGTGATTCCTGGTGCAAGCTGAAATTAGAAGATGCTGGTGTGAAGATGCTGAAAGGGACAGCCCAGCATTCCTTGGTACTCTGGGGACAGAGACCAAGCAAACTTTGAAGCACAATATTGTTTTCCTTCCAGTCTCCCAAGGTACAGAGACTTTTGCTTAGGATTCAGGCTAGGTTTCAAGTCATTTCTCTATTTTTCATATACTAGTTTACTCATCTTCAGACAAATCAAAAAAAAAAAAAAATCTATGGAACTATATCAACTTTGCCGTATCTAGTTCATATTTATTATCCATTCTTCTCCTAAACTCTCTTCAATAGTTTCAACCTGGCAAATTGCTGGAAACTATTAGGTGCTTCACTTAATGCTACTTATTTTACACTTGAAGCACAGCACAATGAAATTGGATATTTTTTGCACAATCCTTTGGAAACAAAGCAAGTCCTTAAAAAACACCCCCCACAAAAACCTGCAGGTCTCAGCCATTCCAGTTACCTTGTCTTTGCAATTATAATGTGTCTGTTCCTGTACCAATCATATAGCAAAAAAATACACTCACAGAACTTCAAAGCCATGGACAGAAGAGGAAGAAAAGCAGCAACAAAGTGGGTCAGTAGAGCTTGTGTATACTGAAAGCACAAGCTACTTAGGTGATGGCTATTCAGCAGGTACATGCTGTGGAATTACATAGGCACAAAGGAGAGAAAAAAGCCAAAGGAAAACAGGACAAGTCAGAGCCAAGTAATACATGACAGTTGCACCTAAACACCAAGCAGATTAAACTTGGTAGTATCTGACTTTATGCAAC
Organism: Galbula dea; assembly: GCA_013399015.1. NCBI lineage: Eukaryota > Metazoa > Chordata > Aves > Piciformes > Galbulidae > Galbula > Galbula dea. The sequence continues at coordinate 536,025 of VWZX01009335.1, forward strand.
TCCAGCAAGACTCATGGCTTCTTCTAGTCTACGTGCAACATAACCCAAGGGAGAATGCACTTCCAGCATATGAATACTGTTGGAAGCAGGATGCCTCTTGCACAAAGGGCTAACCTGAAGTGAAGTGAGTCCCCACCCTCTCGACCTTGATCACACATTCACACTCATCCCTTTATCCTGTGGGGCACCATGCAGCCACAAACCAGGTCAAAAGCTGGCTAATGCAACAGAAAAGTGTTCATTTTTCAGGCTGGGTCATCAAATTAACAAGACATCCCACAACAAAATGCTCATGAAGTCCCACACAAGGAGGGTGGTGGGAAGGTCATTCTAGAGCCAGGAGAAATAAACACACAATTACAGCAGTTTAGGAATAACTAATAAACTGTCCTGTAGGGTTCATCTACATGAGAAAACTGTAGATAGGCAATCTGAATTAACATTTCTGTAATGAGTCAAACCACATTAGATCCCTGCAGACACACTCATTATTAATTAAATCAACCCTATTTCATATTTAGTATAATTTACTTTGATGTGAATCAAACTTAATCAAATTAAGGTCACTTGAATGCTGAATCAGAGAATATATACAAAGGTTTAATTTGGTTTACCTAATCTACTTCACATTCACTTTTTAGGTGATTTGGATTTATTTTCCTTCACATCCTTGTGCAGACAGCTTTAGAATACAGTAGAGAACTGAAGATATGCTGGAAAATTCTCCCTCAAAATCAACAGTTTTGAGCTACCAATGAAATAATTCCCCAGGAAAGGGGTACTAGAAACGACCTACCCTACTGAGGACATGCTGGCAGGGCTCTGTACTTGTACTCTCCATGAAGGCTCTTCCCTGTCTCTCCATCTTTACTGCAGTTCCTCTGCAGCCCAGAGGCTGGAAAGAGAATCACGTCCTGCAAGTCTTCACTTCTCCACCCTCCTCCATTTGCAGTACCTCCACAGGCGATGGGCCATAAGAAATGCATGTCCTGAAGGAAACTGAGTGAATCCTCACGGAAGCCGAGACATTTGATGCAGTTATTTCAAACAGCAGGTCACTAACTTATTTGATGTGTTTTCTACGGTTAGGAAAACATAGAAACAATAACTTTGATAATCACAGAATGTTAGGAGGTGGAAGGGACCTCAAAAGATCATCTAGTTCAAACACCCTGCCACAGCAGGATTCCTTAGACCAGGTCACACAGAAGCACGTCCAGACGGGTTTTGAATATCTCTAGAGAAGGAGACTCCACAGCCTCTCTGGGCAGTCTGTGCCAGTGCTCTGGCACCTCAACTGGGAAAAAAAAGATTCTTGTATTCACATGGAACCTCCTATGCTTCAGCTTACAACCATTGTCCCTTGTCTTGATACTGGGCCTCACTGAGAAGAGCTTGACCCCATTCTCCCGACAAACACCCTTCAGATATTTAAAAGCATAAACGAGGTCACCCCTTAGCCTCCTCTTCTCCAAGCTAAAGAGACCCAGCTCCCTTAGCCTCTCATAAGGAAGAGGTTCCAGCCCCTTCATCATCTTGGTGGCTCTGTGCTGGACTCGTTCAAACAGTTGCCTATCCTTCTTAAACTGAGGGGCCCACAACTGGACACAATATTCCAGAGGTGGCCTCACCAGGGTAGAGTAAAGGGGGAGAAGAACCTCTCTTGATCTACTAACCACACCCCTTCTAATACACCCCAGAATCCTACTGGTGCTCCTGGCCACAAAAGCACACTGCTGGCTCATGGTCATCCTTCCAGGATGCCCAGGTCCCTTTCCCCTTCACTGCTCTCCAACAGGTCAGTCCCCAACCTATACTGATACAATGGCTAATAAAATAACAAAGATCATAAAAGCTTACTTCTTCAGACAGATTGGCTTAAAAGTTACTTGCCACGATTTTCCACAGTTTTAAGGTCTTACGCTAATTTTGCTTACCCTGCTCCAACACTTAAAAAGTCACCACTGAAGCTTCTAGCAAACTACCTTCAGGTTCCTCTTAAGTGACTATGCTTTTTACCATTAAAGAGATTTTTCTGCATACACAGATGTGTAGACAAATGCACTCTGTCATATTTAGGGCAATAGTCACCTAATACTTTCTGCAGTTCAGGTACCATCTGAGAAGCTGAGCTGCAGTTCAGGCCTATCATAGTGACATGGGTGTTGGGGAATCAAAGATGGAAATTGATATTAGATTATAATCCCACTACATTCAAATAAAAGACAAGGACTCTGGCAAGGTCAGGCCTAACCATAGCCTCTAATACCAAGCATACCTCTAACATGTCTGTTCAGGGAACCTCTAGCTGTGTTATTTGTTTTGCAGTGTCCGCTCAGGATTATCATCTTTATGGGTCACAAAAGGTATCCAAATCTCTGAAGCAAAAGGATGATGAACAGACCCTGATGGCAATAACAGATGACAGCTGGTATCAGGGTGCAACTAAGTCTGCAGTGACAGACTTTGACCAAAGTGACAGAGAGATCAAAGACTGCAGACCAGTGTCACGAATAAGAGGTCACAGCAAGCATTCCTGAGTAAAGAAGGACTACTGGTTTAGCAATTTAGCATGGAAATCCTTAGCAAACCACTGAGTTAATCAGACCATGCAGTGATTTAAATTCGAGCTGCTGGAAGCATGAAGTCACAAGCAAGAGGAGGGTTGCACAGGGAGCATCGTTTCCGCTTGGGCTGCCCTGATGCATCTGGCCTCACCACAGCCTTCCCTCCCACTCCCTGCAGCACGGCTGGCGTGATGCTGACAGACATTTACATAGCTCCATGGTGAACCAGTTCAGGGGATGGAGCCAGCTGAAAACACCACTGCTCTGCTTTCAGGCTGGGAGCACTGACTAAACACGACCCGTGCTGATACCAGTGCCAGGCACACCACCATGCTCAGGACAGTGGCGACAGATAAATGCATGACACGAGTGAGCAAACTTCGTAGCTTCAGATATGTCCTTGTGTGCACTTACTGCTCTTACAAACTCATTTCCATCTTACCTTGTTTGCTGCCTGGCTCAGTCTCCCCTCTGCTATTTCTGTCACAATCTCATATTTAATACCATGAAATTTTAAAATAGCAGGCTGGCTCAAGTTTTTTGTGCTCCTGCAAAGGGTTGCAGTCATGCAGTTACAGCACTATTTTTCTTTAGCAAGGCAGGACAGAAGAGACAAACAGGCCTTTGCAGCTCATCCTTGTGCAACATCTTGGGGACCACAAAATGAGGGGGAGTTCCCTGGAGTCAACGCCACAGGCCCAGTGGGATCCCCCGCTACACACACACACACATTCCTCAGTTACGCTATACTCTCTGCCCAGCTCTCTGCTCACTTCTCATTCCCATTTTTGTCTGGGAACCCCCAAAAGGAAAAGACTTGCTTCACTTGCCTCACCAGGATGACTCCACCAGCCCCAGCCCTCTCTACCACTTCTCAGCAAACCCATTCCTTGTATCACCCACCTGCCTCCTCTGCTCCCACAAGGGTAGGGGTTGTTTTTGACTTACTACCAGGTTTTCATTCATTTAGGAGGAGAATATTTTAAACAAGAGATGCTTATGTTCCTATTTGTATATGTTAAAAGTGAGGACTTCCATGCAGATGACAGGAACAGGGTGGCATTTGGCTCCTTCCTAAAAACTACAAAATTTCCCTCGCTAAGCTCTGCCCTCAAATGAAGAAGCAAGCCTTCACTGTTCCACCAGACAACAATCCTGTCAATACTTGTACATGTACTTGAATTTATTACGGTCAGTGGTCTTATCACAATGGTCATTAGGCTCACAAACATCAAGGATGCTGTTCCCAGTAATAAGGTCAAGAATGTGTACAACTCTTCTCAAGATTAGGACCGTAATGCCATAGCATCAGCCAGCTTTCCTCCTGCCTCCAACATTAGATGTAGGCAGCTGAATTCCTGAGGAGGGAGAGGGATGACCACCTCCAGGTCAACTTGTAAGTAGAGTACGGCACTGCTCTGGACTGCTCCTGGGTGTGCAATGAGCTAGGCAGCCCCAAGAACCACGACTCACCATGGCAATCTGGTGGCAGTTGTATGTGATTCATATGCTGCAAAGCAGACAAGAGTCAACAGGTCAGGCTCTGGGAGAATCCATCACAATGCCAGCCCACCAGTAAAGGTATAGAGGGGACCCACCACAATGGTTGGCCACTAGTGGAGTCATTGGACAGTGTTGTGAGTTACAGATCACTTTGGTAGCAGCTGACACAGCAGCACCTCAGTGAACTCTAATGGAAAACCCCGCATGTGCCGAAGCTCAATGAAGGGATGTAACTCCTCATTCTGCCTATTCACAGGTGGTTCTTACTACTAGAGATGCATAACAACAAACAGGGACTGATATAGGACATTTTACTAAGCATCCAGGTAAAATGAATATAGTAGTCCATGTTCTCTTTCTGCCACTTATCTGACTAGTCAAAGAAATTAATTGCTTGAGAATAGCAAGGCTGCTTCATCTGTATGATTCAAATCCTCCCTTCTCAACCCTGTGGGATCAAAAATTGACTTAGACTTACCTAGATGATGTATTTAGTTATTTAATAGAAAGATTAGCATGCAAACATACTGCAGCACTCAACATTAATTCATGACAAAGTCAGAATATTAAAGTTACCTCATTCTGTCAAAATATGCTAGTCCAGTATTTTTCTCATTTAAAATCACAAATCCTTTTCAAAAAAGGAATTTACAGATTATCTCAAATCCCAGTACTCTTTGGCAGTTGAAACTACAGTGACAGACAAACCAGAATCATTTCATGAAATTATAATTCTGTATCAAAAACATTTTTACTGAGTAATAAGAACAGGAAGGAGCTAATGGGCATGGGTACATACATAAAAATTGCATGAAAATATGGTAACATGTGGATGATTTTAGCTTCTTTGTTTCTGTTTCTTTTTAATTTTTTTCTAGGCAATTTTGATCTCTCTTTTGATGTCCTCTGGATCACAAACCATAAGTTGTGTAGCACTGGTCTATTCAGTGCTCCTACTAATCCAGCACACAGGTAACATACTTATTTCCAGTTACAGCTTTTTCACTTGAAATTACTTATTTAAGCTAACCTTTTATTATGTGCAAGCAACAGTCCTGGTTGTGTTTAGCTGTTCCTGCTGCATGAAAGTATACACCCATGAAACATCACTGCAGCCAACCTCCTGATCTGTGTACAGCCACAGAGAAAAAAGGATACAGCATGCAATTAAAGGGATTATGGAGACCACAGCCCTGCTTCTTGCTAATACCATTTCAGTGTATTTTCTAGATCGACTCAGTACTGAGGGAGTGGCTTCCTGACAAGGGATAAAGGAAAGAAGCACAGGAAGGAAATAACACATGTGCTGACTAAGAAGAAGCTGTGAATGATGGGAAAGGGAAAAGAAGAAAAAGAAGGAAGGAATGAATGGAGAGCAATACACCAGGAAGGTCACTATAATGCTTAGCACTTAGTATAAATGTGCTTGTCATCTCAGAAATTATTTTCAAACAGCAAACTCCATTCTAGCAAAGCAAGGCCTTTAACAGGACCAAACTTAAGCATATCCTTAAATCCTGTGCTAGACTGAGACCTAGCAACTTAATCATCTTAATTGTCTCTCAGGTAGGTGTTGTCATTCTTCAGCAGATAAAGAAATGAAGCCAAAGAGGTTAAGACATTCAGAAGCTACAGACCAGCCAAGGAAGCACAGTCTATCTGCATCATGGAGCTCACCGCACCAACAACGACCCAGCCTGAACAGCCTTGCTGCAAAAGCCAGAGCCAAATTGCTACTACATCCTCCTTGCTGGAGCATCTACCCATCCCTGCACACACAGCACACTACAATTCACAGCACTACATGAAGCCAAGTTGCCAAGCCTTTTTTGTTTTATTTTTCAGTAAATCACAGAAAAAATATGTCTATCCATCCTGGCACCTCTGTGAAGCTGGAGAAAGACAGAAAACAAGATCTCAAATTGCAGGAATGACACCTACTGCCTGAGCAATGAATTGCTCACCTAAACGAGATGCACACTCAACAGCAAGGGTTTCTAGAGGATAAACCAGCACATGGACACGATCTGGCAATGTGCACTCACAGCCCCGGTGGCCAACCATATGCTGGGCTGCATCAGAAGAAGCTTGGCCAGCAAGTCTAGGTAGAGGATTCTGGCCCTCTGCTCTGGTGAGACCTCACCTGGAGTACTGTGTCCAGCTCTAGAGCCCTCAGCACAGAAAAGACACAGGCCTGTTGGAGTTGGTCCAGACAAGGGCCAAAAAAAATGACCACAGGAATAGAACACCTTTTCTATGAAGAAAGAGAGAGTTGCCTGGAGAATAAAAGTCTCTAGTGAGATCTTAATGCAGCCTTTCAGTGCTAAAGGGGGCTTGTAAGAAGGATGGACACTTTTTTACTAGGACTTGTAGCAACAGGACAAGGGGTAACAGCTTTAAACTGGAAAAGGGTAGGTTCAGATTAGACATAAGGAATAATTTTTCTATGAGGGCGGTGAGACAGGTTGGCCAGGGAAGTGCTAAATAGCCCAGAAATGAAAAAGTTGCACATGGTCACAGCCAAGACTGAAACACACTTTGAGTGATACTGGATGACGTGCACATATACCCATGAACACAGAGCCATCACCAGCAGAACGTGCCACGTGAACCATCAGGCTACTCCGCTTCCTACAGTGCAGGCTAGAAACGTCTGCACTAACCCAGGTACTGGGGAACAGCCTATCCTTACACTGCAAAGCTCCCTGGTGGCTAATTAGGCAGGAACAAGGTAGAAGAAGCCAAGTAAAGCTGTGTGCTACCATGACTTGCACCCTGGGGTGCAAGCAGCCTGTCTGGAGGTCTGCTGTCTTCTCCCTGGGCTACATTATGGCCAAACTCCTGCAGGGATGGGGGCTTTACTGATGCCTGGTTCTAATGTGTGTGGAGGAAGCGCTAAGCTGTAGCAGGGAGGCTTTCTATCGCTTCCTTTCATTATGGTGCATCAGATCAAAAAGCAGATGAAATGGAAGTCTTGGGTAGGTGGCTGAGGATGAAATGTCCCTAAGGGTGAACAACAGGGTGAGATAAAGAAACAGTGGCACAGCTACTCCACCTCTTCTCCATGCTTCTGAGAAACTGAACCTAAGCACAAGGCTGAGAGAAAGGAGGGGAAGCACTGTGGATCCTTAGTGTTCTTCAATGGCTGTGTAGAAAACAGAAGATACATCCCAAAACTCCCCATCCTCTTGCAATTCCTACATATACTTGAACTGATTTTTTTCTGCTCATCTACTGCCATGAAGGACACTATCAAAACATCAGCTGGTAACTTTTTCACATATAAATAGAAAGTACATGAGATGATATTAAGATTCAGATTCATCAAAGAAACCTGAAATATTGATAATGACCTCAGATAATCTATAGCCCATTCATTTTACTTTAATTCTGAAATTACTAGGACTGATTCATTTTATTTTGGCAGCAGCTTTAGAAATCTTTCCTAAATTGGTGCAAAACTGTTCCTTATGCAGTACACAGAACTGAGGGAAACTATGACAGATAGCAAGAAAAAAAAGGAAAGAAATCACAAAATCACTAACTTGGATGATATTGGAAACATCTGAGCCTGAAATGTGCTTGCACTTCGGGAAATATTTGGCAACTTATTACAAGAAATACTTATAAATGCTTAAATAAATACAAGAAATACTTACAAATACTTAAATAATTACAAAGAGAGAAGTATTGTACTGTGCAAAGGAAACACCTAGCCAAGTATAAAGAAAGATTATGCAGCCAGCTTTAATGCTGATAGACTTCTAATAGAGCTATTCTGAATTAGGTTGTCCATTATCTAACATAGTCTGAGTGATCTAGGAAAGGACAGAAGGGAAATGCCACACAAAACCACAATATTGAGTTAAACAGACGTCCACACACTTGCAAGATTACCTTAAGCCTCAATTATACCACAACAATACAAGACAAAATATTCCAGAAAAAGAGGGAATGCACAAAAAGGTGTCCATTTATGTTTTATTTTAGAGAGGAGAAAATAAGTTTATGTTTTATGTATACAGAACAACAATTAGTATAAAGAAATGTAACTGGCCTGCCTGCTCACATGTCCTGACAGTAGGGTACCTTGAAGGAAACACAGCGTCGCCCATTTCCCGACAACTGTGGCCATAGCCAGTGTGGTGCAACCTTCAGTAGAGGTCCAAAATTTGCTGACAAAGGAGTTTGTCTGCAGCTACAGCTAAACTGCTCCTCTAAAGATCTAAGCTGAGCTAGCAAGAGCAATTTTCTGTCAGCAGCACAGAATCCACACTTGGGATTTTGCTGATGAAATCATGACAGGCAAAGGGCTGAGTGTTTTCCCATCAGGTGACATTGGCAGAACTGCGTAGCAGAGATTTAGCTTGAAAGGCTGCAATCCTAAATGTACCCAGAGGCAGCACTGCAGGAGGTGATGTGACAACTTCCAGCCACCTCTAGGAACCTACAGTCACACGCTTCGTAACACCAAGGCACATAGCAGGAGTAAGAACACGGCAGGACAAAGTTCTCAAATCAAACAACAATTAGCTAAGTTGCAAGCACATTGCTCCAGATCAGAAAATAATTACTAAGTGACAAGGTTAAATGACACTTTGTAGACAACTTGAGTTTATTATCCATCTCAGGGGATGCTACTTTGTTGCAGGAGACAATACACTGGACTACACAAACCACTAGTCCAGTGAGGTTGTAATCCCAATTCTAACAACATTATAAGCACAAGCAACATGTTCTCTGTAATTTGTTACAGGTGCAAACAGAAGCAAACAGTAAAGAAAAAGTAAACTTGGAAATTAACACTGCACACATACAGCTCCAGTTACACTTCACACAAACTAAAAGCATTGGTAAAAAACCTTGAGCTATCTCATGAACTGCTTAATGAGCAGTAATCGAGGAATACAATGAAATGCTCGATATTGGAACAAAAACTTTGCTTGCTTATGTCTCAAAACAAAAGGTTTAATAAAAATCATGTAGACACATTTCCTTTTATTAAAACAGGTTTATACTACAAATACTCCATTTTCTTTTTCTCAGGGTGTTGCTCCATCACTTTAAATTAGGGCTAAATAAAACAGCTTTTTAGGATTTCCAGCTGGCAGCTATACAGAAATGTCAGAACAAAAAGGCTGAACTCCACAAATATTAGGTGCTAAGGGGCACTGTTTCTCCCAGAAACTTCCATACTGAACTCTACTTGGGTTCGATTAAAGCACGTTACCACAAAAGAGCAAGGAGTTATAATTTTAATCTGAGCAATCCTGTTTAGAGATTGTTTCCTTCTCTGACTATTGGATATTGTTTAGAAAAAACAAAGTCCTAAAAGTGGGAGTCCTTCCCCCGCAACCCTGCCTCAGGACAGCAGCACAGAGAGACAACTTACATTCACCACAGTCATGGCAAAGAGAGAGACACAGAAGATTTTCTCAGGGATACACCCAAAATGCTATAGCTGGTTTTTAATTTAGGAACAGAGACCACTAAAACACAGATGCCTCATAAGCTACATTTATGACTAAGAAATGCAAGGTTATACCTCTGTTGATAGAATGTAAAAATCTTATTTTCCTCTACAGCAATATTCATAGACATTTTCCCACATATGAGCTAATTCTGTTACCTCCAAAAATAAATGAATATCTGCTGTAAAATAACTCCAACATTTGTTCTACTAAAGTAGTATTTGAATATATTAAGAAGCAATAACACCTCTGCACTTTAGCATTTTCCACCCAGGGATCCTAATCCACTTTTGAGACAGAAGATCTATTATAACTTGTCTTATTACTAAGACCTGTGGCACACCCACTAAACACACACTTTATAGCTCTGAAGATATAAAGGAATTAAGAAAAAATGGAAACCAACACACCAATGCAATTGTGCAAAGAACAGCACTGTAATCTATTCACCAGACAAAACACACATGGCTAAACAAACGTTTTAAGGTTTTTATTAGATAATTGTATAGCTTGGCATGGTCTTTTGGAATGATATAGCCTGTATTTATTAAACAGGAATTGTTACTGAAAAAGGTTTTAGGTGATTTGCAGACATACATTTACACACAAGTACAACCTATTCAGCAATGTCTGCATATTCAAGGAAAAAAACCCAACTAGTAATGTAAACATTTAAAAGCAGAAATTTATTCAAAAAACCCACACACAAACATGTATGTTGAACTATTAAAGTGGTATTAATAAGAACAGACTATTTTAAGTCTGACACACCTGCAAACGCCAAGTATCATACAGGCCAAAGAGAGGGCTGCTGTACCAAGAAGTAGCCAGTAGTACACACAGACCAATTTTGGGTGCCAGCTCCCTGACCTATACCAGAGGCCATCTGGCATTAGGTGTCCAACCTAGAGAAGCACCTCATCCACCATCATCAAAACTGAGGATATGGGGAAGTCCTGAAGCCCTTCCTGGAGTTAAGCTGCTTTTTCTTTCCAAAATATGCTGTAAGCTCACACCTCCTCTGAGAGTGCCTTAGCTCTCACAGTGGGAATTACTTTGGGTTCATTATAGTACCCTAATTAACAGCCTGTGGGCCACTCTCTCTTTCCTGCTACCTCTTCCAACAAAAAGCATAAACACCAACTGCAGAAGTTCACATGGAGGAGGGTACCTTCAGTGGGAGAAACTCCAAATTGTTGCAGCTTTCTAACTAGCCTCATGGTGCCTCCCAGGGGTGAAAGATGTGCTTATGAGTCAGAAAGTCAGCTTTTCCTCTTCATGAGGAAGAGCTCTACCAACTAGGCTACTGAATGAATGGGAAAGAGCAAGAGAAAACTTCACTGCCCTCTATTGTGTTTGACGACTTATCTCTGGAGGTCTCTTAGTAGCACTGTGATCAAACCAGGTGAGACTGATGCAGATACACCTTTTGCGTGGAGACCAGAGGGGTCTAGGCTACCAGCCACATGACACTGCAGGCTTGTGTGCTTCTGGCCCTCCCCCAAAATATAGCTTTAAGTAAGTAAAAAAAACTAATGGTAATAAAAATAGCTAAATAAACTGATGCAGCTCCAAGCCTTCAACACATGATAGCATCAGGAGTAAATGTAACTGCAAATGCAGATGAAGGATTTTAGATTTCCACTGTACTTCCTAGGAGCAATGCCAAGCTTGGAATTCAGGGAACAGGCACCACAGGAATGTATCCGACTTCAAAATGTTATCTCCATTTTTAAGGTTTTCCAAAGCAGTTTTGTTTTGCTAAAGATAACAATTAAGTGGAAAGCATCACTAGTATTAGAAGATCAGTCAGAGGCTGGGTTGCTCTGAGATACAGACAGCTCAAGTGAACTCTTGAAAAAATGAGGGAAGAGAGAGGTTTGGAAGAGTATGAACCAAAACAAATAACATCTTCCTATCTTTCTTCCTTCCAGCATGCGCTCATCTGGCTGCAGGAAATCTGTGGGTTGATTTTTTTTTTGTTGGTTTGTTCGGTTGGGTTTTGGGTTTTGTTCGTCTGTTTTGTGTTTTGCTTTTCATTTTGACAGTTGACAAACCGACCTCAGGAAAACTACGAGCTGGAGCACTCACTGACTGACGAGAGAGAGACACTCCAGGAGATAAGGCATGACCTATGCTGGATGCTCGGGACAAATCCCGTCTCCTCTCCTCTCAGAACTCCTCTCTCACAGCCCCGCACGTTGTCCTCACCCCCCGCCCAGAAGGTACTTTCTCTGGGGCTCGTCCCGCCGCACCCTCGGGCTATGTGCTATGAACAGCAGTACCAAACAGGATCCCTCCTGCCTCTACATCGCAGCACTATTTTCAAAGCGCTTTACAGCCTTTGTAACCGCCGAGATAATCTGTCATATGGATTTAGGCACTGACAGTCAAACATGCCAAAAATGTCACCACCCACTCGTATTATCCATCCGGTAAAGGACTAGGAAGCGCCGCATTGCTTAACCTCTCCTCCGCCTTCCACTCGCACAGGAAATCCCCCACCCCCCGCCACGGCATGACACCATAACGGGGGGGAAACGCGGCCACCCTCTCCCCTCCAGCAGACAGACAGGCTTGCCGGGGTGCCCTGCCCGCAGCGCTGGGCGCTCCGCATCCCCCGGCCGCCCACACTCACCTCATCTTCCCAGCAGAGCGCGGCGGTGGCCAGGACCAGTGCCGGGAACGGGTAGCGGCGGCTNTGGGTGAACTCCGGCGGCGGCGCCGCCCCACTTGCAGCGCCGGGCCCGGCGGCACTAGCCGGGCAGCGCAGCGGCTGGCAGCCCCTCCGCCGGCCCGGCCATGTTGCCGGCTCCCGCCCGGCTGCTCTGCGTGTGTCTGTGTCTGTGTGTGGGCAGGACAAAGCGCCACCGCCCGCCCCGCTCCGCTTCGCTCCGGTCCTCTCCCACGCGCGGCGGGGCCGCACCACCCCACACAGCCCCGCCCCGCGCAGCCTCCACCCCGGGGATGGCTGTGGGGGAGCGGCCCCGACCGGCTCTGCCCTGCTCGATTCCTGGCTCCCCCCCACCCCCAACGCGGGTAGCGCAGGTGAGCCGGGGTGGGGCATGGGGAGTGGCCGCGCACCGTGGGGGGCACCGATCGGCAGCTCCGAACTCCTCGGACGGTGCCGGGGCGAGGGTCCCGGGAACTGGCTGCACCGCATCTCGGAACCGTTCCCTGCTGGAGCAGGGGGAGTGTTGCGGTTGCAAGACCTCTCCTCTGCAAAGTGCTATAGGGATCCTGTAGAGCAGCGTTAAAAAATGGTAGGTTTGTGGGTGGAAGCAAGGTCAGAAATCGTTATTTCCAGGTAATATTGTAGAGACGCTGTGTTTTCTGTTGTTTCACCCTTCCCACTTTTCCCAGGTGAATTTCTCTGCGAGATCTCTCATCCTGCTGCAGCCGCGTCCATCGTTAGCACCCACTTTCCCCACCAATCTGTCAGTGCCCTGGGCTCCCTCCCAGCCCCGCTGCTTTTCCACAGCCGCCTGTTCTCGCTACTCCACATCCCAGTCCCGTCCCTGGCGCTCTGCTTTTCTCCTTCCAGTCACCTCCTGCCCACTCTCTGTGCAGCCAGAACCACATGGTGATCGACTCCATCTCTGGGAACAGCCTCTTTGCAATTCCAGTCTGGAGCTTCTCCTGCCCCTCTCCATCGCTCTTTGCTTCTTCCCGTGCACCACCCACTAGAAAAAAGATGGTATTAGAATTGGTGTCACTTGCATATCCTCAAGGATCTGGCACAATGAGGAACCAAATACCGCAGTTGTTTCTCAGGTCTTTCATACATAGATTACCATAACTTGATTGGCACTTCCCAAGAGTAAAGCCTCTTCAGGCTGACAATCTGTGGATCCATCTCCCACAGACCTCTCGTAGTTCATCATCCAATTTGGACGCAAAAAAAACCCTAACCCAAAACCAACAACCATGTAATACCACAGCAAACAGCGGGTTTCCAGGCAGCTAGCATGCGTGTGCGCATTGTATCTGGAACTGAAATGATTTCTGGCCCTCTCCTTTGCTCCTTCTGTCTATGTCTTGATTAACACTGCTCCAATCATTCTCTGAGCCCCACCTCTATCTGCATGTGCTGTGAAGGACAAGGAAGCTGTAGCCCCTCTCCCTGTGTGCAGAGGCAGTATTAGGAAGGGAAAAGTATTAGGAAGGGATTAGGAAAGCTGGGTGATGAACGTGTCCATGGTGCAGAGCAAGCAGAGCATGGGACTGCACTAGAGGCAATTAGGCATGGCACAGCCTGTGCAGGACTTAATGAGCAATGCAGTGGGGGCCATTTTTAATATGAATACATTTTCATTTCCGTTTCTCTGAACACCTAAGGTTTCCATATATTCAAGCCAATACAACCTTATTTTTTCTGTAATAGTAGCCTATGCCACTAGAATGAATGTTGCAAAAATCGAGCACATAGATTTGGTGCCCTAGAGACCTATCTCACCATTGGCTTGTCAAGGCTTACTGCTGCCTACTGCAGCTCTATACCAAATCAAAACATCCTACAGCAATAACATCAACAATAATATGGCAGCAATGATGTGTATGTCTTTTATTCAAGGCCATGCTTGTTTCGTTGTAGCTTATGCATATCTGATAATTGCTGCTTTCAATGATCATTAAGATGTTAAAAATATAATTGGAGACAGAGTAACTGAGAGGCCAGTGGGAGGGAACCTCCCACCCTCCCTGTGCCTCATTAGCACAGAGCCCAGATCTTGCCTTCCTTGTCCCACAGCAGGTTTGTGCTATCTCTTCCCAAGTCACCTCACCAATTAATCTAAGCTCACTTCAGACAGAGAAGGTCTTTCCTAAAACAGCAGTTCACCTGTTACTAAGGGGCCTCCTCATTTGTTTGAAACCAAAGCTTATAGTCCTTTCTTCTAAGCATTTATACATTTCCTAGAAGGCACAATACATGTTGTTTGTATGAAGAAATAACTGTGCCAGACCATAGATCTGATATGCAGTCTCCCCTGAGTGTCAAAACTCATCCACATAATTTGTGATGGGGCTGCTGAGGGTAGCAAGCTTATGTAGAAATAGTAAGCAAAAATAAACCTATTTTCTTACTGCTACCATAAGACTAATCCTTGAGAGTGTGGGCCAAAGACCAGCCCATGCAACACATGGGAGACAGCATAAGGCAAGGAAGATGCTTATTAAACTAAAAAGATTCATGGTAGTTGTACTAGAACTTAAGACATGATTGAAAGAGCAAATCCACATGTGAGTTCACTGATAAACTGTAGTTTGTTTTTAAATGCGATTTCTTTAAGCTAGGTTTATAACAGGCACAAATCAAATACAGAAAGAAGTGCATGTAAATCATGCCATGGTTAAGATACAGAACTAAAGTAAGCAAAAACATCTCTGCACATGATTTTGTCTGGCTATATGGGCTGCAAAGCATAAAAGAGTTACTGATGTTGCAAAGAGACTTGTGAAAGAGCTGAAGCTGCAACCACCACATGCCCCAGCAGTGACACATCCAGCCCACGGCAGCTACCCAGAAGGGACTGCAAACAACCAGGTAGGGCATGGGAGTGGTTTCCATCACTTGCAGCTTCAGTACCTGTACTGCCTTCTTAGGAGAGGTACCGTCCTTGTGCAAGTTGCAACACCTCACTTGCTATAAACTTGGGCAATGTCTGCCCCTGCAAAGGGCTGGAAGGCTTAATTGCCCATAAGGTGGATTGAGAACTGATGCAGAAATGCAGAGTATATGAGGTTACTGGTCAATTGTATTTGCTGTTTTATTTAGTCTTACATAAAGAAGCAGGAGAGAAGAGGAGAAGAAATTGTATGTGCTGTTATAGATGCCAATCTGGCTCACCTCTAATGGCACAGAAATAGAAGAGCAGTGTTAAAACTCTTTGTTGTATCAGAATCCACGAGGCTTCTTCATCGTCATTCATGGGTTCAGGTGGCCACCAGATCACTATGTTGATCAAAAGACATGACTGAACCATGTAATCATTGTTTTGCTTGGACAAAGCTCACACTATATTACTATCAGAACTGTAGGACTTCTAAAAAACTTAAAGCTGTTCATTTGTGTGAACATATATATATATCTCAAACTTGTCAAATTCACCTGCTCTTGGCCCAAGGGGAAATCCTGACCCACCAGGGTGTATTTCCACCCTTCTGGCCTTATTGGTCTTCCAGCTTCCCCTTGCACCTCTCCCTAATCGCAAATCCTCCTGCACAGCCCAAGACCTGCACAAGAAAACTGCTGTCCCTAGGGTCACATGTTTCCTGGCTGAGACCTGCTGTGTGGCAAACCCTGATGGATCTGCCCCCTCGGGATCCTGCCACAACACCTGACCAGAGACCTGCTGTGTTTGTCACTTCAGAGATTTCATGTTAGGAGGAGGAGGATGCCCTCCTTAAACAGTCATACAGCCTGGGGCAACATCCTCTGTAAATATCCTCCTATCAGGATCTCAAGGTCATCCAGTTGTTTTTCTCAGTGAGTCAGTGTCATGCCCAGAGCTACATGCTGTTGCAGCAAGAGTCTTGTGGTGTTTGTTTTTTTTCTGTCCAGCTCAAGAGTTTTCTTTTGAAACTCTCAGGCTTTCCTGTAGGCTTGTCCACAAAAATACCTGGCTCTTTTCAAGGAAAATAAATGTCCATAACAGCTTGGGTTTTAGGTTTTTGTTTGGGTTTTGGTTTTTTTTTTTTGAAGGCTTTTCAAAAACATGGAGCATTTAGCCTTGTGAAAGTCACCCTTGAGAGGAATTCATTTTACCAATTCATTGTACTATGTCCAGTAACACACATAATAAGCATTTATAAGGGAGCAACTTTGCCAAAGCTGAAGTTGGGCTTCAGTTGTACAATTTCATAGACACTTCAGTGGGGCACAGAGAACATGATTACCAAATTCAAGTATGAAGTGAGATCTAAAGATTCCCAAAACTCAGAGCTTCAGTCAGGTTTTCACCCATTACTATGTCCATGTGTTTGGCCACTTAACCACTCCCTGTGATCTTTGGCACCATTTGACAAAGGTCTAGTCCCATCTCTGATTTGTTGTGGCAGCCCAGAAGACAGTCTTGGTGAGGCACAGCCAGTGAGAAAATCCACATCACCCACCACCCACATGGGCAGCCAGCAGGGTCCATGTTGCAGGGAGACTGAGAGAAAGAAGCTGCAGCAGGGCTGAAACCAGAGAGTCCCCAAAACCTGGATTTTTGTAGCAATGCTTCATCCAGTCCTAGGGTGAGGAGTTAAAAATGAGAAGAGGCTGGAACAAAGAATCAAGTGGCAGAAGAGTCTGGCAGGACCT
The DNA here is from genome assembly GCA_013399015.1 of Galbula dea. NCBI lineage: Eukaryota > Metazoa > Chordata > Aves > Piciformes > Galbulidae > Galbula > Galbula dea. The sequence goes on from VWZX01009335.1 coordinate 552,872, forward strand.
AAAGGGAATAAGAAAACGGGGACTAGACAGAAATGAGGGAGTTTGGGTTTGGGTTGTTTTTAACAAGAAAAGGAAACTAGATGTAAAGGGCAAAAATGAGGAGGAAAGAATGAAGGGAAAGAAGACAGGAAGGTACAGTGGTATTGAAAAAGGCAGAGAATAAGTAGCAAGAAATACATTGTTGAATATACTTCTATGTTTTGTTATACCTCCTCAAGCGAAGATGGAAGACAAGGGAAGGAAGAATCCAATTGCTCTTTCAGGTTGGTGTGAGGTATAGTTAGTACCTTCTCTCAGAAAGGGAGAAGCCCACTAGCACTTTTCTTTTTCCTGTCACTCAGGAGAGCAGGGTTTTTAATGGCTAGGAAGGCTGAAGCAGGAAGCTGCAGACTTCCAGGCAGCCAGGAGGAGCTCTGCGTTGCAGGCAGACCCTGTGGACCTGTTATGGTCTTATCTGTTCAAGGCTGTTGGTAATTTTTCCTTAACAACTTTTACACACAAGTTAAGGAAAATACACCAGTAAACTACTACCATGTAGACACCCAGTGAGCAAAAGCCAAACCAGTAAGGTGTTTCCAAAGACCTTCTGTGGCACTCACAAGTAACAGTGGTCCAACCTCCCAAGCAGCATCCCCAGAGATGAGTTTTCATTCTACAGAGAGGGCAGAAGGTCAGGAATGGGAAATATAAACACACCAGACAATTTCAGTTTTCCTTTTAACAAAAAACTTTGGCTTCTTTCAAGAAATACTGCCTCAGCTTCTGGTTTAACCTCATCCAAGCACTGCCAAAGCCAGTGTTTTGATAGAGCATATTCCATATCAGGGCTTAACACAGTGGCCTTGGAGAACAGTCTCTATCTTTGCTGCCTGTTGCAGAGAAGGTTGCACTGAGCCAGGCAAGGAGCTGCTTCATTTTGTTTGTTTTATCCTTATGAAAGTTCCTTTTGTCCCACTCATGCAAGGTCAAGATTGTTTGGACTTGAACTTTTTAGAAAGAGGCCAGGCTTGTCACAGCAGAGTAACAAAAGCAGCGGTGTTCTCACCCAAAACTAGTCCAAAAGATCTCAGAACAGAGGCAATGCTGTGCTTGCAAAGTCAGAGATAGCTGGGACTCTCCAGGCTGCTAAGCTGCGTGTGGCCAGATTTTCTGCTGAACAGGAGCTGTGCATACGGGAAATGCCAGAGGGCTTTTCACTTAAACTGAGCCTCCTGTCAGCTTGCTCTCCAACTGTTCAAGCTGTAGACAGAGACTCTCAGAGCTCAGCTTCTGCTCTTTTTAGGTGCTGTAAAGAGGCCAAAACACTTGAACCTCTGGCATAATAACCTCCCCTGTGGTTATACACTGATATCATAAATTTGGAATTACGATGTCAATGAAAGCTGCTGAAAAGGAGAAATTGAGCAGGAAGGAAGAAGCCCTAAAACGTTGTCATTTATCATGATAAGAAACTGGATCCAGAATGAACAGCCAGAGCAATTGATTTTGTAGGGAGAGGCATTCTCTTGTTTCTTTTCAGGCTGCCTCAAGCAGACAGTTCCCTCTTCAGCACGTCTTTGTGGTGCAAGGGCAATGCAAGACGACGACAAATTACAATAATCTAACGTGGCTGCAGAACTCATCCAGCCTTTTTAATTTTTGCTTTCTAACCATAATGACTGAACAGCCTGAAGGAAATTTTTTTAGTCTACAACCCAGAATCTGGAGCAAACACAGCTTGTGTAGCACTGATAGCGAGAATCCACAAAGCAGCTGAATTTGCTTCCCTCTGGCTACATGTTTATTCTAGGTAATTCTATGGGTCACATTTTTAAAATGTTCATCTCTTAGAAGCTTCTACTAAAAACCCACTCACTTGCATGGAGGCCCTGAAAACAGGTCATCATTCTTATGGTTATAACCTTAGCACCTCAGATTAGACCCAAAGAGGCAGCCTTTAAGGTACAGATATGTCCACTATGAATGAATGGAAGTTGTCTAAATTATTTTAGTGTAGTTTGTAGCTAGCCAAAAGATGCTAAAAAAACCCCCAAAACTGTGCTAAGTTGGGACTGAGGAGCTAGTGGGGAAGAACCACTTTTCATGGAGTCCAAGACCTCAAGCTTTCATAACAACACAGATAAAATGCAAAGTCCAAAGAAGCACCTACAGAGCCTGGTGACAGTAACAGCATAGTGGCTCTCTCAAAAAGAGGCACCTTCTTAAACTTCCACATTTGACAGGAGACCAAAGGAAACCCACAAGACTGTGAAACACCCTAACTGATAAAGTTCATCTGAGTGGCTTTCACAGAGGAGCCCATTGGTATTGCCACTGACACAAACAAGGTCTACCAACCTCAGTGCTAGATGGCAGCTTCGGCTGAACTGTCACCAATACTTCCATGTAAATAATCACTTAGTCTCCTACAATTATTTAACTTAATAAATTCCGGTGGCACAGTTGCTCCATTAAGACTTGCCCCAGAATTGCATGACTAGGGAGAAACAGAAACCTCTCCCAGCAGGAGCATGAACTGCTAATGTACTCACTCATCAGCCAGCCAGCAACTTTCATCCAGGAGCACACAGATATGGGTGCAGTTCTGTCCTTCACCTCAGGAGTCAGTTCCTCATCTCCATCTTTTGGGCTAGGAGATGTTCTGGTTTGGGGCATCTCTTCTGAAGGGTAGCCTGCTGCAGCCAGAGCAGCATGGCAGTGATCAGACCACTCCAGCTACAAATCCCAGCCAGTAATGGAAGAAAACATTTCTGGTTAGGCTTCTTGTAAGTCTGTTCTTGTCACTAGTAATTAAAAAATAAGTGACATTTTCCCTGCCATCTGCAGGATTTTTGAGGATGCAATTGAGTGTTCTGTCAACAGCCCTAGTTCCAGGGATGGAGGAAAAAGCACAATAAAAAGACTGCCTGCTTCTCTGAGCAAAACCTGAAGAAATGAAAAATGCCAATGTTTGCAAAAAAGGGTCTGTTTGCCTTTGGAATCTCTTGTCACATTAGTATTTTTTAAGGGAAATAATATCCTCTAATATTCATTCTTTTGAAGAACAGATTTCACCCAAATATTTCACGTAGGCAACATGGCCTTGTATTAATTAACCTTGTAGAATTTAGAATTGTAAAAAATCTATCTTAACAAAATTGATTTGCTTCATGACAAGATTTTTGTCAACATTTTCTCTTACATTTACCTCCTTTTCTTTAGTTTTTGGTTTTGTTTTAAGAGAGGGGCTTACTTTTGTAGAGCTAATCTATTGGAAATTGTTAATATCTGTCAGGTTTCAACAAGCTGTCAAAACTGAGCACTAGCAAAAGTAGCTATGTAATAATCATCCTTCAGGAAGAAATTCAAACAGTACACACAGAATTAACTCGGAAACAGATGCAGTTTTGATATAATACAAATATGTGTCCTTTAGGAGTAAAATAAATATATGAAAACAGGCAGCAGGGGTAAAAAAAATCATGAAAAGCCTCTACTTGAAAATGGGTGGTGATCTGAAAAACCAGACTGAGCCTATGTTTGTTTCATAAGCACCTAGAAGAGGGAGGAAGAAGTCTTTTGAAAGCACAGGTATTATTTTCTGAAGAATTTAAGACTTGAGGAATAGATATGACCAACTCCAGTAGCTAATCACTTTGAATATCCTGACCCAGAAGTGTTATTTGAATAGCTATGCTCATCATTTGGGACAAATATGAGAGTAGAACTATTGGAGTGAGTGTAGGATCACAAAATCCCATTGCTAAATGCCATACAACAGCAGAGAAAAAAACCCCTACCCCAAAAATATTTTTAAATCTCAGTATGTGACATACATTACAGGAATGCCCACAGAGGGCAATTGATAAACAAGACAGTGTTGATCACCCCAGCACAGTCGCACAAGGAAAGCTGGGAGGAAGGGGCTAAAAGCAGGTACTGATAAGTGCAAGTCAAAGACTGAGTGTGGATGCAGATACAATAAGAAACCAGGAACTCAGCTCCAACATGATCAGAAAGGTAGTCAGGGCCACTGGTTTTATCAGAAGTTCAGGGCAGCGCCATGTGCTAGTAAGGGCTAAGATGGAGGCAGTCCCAGAAGCTGAAGTCGCAGAAGAGCAATGTTAGAAAGGAAAGCTAAAAAAAATCAAGAATCAGGAATTGAAACCAAAGAAAGTTGAAAGGGAGTAGTTGGATGCTTGGTAGACAACAGCAGTACACAAGAGATGCAAAGAGATGAGGAGTCTCTTCTTTGAGCAATGTTACACCTGCTGCAGCCAAGATCAATGGTGGGAGAGAGCAGAAGCAGAACCCAGCCATAACTCCTCATCTATGGATTTGAGAACCAGCCTAACAATATATGGAAGAGCAGGAAAAGACAACTGTTGCAGACAGAGTTATCAGGTGAAGGAATCAGGTGTAAGAGCTCCAGGTGCTGCTGAGGGAATGAAATATGCAAAGTTCAGGAATAACTCTTTCTTTCCCTCCACAATCCCCCTTTTACTTTTTCTTCTTCTTTAAGCAAAAAAAAGAGGACACTCCTGATAAAACAAATAAATGCAAGAACCAAGGACCAAGGGTGGAAGTTGGGAAAGCTAAGGACTACATATAACAAGGGCAAAATTGTGTAAAATGTCCTGGATAAAGAAAGAAACACTTTAACAGTCATCAAACAGCTATCTGGCTCAAGATGTTACTCACCCATTGCCAATTCAGCTAATACGTTCATCTTTTCATGCAGGAACAAAGACATATTCAACAGCAAAAGTTAGAAACAGAGAAGAGAACCAGCAGAGGCACAAATGGGATGGGATTATTCAAAATCCCCTTTGATCAGTAACCCTAGGGATAAACTTGCATAATTCCTCATCTATTTCTTGTAAGGAGTGATAGTTTAAAATGAAGAAAGGGATCACAAATACATTATCACATCCCAACGGTAGCATCGTGGCAGAAGAATGAAAGGGAATGAGCCAAGCTATTTTGCAGCTCCTGTTTTCTCTGTTGCAAGTAATGACAAATCACCTGCAATTCTGAAAGCAGAAAACCTGACAGCACTCCATCTGCAAAAGTAAAAAGATATTAATAACAGAAGGTACCATGGCATAATCAACCAAGTATCTAGACAAGATGAGAACCTAGCACTTTCAATCCCTTAGGATGGATTAGCCCTAGAAAGGGTAGGGATATTATGCCTTAGCTTCACACACTTTTAAGCAGAGTGAGATTGACTCCTCTGCCCATTTATTTTCTTACAGCTGCATAGGCAAATCAGATCAGGAAAGGGGTTTCTCTTTTGTAATAATTGTTCACTTGCTCAGCTTCTCTTTCCCCCTGCACCCCTGGATTTATTCTAACCTGAGTCCATCTTGCACCTGGATTCTCCCTATGGCCACAATAAGTCTTGTGCTGCTGTAGAGGATAGGAACAAGCAGCTGGGGCAAGACCTCTTCTTTCAGTGATAGTGCTAGATAATGTCAGGTTAAAGTGACCCTGAAACCTTGGCCTTGCCTGAGGACAAATTTCTAACAGAGAAATTGTCAGGAGCTCTTCCCATGAGCCATAACCCTGGGCAGTGGAATGACACCTCCACCAGCCAAGAGCTTAGAAATAAGTGCTGTGTACTAGGAGGCAGAAGCAAGGCAGCTTGTAGGTGAAAGCATGCAGCATGTTTTTCCCTGCCGTGAAGCTGGAGTTTTGCTCTCTAGGTGTGCATTAGGGAATCACATTCCCAGGGTCATGCTCACACATGAAATCATGTATCCCAAAATCTAGACTTTATTCCCAAATGCAGCTCTAATTGAGAAATCACAGATGTATCACAAGTAAAAGCCTGCCTCTTCTATAAGTATTTCATGTTGGCACAAAAATATGTTACTAAAGAGGACGAATGCATTGCAAATTCAATTTAATGCATGTTTATTGGTGTCCTGCACTTTCAGTGTAGGAGGCTGGAGATGTAATAAAAAAGTTTCAAAATTTATTGATTCCATTTCATTTAAATCACTCTAAACAACCAGTGCTTTAGAGCTCAGAGAATTAATGTTTACTGTCCATTACAAGGAAAATTTTAATATTACCTTTCTTGAGTCTGCTTAGAACTCTCTTTTAAAATTCTTCAGATACATTCCTCAAAGTAAACAGTACATTTCAATCTGTGTCACAATCAACATTGGTAAGGCCTTCTTAACCATTTTATACCACCTCCACTATTACTTCATTGCAAAACACAATCTTATTTTATACTATAAATATCCATCCATGCACAAAACACAGGGGCCAGAAGTTACACACTAATGTCTCATGTAGGCTTCCAAGACTTCCTTTACCCTCTGCAGGTTTATGGTACACTTAAAAAGATATCTTTAGACTTGGTCTACTTGGTCTTAAAATACAAATATACAATATCCATAAGCATAAAAAAGTAAAGCTAGATTGCCTTACCATTTGTTATGAACTGCTAAAATCTTATACATGTACAATATAGCATCATGCTGATTAATATACATATTAGTTAAATATATCAACCAATAACGGGGATGTGGCCAAGCTCTTTTTGTTTTGTTCTCAGAAAGAAATTGTTCATATACAAGTAAGAAGACTGTTAACTTAAACTTATATGGAATACCTGAACCACACAGACTTCTGTAAATCCTGATGAGATATTCAGGTCAAACTGGGGCATTGCTGTTTCACTCAAAAGGGAACACAGCTCCTCAAGGGTGTGCTATTCCCAAGAGAGTACAAATTTGCCAGCATTCACATTTTCAGGTCTAGAACACTAATGTTTGCATCTTACATCTCAGTTCATACTTTTAGTAGCTATTCATGATCCTCCATCAGAAATAATTCAGTACCTTGACACTGTCATAGATTTTTCTAAATAGTAGATATACAGTACGAAGTGTAGATAGTGAAACAAATAAGCACATATATACAGTCTTTGAAAGGCATTTTTGTGACCATTTTAGCTGTGTTTCTAGAAAACATTAAAGATAGTCACATTCTGCTGACACCACTGTACTGCAAACTGTCAAGCCACATATCTTATATTAAACTTGTACTGCATTGTATAATGTACACCAGAAGAGAAAACAATCATTTTTAAGGTGTGACACAATGAAAAAAAAAATAAAAATAAAAAAATCACTAGACTGAGTAAGGTAACCAGCACAGGGCTTCATTTTCCTGAGGTTTGTAAGAATTTTTTAAACAAAGAAAAAAATCACAGTGACCAGGCTAAACTGCAAACATACTGTTAAGTTTTAAATATACAGTTTATACATAAGTTCTGTGCATGGTCGACTCAACTGTGTATGTTCACACTGATGTTTCCTTTAAATGACTCGCCACTGCATAATGCTTGTGTCCTTTCCTCCTGTGGAGATGAGGTGGGTGTCTTCATACAGAAAATCTACATTAGTTACATGACTACTATGTCCACCGTACACATGGCTTGGAGCCTAGAAAACACCATAGTAACAAGAATACAAACTGTCATAAAACATATTGTTATAACATCCACAAGACAACAAAACCAAGGCATCACATCCTTCTCTTAAAGTATTTTAAATCAAATTTTAAATTTTATTGTATTCTCAATCAAACTGAAGTAAATCTCTTAGGCATATATTCCCATGCTTCCTTTTCTTAAATTTTTTGTACCTGGGAAAATGACATTTAAAGCTTTTATGCAAGTTACAAGAGTAAATGTTTTGAAAATACCTTACCCTAAACTGTGAACATGGATATGAGAAGAGATGCACTTTGCCAAAATCATCCCCTGTTGATAGCAGTTTTCTTCCGTGTGATCGACAAACAGCATTGATATCGGTTCCATCAGAACCTTCAGGCCATACACCTGAAACAGAGAGAAACTAATTAAAGCTTTTTATAATTGTCCTGGTTTGGGTTAGAACAGATTTACTCCTAGGGATTGGTATGCAAAGCAAGGTCACTGCTAGATCTTGTGTCTCACACTGGGGGTGCAGGGTAAAGGCTGCACCTTCAGGGAGAAGCAGACAGGACAGGTGACCCCAAACCGACCAACTAAAAGTATTCCATCCCATATATGTCATATTCAATATATAAACTGGGGGTCAGCTCCCACTTGCTAGTTTGTTCTTCCTTTCTGGTCTTGTTTTACTTCTGTGCTTCAATGGCTGTTATCTAAGGAGAAATCTGTCTGTTCTGCCCTTGATCCTGATCTACAAGTTCCTACATCCAGTAACATCCTACATCTCGTCTGCTGCTGAGGCCTTCTGCTGCAGTATCAGTGGTGACGTAGTTACCATCAAAGGGGAACCTCCTTTGGGTTTGGTATTGGGTTTTGTATATATTTAATTTATCATTATTGTTATTGAAGTAGTTTTAGTTTATTTTCCAATCTACAAGTCTCTCTCTCTCTCCTATCCCCTTTCCCTTCCTGTTGTGGGGGGAGAAGGAGGTAACAGGGAGCATCTCATTGAGTTGGTCGTTGGCCCAGCCTCAACCCTCGTCAATAATAGAAATAAAGCTTAAGTTTTTGTTAGAATATTAGGACAGGATTACTTGTTTTTGAAGAAAAATCTAGAACTATAAAAATAACTGAAGCTGAGTTAGCATTGAGACTTTAATACCAGCAAAAGACCAGATCCTAATGGGAAGTCAAGCACATAAACAAATACTTTGTTTCCTCTAGTCAGCAAAATGCTTTTTACTCTGATAAAAAGAATTCAGCTGAATTATGGTCATGTGTCTGATTCTGAAAGAATTTTCATATGGTTATGCAGAAAAACAGAGTTACTGCTTTTATTTTCCCTTGTACTTATGTACGCACTAACATACTTTCTTCATATTACTGTAGTTTAAAAAACTACCTATGTATGATTCAATATATTTTCTTCATATTACTGAAGTCTAAAACCTATGAAATAAGAAATTATATAGTTTAAAATGTTATTCAGTAATTAATAGATCACTTGGAAAGAAACAGAAGCTATTATAAATTTTTAAATGCTTGTTTCAGTGTAGTTCTCTTCCTCCCTCACATACTCTACTCCTTGCTGTTCTTGTACAAATGGGTGTTCCAAAATTAAACTGTAGCTTCATCAATGCAATGACCAAATCTAAAGCCTCTGAAAATTTGCCTGTAATAAATTGTAATTATAATAAAATCCAAATAGCTATTGAAATTTCTTTCTTATTTGTATGCACTGAGGGGGCTTTTTTACAACTCTTTTAATTCAGACTTCAGCTAATCCCTACTCAACATAAATGATACCTAACTTTCAGAGACCACAGACTCAATCAGTTATAATGTATATTCTGCTATTATGATTTGGCAAAAAAAAAAAAGGCCTTGTCTTGGAGTTACAATTTTCAGTGACTGTTCTTGTGTCACACATCCTCTGCAGTGTCCTCCTGAATTCCTACCGCTCCAGCACTCTTCCTTCCTTGTTATTACAGGTCAGGATGAGACAGTTACTACTCTCCCCTCCCCCTTCTGGAAGGATGCCCACGCCAGCTGCAGGCAGGACAGGCACACTCCAGCTTCCCTTCTGGGCTTAAGCTGAGCCAGGGTAGGTTTAGATCAGATATTAGGAAGAATTTCTTTACTGAAAGAGTGGTTAGATATTGGAATAGGCTGCCCAGGGAGGTGGTGGAGTCACCATCCCTGGAGGTTTTTAAGAAGAGGATAGATGTGTTTCTTCAGGGGATGATTTAGGGGTAAGAGTAGTGTAGGGCTATCGGTTGGACTAGATGATCTTGAGGGTCCTTTCCAACCGTAATGATTCTGTGATTCTGTGATTCTTTGGGTTACTGATAAGACTAAAGCGGGCACCTGCTCTGCACTGTGGAAACAGCTGCCCTTCAACCTGCATGTACTTCTTCCCAAGTACAGTCACTGCACAGTAATTCAAAAGCACTAAGAGGAAGCAATTCCATGTCTTTATAAGGAATTACAAATTGTTGTAAATAAAATGAAATGCAAAGTATTGATTTGTGGACTGCCCTCAACTCTCCTGATGTGTGGAAACACCTCTTTGCTAGATCAGGGGCAGTTAGAAAGCCTCAAAGAAAAGTGAGGTGCAAAGAAGAAACATGGTAATTGCTACTCATGGAATCATGAACAAGTAGAATGAAGAGACGCAGAAAACTGTTTTGACAAGAAGGAGGCTGTATGAAAATAAATGGTAGCTGGAAAGAGGCAGGAATCTTCTCAAGGGGTCACTGACAAGATACAGATAACCCCTAAAGAAAATGTTTTAAGAAACAAGACTGACATTTTGAAATGGGCAAAGTATCACAGCAGGTTTTTGCTTTGAGTTTCTGTGCTCTTTCAAAATTCATTCCAGTGCTCCACTGTCAGTTTTTCTGAATATGTAAACTGAGTCTCCTTTGCTGAAAAATGAGTCCATTTTCCCTCCCCATTCTCTGCAGGTGTGGAAAAAGATGATTTCCTTCTCCTATGTGAAGACTGGTGTCATGCATTTTTCTCCTCTTCTCTAAAATTCATTCATTACATCTCCTCTCCCAGAACAATATTTAGATGGATAATTATTCTTGCTAGTCAGGACGTTATCTGTTGGTCCAACATGCAAAAACCAGAAGCAGCTATTCTAGCTATGACTGAAGCAGATACAGATAAATAGATGATTACTTCCCATTTTGTATGGTGTCCTTTTCATTATACACCCTACTAATGCATCTGCCCTTCCCACAACAGCATAATGCTGTTGACTCATGTCCAGTTTGTATGCAAGAGTAACCTGATCTTTCTGTGCAGATCTGCTCTCTTGCCTGCTCTCCTCCTTTCTGTTTTTGTACAACTGGGTTCTACTGTTCAAGTGAGTAACCTCCTATTTGTTTCTACTGAATAACCTCCTTTTTTCACACCATTCCTCTATTTCTTCATGCCACCTACAAAAATACACACTGTTTTATCATCCACGCTATTAACAAATATATTCAAGCAAACATAATAGTGTACAGTCTTCTAGTCAGTTTTGAACCTAACCAGTCTGAGCTTTGTTTGCAATGTTACCAGGCTTTGCACAGCATCTTAGATTTTTTCTGTTCCTATCCTTCACCTCAAACACTAATTTTTTTTGAAACTGGGTATGTGATATGAACTGATGTCTTGGTTGTGTATCCAGTAGCCTATGGCCCTTGCAAAAGCATACATATCAGTATGTGTTTTAAAATCTTTAGTCCTTCACATTTTCATGTATTTGCATTACCAAAATATCCTCTCTTGAACGCACTTTTTGCATGCTGTTAATTTTCAGTTGAATCATCTCTAAACATTTCCAGGCTGACTAATCTGTTCCCATGCTTGAAGACAGGTGTTCAACAGATTAATGTTCATTTTACCCTCTGGATTTGTTATGCTGATCTGCAAGTGCTACGCATACTACTTGTGATTTTTATGTGGTTCTATCACAGTGAGAAAATATCCCTAGTTCCAGTCAGCAAGTAGCTACTGAAAAATCAATATACTAGAAGTTTCATGTCCTTGATGATGTGATTGCTTCTTCTATGTCCAGTGGCGTAATCCTGGCAAGCATTTGAAGCCTGTTCATACTGGCTGTTCTGAGGCCCCAAAGTACCAAACAGTAGAGTGACTTACATTACCAGACTGGTTTCCAATTTATAATTTATAAGCTTCTTCAATTTATTATTCTAGTCACTGTCTTTGTACTTTACCCTTTCCATATGGGGTCTGCAGATACTGCATTCTTTCTTCTCCATTTTTCCACTCTCTGTGAGGTCCTGAAAATAAGTACTAATGGTCTCCAGATTATGCTAACCAGTTTTTTTTTTTACTGATACAACAAGGTTCATCACACTCAGACACTTTGAAAATATCTGACTTCTAACTATTTTCCAGTCAACTCCTTCCTTACTGAAAGCTGAGGTCTTGTCCCTTCACCACTGGCACTAAGTCAATTAGCCATCAGATTGCACTGAGTCTTCTAATAAAGACATATTAGAAAAAAAGTGTCTTTTTTTTTTTTTTAACACTTCAGCCTTAGCAGTGTCATCTCTCCTCTCTGCATAACAGGCCAGTATTGCCAACTGGCCCTTCTGATATTTCTGTATTTGTCAGAAATATGCATTTAAGTTTAGGCTTTGTTTATGTGTCTCCTTGGTCCTCCAACACCTTCTAATTTCTGCATTCCTCTTCCTTGTAGGAGAGATCAACAATAGTTTAATCAAATTTGTGTCTTGCTGTCATTCCTGTCTTTCCTCTGGGCTGACAGAGTCTGCAGAGTCTGTGCTCTTCATACCATCTAAGGAGGTACCAAATCTCACCTCTTCTCCAACTTCAGATTTTCCCTAACAGGGCTTTAGAGTTTTGCAGTTTGCCTTTGGGAAGTCCATTATTTTCATTTTATTGCTTTTTTTCCTTCCTATACTAAGAATCACACCTCGCTAATTCCACAGTCATTCCTATCCAAGATGCACTCACATTCTCAGCAAGTTCTTTCCAACTCCCCAAAATCAAATCTCTAAGTAACTCCCCTCTAAGGCCTTAACTATTTCCTGCGTCAAAAGAATTTTAAGAACTTGCTGGTTAGCCACTGTACTGCAATTGCTTTCCAAAAAGACAATGGAATAGTTAAAATTTCCTATCCTTGGCAATACCTGTGATTTGACCGATTTTCCTAGCTATTAAAAAAATCCTATTGATTTAATATTTCTGGAAGGATGGGCAACAGTATAACCTGTCATCATTAATAGTCTTTTTTCTCTCATCTGTAATTATTATGTATTATCTTTGTAATTTCCCAGTCTGAACCCACCTGTATAGTTATGAATCCTCAGTATATATGGCACTGTGTTCTCTCCTTGTGCATTACATATCCTTTCTGAGGACGTTATTTCCTAGACTTTAAAATTTCATTCATTTGATGAACATCCTCAAAATCTCTGACATTACTAATATGATAATTATGATAATTATTAAAACTATCAGCTACTTTTATTTATTCCTCATCCCTGTATTTTTAGTTTACAATAAACCATTTCAGCAAAGAGAACTCTAAGTATAAAACTGTATACAGTTTCCACAAGCTCCCCATCAGCCCAGTAATGCATTTAGTTCCACAGACTGGCTCCAAAAGCTTAGCTGTTGCAAGGGGGGAAAAAAAAACCCTCTCAGGTGTGATACTCCTCTCCTATGATTCTCTATGGACCACAGCAGCCCTATATTCTAATAGCACTATATTTTGCATGAATCCAAACTATAAGGTAAGGAATACTCGAAGTCTTTAGTATCTCAGAGTATCTGAACATGTGATGCTAAATGCAAAGACTTTGTAGCTCTGGAAGTGTGCACCAGGTAGACTCAAAGCCCAGGAATATGCTAGCAGTTCTACAAGGGCCTTCATCCCTCATATGAGAAACACATTATGTTAACATGCAGCCAGTCTTTTAGGATTTCCTCCTTTTACTAAATCTGCATGTTGTAGTGATATCCAAGCACTGTTTGTCAGTTAAATTACACACAATTTGAATATGTCTTCCCAGCATATTGCTACTGCCATCCCATCTTCAGGCTCCAAAAACATGCCCTTTCTAAGTGCCTTCAAACACATCACTGCGTCTATTGCACTTGAAACGGGTGCAAATCTTCCTTGCATACTGCTTATACTAAATCAGACTCTTCTCTGAACTTTTACCAGGGTTTGCTATTTTACCTTGAGGACTCAAGAATTTGAAGCTTCTTGTACTCAGCTTTTGTAACAATCTGCCTAGTTCTGCATGTGTTATGGAATGAGCACAAAGCTTCAGAGTACATTGAGAGAAGCAGCTCCTTCAAAACCAGCAGAAGCAAAGTCCCATGGAAACAAACCATCCTATATTTTTAATGTTTTTCTTCTTCTTGCATTCCTTTCACCTAATTTAATTGCTATTTATTGTATCAAAATACATTAGAAGTACTTAATGATGGAGACTGTCACCCGTTTTGCGTTTGCACAGTAACTAGTAGAAATGAAACCTGTTCCAATACGGGGATTTGGCCAAGTAGCTGCTTGGACAAATGATAATGCCATAGAACTGGTACTTTAAATTCCAAACGATGAGAAGCAGCTCCAGTGTGACAGAAAGGGCCTTGTCTCCCACTTAGGTTGTAATTTAATATTTATACCTGAAGCTAGCAAGAATATTATATTATAGCAAGAATATTATATTATACCTGAAGCTAGCAAGAATATCAGAGTCTTTCTGGATGGAAAGAAAAGGACAGATTGTAATAAAAATGGCATAACAGAAGTTCTGGATTTTTCACTGAAATATGAATAGTCATGTTTCAGAAGAAGAAGTTGGCAATCCAAGTGTTTGTTAATAACAAAAATGGTAAGAGCTTGGAAGAGGAAAGATACTTACCAAAAACATGGAATCCTAAGGTACAGGTGTAAGTGGCCCATTCTATATCTCTAGTTGTTTCAACACTCACAACTTGTTTACAAGCAGAGGGGACCCCTACAAAAATAAAAAAAACAACCACATGATAACATTTTTAATTCTCAACTTGTGTAGATTTTTGATTGCACCAGATGAATTAAAACATATGGTCTATCTTGGCAGTTATGTGGTTTTATTTAAATTTTAAATCTGTATTAGACTGCCTGAACTTTGCACAAAAGGATTAAATATAATTTTTACTCACAGTATAAGATTTCATAGTCTCCTGAATTAGACACAAGATACTGTGAGTTAACAGACCAATCCAGATGAGTAATGAAGCTGGAATGACCCTACAAAGAGAAAAATACTGTATTAACTCAATGTGACAGTGTTAATACAGTGCTACAAAAGGTACTTAAGTTCTAAATAATGAACAGGAGAACAAAAAGTTACTTACTGAACATTTGCCAATTCTTGTGTACTTTCTTCCATTTTCACTTACACCATATATATATATACAGTTGTCATGGGAACCTATTGCCAAGAAGTTTCCATCTGTAAACAAAAAAGTGAACTGTAATTATTCCTGTAAGAATGAGTAATTTTGAAAAGTAAGTGTGCCACAGGCAAGACTGATACTAAAAAATGGAAATAATGATAAATTCTCTTTTTTCTTTTTTCAGTCCCTCATTGATGCTTGTTTCAAGATTACAAACCAGCAAGTTTATACAGCAAACACTATGTTAAAAACACATGACACTGCTGGAAGCAGCTACAGTCCATTTAGGGCTAACCTGATTGCAACAACCTGTGCAGTTAAGTTATATTTGAGTTTCTTTTTCTTCCCAGTGAAGCCACACAGAGTGAGAGGGAGGGAAAACCAGATCTCTAAGACAACACCTATTCAGCGTTGCCAATGTTTCATGGCATATTTATTTTCAACTTTAGCATGGCAAGTGGGGAATTATTTTAAAACAAACTAACCCCAAATTTAATTTAAAAAGTCTTCACTTCTTTGTTTTTAAAGGAGTAAATAAAGGCTCTCAAACCTGGGGAGTAACGCATTACAGACAGCTGTTCATTTCCATCTGTGTGTACAGTGACCAAGTCTTTTGTTTCTGTGTCAAACACAAACCACCTGTTGTAAATACAGAAAGAGGCCAATAAATAATTCCATAAGGAATTTAAATCTACTGTAATCTTTACCAACTTTTCTTCTGTCAAAATAGCATAAGTTTTACACCAAGAAAAGAAAACCAGCAACTGCTACTCTGGTTTATTTTTATTTTAACAGAAGGATAGTTTCTTGCCATGTTTTTTAACCAGAAAAATTATCAGCTATTGACCTTGATATTGATCTTCAGATTTTAGTCTGGTTTAGTATGTGTCATACATTAGAATAATGTAAGCATTACATATCATGACACTTCTTCTTCCATTAATGACCTCCTCTATGCTATGCTGATGTTTAAATTGATGCCTACATTAAATTCCAGAGCAAGGGAAAACACAGACAAGAATCAGAACCATTCTATGCTGACAGAAGGATTCGATTTATGTTAAAGTTAATGAATTTATTATTTCTAATTCATTTTAATGAATCAAAAATTAATTTGTGGAAATATGTAGGAAGGACAAAGATAAAATTTGCACTTCAATGCTTGCATCAAATTATTAAAGCCAAAGTAAAGATTTCTCTCAAAATGTCTCTTTTTGATTTACTTTATTTAGTAAAAAAGTAAATTTAGCCACCAAAGTAAATCCTTTGTTTATACAATCCAAAATAATCTTGGCTTATAAACTAGAAGCATGCTATATGTTCTCAGTAAAGTGGAACTGTTTTCAATACAAACAGCAAAGTCTGCCCTCAAGTGACACTACAGAAGAGGAGGAAGCTATGGTGAAGGCGCTCCTCTCTCCTGTGGCAGACACCCAGGGTTAAACCCAGGGTCTGCCATTGACCCACAATTTGACCAAGGGCTTAATCTGCCCTGTAAAATAGAGACACTCTCTCTCACCTCGGCTCTGTCTGTCTTGTTTGTGCTTTACACTACTCAGGCAGAATAAGTTTCTTAATATGCATTTTTACACTGTTTAGCACAGTGGAACATTTGCTAAATTTCTGTTAAAGCTTCTGGTTGTCACTGCTTTAGACATAATAAACCACTTGCTAAATTTTCAAATGAACCACCTTTTCCTGTGTGATTTCCTCTCTGCTGCCCTACAGACCTCAGAGATCTCTGTATACACCCACAAAGCTAACTCACCACCTCAAGCTCCTCCTTTAGCCTCTTCTTTGCCACAGTAGACACAAAAGTGGAACATTTAGGCCACTGGTATGGTGACAGCACCTTCCACACATAGTCTCACTGCTAACCTAGACTTCCTGCCCTGTCCAAATCCATCTCCTCCCAGTGAACTTAGACTGCTGTTCTCCCAGGGAAGAGACCATCCCTTCATTCTGGGTTGATGCAACACTCAGCAAACACAGGGTACTAGTCCAAGAAGAGAGTTTCTAGGTACTAAGGCAACACAAATAAATTCCACTTTGAAATTCAATAGAAATCAATAGGGGATGAATGTCATGCACACAACTGCAAAACAAGAACATGAACTTGGATGTGAGCTGGAAAAATCATGTAGTGTTTGCTGGTGCCCAAGCTGTAGCTCTGTGCATCTTACCTGCCAGTCTGTGTCCCTACTGCGACCACAGATGCTGAAGGATGAAAACCTGAAGACTGTGCTGGATCCTAAAATGTTTCAGAAGGAAGGACACCTTTTTACCAGTCCAAGTTATAACAAAAACATAGTTCAGTTATCTGCTTCAGGAACAGAGTAAGTCTCCCTTGTCTTTTGGGTTATTTGGTTGGTTTTTTAACTACAAACTTGAGGGGGGAAACTCCCCCATTTTTAACTGATTGAAATATTACCCAATACATTTTTTTTTCTCTCTACCCAAGGCCACTGTTTTCTTCTCTCCACTGTCTAAAAATAACTTGGCAAGTGATTTCATAACAGTAATACTAGCAAAGGCAGCTTCTCAACAAACCATGAACAAGTAAGAGATAAAAATAACTTCCTAAATTAGAGCTGACCTAACAATTAAGTATCAAAGCTGCAGTTTACCTACTGTCTAAAGGAGAAGCAAGTACCATCCTCAACAGAGGTATGGATCATTGTGCATGGAGGGGTAAAGCCTAACTTCTACATACACCAACACCTTTATCAGCACCTGCCACCTGGAGCTTAGTGGGAGATTGAGAAAATAAACTGGGTTTCTTATTTTGATATGCAGTTTTAAAACATTTAACTTTGCTTTGTATAACATATTATAAACAGAGTTGCAGTGTTTTTCTTGTAATTTAAATATATGCCTAAAAAACAAGGTAAGCATTTACTTTCTAATAGTTGTTCAGTTACAAAGAACCAGACTATAGCAGAAAGTCCCCAAATAAATAGCCTATTTTTTCTGATACCTACCAAAAATAATTTTAAAATGTAAGAAAAAAAAAATCCAGTAACATATCTCACAGAAATGCTTATGCCCTTGACTTTCTATATTCTAAAACATATCACATTGCAGCCATTTGAGTAAACTTGTTCACATTTTTAGCAATTTCTAACTCCTAGCCCTAGAAGCTGGGTATAAAGAATATTCTCATTAGTTTCAAACAAGTGACTAATTTTAAAGATGATACTCCAGAGATGTAGTCCAGAAAAGAAAATTTGCTACTTGCTTAAAAGTATAATTTTGTAGTAAATGCTAAAATTGTCTCTTGAATAAATCTGAGGTTCAAACAGTGAATTTAATCTGAGCAGTAACTTGTACTCCTATCTACACTAAAAAGCTTTTACATAGACCTCTATGAAAAAAACAGGTTAACATGACATGATTTATTTACTCTAGATAAGCAGTCACTGATATACAAAAGATAGTCTTAGACATTTCAAGTGTTTAATAAGGAGATTATTGTCAAGACTGATAACAGAAATCTTGTCTCAATGAAGTGGTGTGTACTTGGAGAGGAAAGGAAATAAATCTAAGTCTAGTTAAACAGTTCTGGTGCTGTTGCCATCAACCTTTTCAGCAGAATCAAGGTAAATAAAGCACTTTCTTGTATGTTTTAATAGCAACAGTTCAAGAGTGTTTTTTATTTGCAAAACCAGAGCTAAATATTAATTGAACCTTACTGTAAGTCATAATCAGCTGAACTCCACTTCTGTTTTTCAGAAGACACAAAGGATAAACCAGTGGAAACTATATCCTTTTTTCAGCTGATGATTACTTATGTAATTTTATTTCTGAGACAGTAACCTATCTGATTAATACATTTGTTTCTGTTCCCCATATTGTATTTATCTTCACTAATAATGCTTCAGTATCAACCCTAACTTCTAAAATGCTCTTTTCTTTAGACTGCAAGAAAGCAAAGAGCCCAAGTTTGCACTTGTCTTCATGACTATAGGCCCTCTTCAGTATATTCTTCCCTTTAATGAGAGATCACAGAATCACAGAATATTAGGAGTTGGAAGGGACCTTGAAAGATCATCTAGTCCAACCCCCCTGCCACAGCAAGATGCCCTGAAATATATCAGAAGTACTAACTTCTTATTCTCCTAGCATTTCTGAAAGTGCCTGCAAGTATACAAAACCATACACCTTTATGCTAAGCAAAGCACAGGATCACATTAGTACTAGCACTTGAATTACTTCATTATTTTTTCCCAACAAAAAGGAAATTTATTAGGAAAGCATAAAGAATGGTACCAATCACTTTACTCTCTGCTTCAGGATATGTATAAGACTTGTACAAAACCATTTGTGTACCATTTCTAAATAACCAAATTAAGTCTCCACACAAAAAAAACAAACCAAACCAAACCAAACCAAACCAAACCAAACCAACAAAAAGAACCCCCAAACACCATGCTGAAGACCAGAAAGGTCTATGTTAAAGTTTCCACTTGTGTCATTATTCAAGTCACTCTAAATTGCATGTGAAGGATTTCTGCAATCTAGTACATTCACATTCCATACCTTACAATACAGTACACTGCTACTGCTGTACTTCAAAAGGCAGTGGTTTATCTCTTAAGAGAATCTACAGACTGACCCAGGAAAATTTGGTTTATAACTTCTCAGATTTGTGTGTGTTTTATTGTTGAAGTTCATAGGCTATGTATGCTGGTATTTATTTCTTCTTGCATTTGGCATCTTGGTAGCAGTTCAAGAGATTTGCAAGCACATTAAGAGTTTGGTGTGTTTCAAGGTTTGACCATTCCCCAGAGCCCCAACTCCCAGCATTTCTAAAGACTGAAGGGGAGACGACTTATGTTTAAATCAAATCATATCAACAGGTCTTAAACCCTAAGATGATTAGGAGGTAGGGAAATGCAATTATCTGTCTGCTTCTCAGGCCAAACCCTCAATATTACTGACTTCTACTCTTTTTTTTTTTTAAGATTAAAAGAACTACTTTTATTTTCCTTTCTTTTAATTTCACATACTACAGGCCAATCTGTCTTTATAATCAAGACACTGAACCGTGGAAACACAGCTCCATCTCTGGGGAAGTGGAACTCTGGATTTGCCTCTCCAAAAAATTTCCAGGTCAACAGAAATATGGACCTTAGAATATATAACCTTGATGTGACATAATATATTCCAATTTCCAGACTCACCAAGCAAGAATGATTTAACAAGTTCATACAGCTGGAGTGGGATACCATGAGAGACAGTTTGACAAATGCTGCTCTGTTAAGCTCCACAAACTGATGCAACAGAATAAACTTATTGCAGATGTGTTGTATTGAAGAAGTCTTTTCAATACTAGCTTTAAACAAAAGTGTTCTGTAGGCTTGAAAATGAACCAATTGTTTTATGAAAAAAGTTGCATAATTTTTTCAAAACTTCCTGTAAACTAATAAAGCTAATTCACTGTATCACACAGAAAACACTTCAGTCAGCAACATAGGGGTCATCTGTAAACTACTGGCTACAATATGATCTACAACCCTGGGTATTTGACATACATCTACACTAAATGCTGGTTTTCCTGAAAAAATTTTTGAACTTTTCCACTGCACAGAGAGCAGATAAAAAGACTGAGAAATAACCTGGTTATTGTGATCAGTACAGGCATCTCCAACAAAGCATACTCTGACACCTATTAAAAACATGTAAAGAGAAGATTGAAAGAAATGTGATAGTGACATCTCAAAATAGAGAGATAAAAGCATCACTGCTGTCACTAGGAGATAAACCAATGCCTTCTTATGGATAAACAATTAGAAGAGTGATTAGGTGTCTAAAAAACATACTTTACAAATCATTTCCTAGGGGTGCATGTTTTAATGAAGATCACGTTACCACAAAGCCATGAGGTGTCCGCAGAAGCACAACTGGGTGACTAAGCACAGTATAGAACAGCCTCCACTCAGCATTCCTTCAGTACCTAAAATCTTCTCTTTTTTCCTCCAGTTAATGCTTTAATATTTGTTTTAATCAATAATTTTATGAAAAACTTAAATAACTTGAGAAATTGTGTAAGAGGAGTAGAGTTGTGTTTAATAAATGTATACCTCTATAATCTTGGTCCAGATGGGACGGTGAGTGGTGGCATCCCAGAGGGTAATGTGTTTGTCGTATCCACAAGTGAAGAACTGAGGTTTGGAGGAATGGACTGCAAGTCCCCAAAGCTCATCAGTGTGACCCTAAACAAGCAGAAATGTCTTTTGACAAGAAGCACAGTACCAGCAGGACTAAACATGTTTAAATAGGATTAAAATAACCAGACATATACTAAAGCATTAATTAAAAATGTTGGCTTAGATAGGTGCATATATATAATGTTATTTATTTGCAAAAATGCTGTAACAATAAATCAGACACATGTATGTTTTTGAAACTTAACTTTAAGCAATGCCTTGGCTGTGATTACAAACATAGAAATATTCTTGTAAGGTAACAGCTTACCTGGGTAATTGGGAAAAAATCTCCTGATAGGGTGCCCTGGAGGACGAAGTTTCTAGTGGTTCCTATTAATACAACGTCCCCTTTTCCCTCTGCTACTGTTCTTATTGGACCAAACTGCTCTGGAATCTGTGGTCATAACAGACAGAGAGATAAGTCAGACAATTTGCTAAGTGTTGCTGTTTTAAAAAAAAAACATATGGCCCAGCATACACATTTTAATATATGGTGCACAGAGAATAAACAAAATATATTAATATATATACCTGAAGTCCAAAAGTTAATAACAACTTGCATCAACTCAGTAACTGTCTTTGTAACACTACAAGAAAAGCCATCCTTATGTACAGAACACTGTTTGTGCAGATAAAGCAAGAATTTCAACAAACAGAAAAGGTTCCTTCAAGCTGTGTTAATCATATTTTAATTGCAGCTGTGACATTAGACTACACATTTCTGCCCAGAGACAGTGTCAGGCTTTGTATCACTAGTACTTTCTTGCAAGGTGTGATTCTTTACTGGAATCCTAGGATCTGAAAGAGTCAGTGCAAATCTCCAACATAAAGGAAAATTTAAAATAACAAGGAATACCACTCTATGAACAACTAAGAGAAAAAGAAGGATATCATAGTTAGAAACAGCACACCAAGCATATATCTTGTGCTGTGTTAAAAACTGAATTACCAAAACAGACATGCCACTGCAGTCACATATACTAGAAACACTTAGTAATACCTAGTAGAGTTGAACCCTTTCCTCAGTTTTTTACTGATTGGTCTCTTACATTCAGTATGTAAACAGTTATGTTGTTCCACCCAAACAAATTCTGCTTTAATCTTATAAGCTCCTACATAGCACTTCACTCATTTTTTGGAATTTCTTTGTTAAATAAAAAGCAACACTAACCAAGAAATTAATGAAAAAAATGTGTGTTGCAAACCCCCCCCAAAATCCTCACAAGAACAACAACAGTACAAAACCTTTTTAATATTTTTATATGAAAATGAAGTGAAAAATGACCTCACGTTATTACTTGCAAAGAAAGGAAGAAATAATATGAAAAAGGATGAATATAATTTGTTTCCAATTACCATAGATCTTTAGAAAGATATATTATGTTAGTGAACAGGCTATCCCAGAAATTACCTGATGACTCCAATGGCACTGCATTTACCACTGCTTTGCTTTCCCACAGAATACACATCCATAAGAAACAAATGGATTTAAAAAAGCTTTGTTCAGAAAACAGCTAAAATTTCATTTTGAATAGCAGAGTAATTTGAAGATAGGTGACATCACCTCAGTTTTGTGTAGTTTTTGGTAATTTCCATTCCAAGATATCAGCTTTCGGTCTTTTCCACCTCCTGATACTAATGTTCCATCTCGCAGCATACACAGAGCAAATATTCCACCCTCATGTGCCCCTTGGACTGCATGGCTTATTCTGTTGGTACCTGTATAGAAGGATAGAAGACATTAGTACTGAAATACTCAGCTTAATAGTTCTTTTTCCCCCAGTTTTTGTATCTTTCTCCATTTCTGTACTACTTGTCCAGGATTTTATCTAAACAATAACGTCAGGCACGGAATGTTGCACCCAAATGCACAGCCCCACAGGAGAGACTGAATTCATACATCTTAAGAACATATCCCCCTCACCTCAAAAATGAAAAGTGTACACACTCACTCTAGTTCAAACAAATTAAAAATAGGTTCATTTAAACATTTCATGGAAGTTTAAGCTAAGTGGATTGACATCACATTTAACCTGCAGCGGCACCATGCACCTATCAACAAAAAACTATAACTCAGTCACTTGTTATCCTCCAGGGATATTCCACAGCCTCCAGACACCCAACTTGCATCAAAACCTGATTAAGCTAGAGGTCTTTGTACATCTGGGAGAAGGTGCTGAATCACTCTCTGGAAGAGCCTGTAGTTCTTTATTGAGGAACTTGGCTTGCTCAAGTATGCTTGTAGACTCAAAACACCTTCAAAGCCAACTACACTAGATTAAATATCCCTAACTGGATGAAACATTACTACTATGAAGCATAAAGAAATGCTTCCTAGTGATTCTGTTACTGAAATGTGCACCTCACATCAAAGCTTAGCTAACTTCATGTTTAGCAAAAGTGAGGGGCTGATGCAAGTTAAGAAGAGACAACTTCTTTTTCCTTTATAAATCCCATTTGCTCCCATGCACATCTATGGATATAATGTGTGAGTTACAAGGGATTTCTACTAGGAGAAGTTTTTGCTAAGGGTATTCTGACCTGGTGGGAAGCAGCCCTGGCTTGAACATAGAGCTCTGGGTCAAAAGTAGTGAAGACATAGAAACTCTACTGAACTAGGAGAGAGAAATCAGTAAAGTATTTTTGTCCAACCCAGAAGAGCTGTCAGAGGTGAGAAGATCTTGAAGCACACAGAGAACTCCCTTTCATCCTGGGAGAAAGGGCAGAGAGGCTGCTTGCAGTCAAGGCAGAAGTTAGCCTACCAACATGAAGGTAAACTTTTCCCTGAGCAGTGCACTGACCCTGTGGTGCCAGCAGCTGCCCCTCTCTCCCTTCTCTGTTGGCAGTCCAAAAGAACAACCAAGAACACGGAGGAGATGGGACTGTGCAACTTGCAGAAAGTTTAGAAGGAAAAGTGTTCAATTGTCTTGCTTTAAACTATCATGGGAAAAAGAAAAGGGAAATAAAAGAGGAGCTGAGTTAACAAACACCATATCCACTCCTTTCCTGAACAGTAGTGTATTGGTCAAATGTACAAAGAGATAGCTGGCTGATAGTCTGTGGATGAAAAGAAATCTACAAATATAACTGGTTCACCATGTTGCTTCTTGGGTTTAATATCCTTTGAGTATCCTGGGGGAAAGCACTGCTTAAATAAGCAGCAGCTGTCATCCATATCCCTTCTCCCTCTTCTAATAAGGCCTCCTTTAGGGAATTCTCCTTATTCCTATGCTTGGCATCTCACACACTAAGTAAATGTTTAGGATGTTGCTGATGTTTGCCTTCTGGCAGGCATTGCCTTCTGCTGCTGAAAAAAAAAAGAAGTATTTTCTTTCTAGAAAATGCTTTTTAAGAAGTTTGCCCTATCCATCTGTTCTTTTGAAATAAAGCTCAGGAATTCTATTAGATCTGCAAGTATTTTAGCTTGACCTCCTGGGAAAACAAATAAAGCTATTTGTTTTCTTTTTAAAATTGTAATCAAAAGGGCATAATTTTTGCAAACACTACAGTGACAGTATAGAAGAATAGAGACTATCAGTTACATTACCAGTGGTTTTTACTGTCACATTGGTTATGGAAAAGAACTTTTCCTGCCATTTCCTTCATCAGTAATAGCCATTCATGCTGCCATAGCTCTATGATTCATCTCTTGACCATAAGGTCATTCTATAGAATTTTGTGCTCTAGCAGTCAGGTATATATTTTTATTTAGGTGCTCATAGAAAGGAATCCAGACATAATCTGCTGCATTGGTTTGGGGAAAGAACCCAAGTTAAAATTTATTCATCTTAAAATGAGGCCACACTTATGTAAAAAATGACAGTCTTTTATATTAAATTTCACTATTAACATCAATTTTGTCTTACCTTTCCCCCAAACCAAAATGTTTCCACTTGAGTCTCCTGTAATAGTATCACCATTTTCAGAAAAGGTCACACACAGGACAAACTTTGGCTTCTCTTGTTTCTGCAAGGTTATGAAAAATATATAGTCACAGCAAGACACAACCCATTCATTTTAACAGTACACATTTGAGTAATTTAGTTTAGTCTTATGTATCTCTATTATTACTTAAATATTTACACGGCAATTAAACATATTCCTACAGTCTGAACAGTTAATCTGTGCAAGGGCAACAGATGCATCAGCTGAGGTTGGTGTCCCAGTCCTGCACCTTTTAATTACAAGTTGCAGACAGAGCAAGGGAGAAAGCCTGCCAACTTTTAACACAAGACCAGGAATCGCAGAATCAAAGAATATTAGGAGTTGGAAGGGACCTCAAAAGATCATCTAGTCCAACCCCCCTGCCACAGCAGGATTCCCTAGACCAGGTCACACAGAAGCACATCCAGATGGGTTTTGAATAATGCTCTGACATAAACCAAGTTCCCCAATTCCCACATAATCCCAAAGGCTTTAAGTATTTAGAACTAGCCAGAAATGCAAACTGTCTTTATTACTGTAGTTTTTAACTCCAAAGTTTCTAGAAGAAAATTATTAACTAGACAGTTTGGCTGCAGTGTAAGAATCAAGAAATCTCTTCCAGGGATCCTGAAGTTCATTAATGGAAAGATTGCTCTGAGACCCTGAATTTAAGATATTCATGGCAACAAAACAGTGGAATGTGTAAGGGGACAATAGAATTCACTAGCTAGTAGCTTCTAAAGGCATAATTTACAATGTTTGTTGACTACCAGTGTGCA
Organism: Galbula dea; assembly: GCA_013399015.1. Lineage (NCBI taxonomy): Eukaryota > Metazoa > Chordata > Aves > Piciformes > Galbulidae > Galbula > Galbula dea. The sequence goes on from VWZX01009335.1 coordinate 578,659, forward strand.
TGGCCTCTTTCTCCCTCAAACTAAGAACCATTCACAACTAGGGTCACTACACTTTCCCATCTGCAACAACCATCATGAAAATTGGAGCTCTAACAGAGGCAGAAATCTGCCCAAGTTACTTAGGAGTTGAAAATGAATGGAAAAGAACACAAAAATGTTTTAATATTTTTAAATATTATTATTTTAAACATTGTGCTTTCATACAAAGTATCTTAATTAATATTGCAAAATAGATCTTGACTGTACTTGTGAGCCACAACTCCACAAGCAGTCAGCTAGGTCCTATTAGAGTTAGCAGCAGTCACCACAAACATCTTGCATTTATGCATGTGACTGCTGTAGAGCTTAATCTGTATTTAAGAACAAAACCAAATCAAGACTTTGAAATGAAAATTGTATTTACCAAATAGTGGCCAGCTCAATCAATGTTTGCGTCATGTATGTGTATGTATCTGAGCAGTACAGAGGAAAAGGGAAGAATATTCATATTCATGTAATTTGTGGGGTTTTGCAAGTCTTTGATAAAATAAAAACTCCAGCATATATCACTCTTTATATTGTTTTTAACCTGAGATAATTGGAGTGAGTTTTAGGGCAATATTATTTGGGGGGGATGGAGAGGTGTGAATTTGGGGGCTGGAGGAGAGGAGGGTGGGGCATAGCATAAAGGAAACAGGAAAAAAAATGCAACACACAAAATGGCAATTGCATTTCAAAACGTCATTGTGGAAGTCTCACCAATGGAAAAGTTCTCTGTACCACACCAGGAATGCTATCTGAGTTTCTGCAAAATTTCAAGCTTAATAACGACCAGATGTTTTGATTTATTCAAACCTTATGTCTGTATGACTGTACCACTACTATAAACTTAAATTAAGGAAATATTTTACCTCAAATAATCCTTGCTTTTTAATGAGGGAATTCCCTTCGAGTGTCCAAAAATAAAGGTGTGATTTTCCACAAGTAACTATTATATTTGTATCAGTAGGGTGAAAATCTGCAGCAATTACAGCCTCATTAGAGCACTTGGAAGGAAAAAGAAAAAAAAATGTATTAAAATTTAAAATTCAAAGAAAACAAAACAACATGAAAAAGTTCTCTAGTTAGATAAGCTGATACTCATAAGAAAAATTCTGAGGTATTAATTTATTAGTGTAGTCTGGAATACTTCAGTAGCATACTTTGATGTCAAAATATTTTATGTTTTTGTAAATTAGTATCAAAAGTTATCCTTCAAAACCCCATCAAATAATGAGAATTTGTACATAAAAGATTAGGTTCTTTTGTTTCTGCACATGCTGCCTAGACTCTTCTAATCAACTCTAGAGTGACAACAATAGCAAAATATTAAAAAAACCCAAACTACTAGGATAATCACAAGAGAGAGAAAATATTCCCTTCCTTCATGTTCTTTGCCTTTTAAAAAGTGTTAAAAAGGCACAAGAAGCTAAATTTAGGAAGACATTAAATGACAAGAAATCCAGATCTTCATACAAGCAAGTAGTACAAAATATCTTATTGCAACACCTTGACATCTGCCAGCTTTTCTTCTTTCTGCCAGTCCCAAACAGAAAGCACATGGTCATTGGAGTCATCCACGGAGCACAGGCTGCTTCCCCCGTTCTGAGGCAAAACATGGAAAATATGAATGCACTGCCCAACCAATGTGAGGAACATAAGTACACATCCAAAATAATTAAATACTTCTGTGCAGGTGAAAATATTTATACATATTTATGCTTTTACTGTTATACTTTTATTTATCCCATAGATCTCCAAGAAATATAATAATTTATAGGGTTATTGAAAAATAGGACTGTAAAGGGATCTAGAAGAGGAACTCTAGCAAGCTGTAGACAAACAGACTTTCTCAGGGATAAGGTAGGTATCTCTTTTCAAACATGCAGTGATGGAAATTCCAAAGGCAAACCACACATCACTATTCTATTCAGAAAGCTTTTCCTAATATTTATACTGAGTTTCTTTCTTTGCAGTTTAAACCAAATATTTTTACTCAGATCTGCTATGGACACTGAGGACAATTTTACCCTTCATATAAGAAAAATGGATAAAAATCAGGGAATGCAGTAAGAAGTTAAAAAACAACTTATTATTGACAGGTGTCTTTTTTATACTTATGTCTTCTATTAGTCTTTCTAATCTTAAGGACCCTAATTACTTTCATCTTTCTTCAATGCATCAGATCTCCTAAACCTTCTCCAGCCAGTATCCACTCTTCTGATATGTGAATCTAATGACTGGATGAGGAACTCCAACCAAGACTTTACCTGAACTGAAGGGGAGTGACCAACATGAGTCTAACTAGTAATAGGAACTGGTGTACAATCTTCAGATTTTTTTCCAAACAGTAGCTATCTGGAAGGTACTTTTTGAACCATTTTTTCCAAATTTCTTTGGTGCTCATTCTTAGCTGTGTGTCTACAGTGGAACAAACCATCAAGCAATGACTAATTGCTTTCCAACCCATTCAAATATGATCTTTGCATCTTGTTGCTCCTGGCATCAGCTATATTAGCTCTGACTGCAGATGAACTGGCTGGAACAGGCTGAGCCTGCAGTTACACAAGCACTCCTTTGGCAGCAACACTGGCACAAACAGTCCTTCCTCTGCCACTCGCAGTGCAGCTTCTTGTTCCTACCACTTGAGCTGAGCCACTGGAAAAGCTTGGGCTATCACAGAGTGAGCTGACCTGACAGGGAGTCATGGGAGGTTTGCTGACTTCTGGGAGCCGAGATTGGAGATATTGTAGAGAGGGAACCATGACTTGTTAAGAGCACCAACTACTGCTTACTGTTACTTTTCATGTGGGCATGAACAACACTGCAAGACAGAACCTGGCTAGCATCAAGGAAGACTATAAAAGGATGCAAGTGAAAAATATTGGTGCTCAAGTTATTTTTTCCTCCTTTTCACCAGTTGGAGGAAAGAGGGCAGCCAGAAATAGATGTATAGTGCTTATCAACTTCTAACTGTGTGGCTGGTCAGAAGAGTTTTGGGGTTTATGACAATAGCACATTGTTTGATGACTACAATCTGTTAGGGAGGGATGGAATCCATCTGTCTTAAAGAGGCAAGGGAATCCTTGGCAGCAGGCTGGCCAACTTGGTGAGGGAGGCTTTAAACTGAAGGGCTTGGGGAACGCAATCCAAGGTGGCAATGCTCATGCCATACCATCCAGCCAGGGAATAAGTCAGGCCATCCAGAGCAGTGACAAATGTTTTTTAGTTGCCTCCTAAGACGAGAACCAGAAGGCCAAACACCTCAAGGGTGTGTATGACTACAGTGGGTCCTCTTGCACCCTTTACAGGGAAAGCTTCTAGCTTGATGATCTCTCTGAAATGCCCATACACCAGTGTGCACAGTATGAGGATTAACAGGAAGAACTAGAGATGTGGGTGTGGTTGCAGGGCCATGATCTCATTGCAATTACAGAGACAGGGTGGGATGGCTCACACAGCTGGAATGTTGTCATGGGTGGCTACCTACTTTCTAGGAAAGACAGGCCAACAAGACAAGGTGGCAGAGTTTCTCTTTATGTGAGAGAGCAACTGGAACATGTCAAGCTCTGCCTATGGAGGGATGAAGTCAATGAGTCAAGAGCTTATGGGTAAGAATTAAGGAGCAGGCTAATATGGCTGACACTGTTGTGGGTGTTTAATATAGGCCATTTGATTAGGATGAGGAATCCAATGAGGCTTTCTACAGACAGCTGAAAGTAGCCTCATGATCACAGGTCCTGGTTTTCATGAAGGACTTCACCCTGATACTTGCTGGTAAGACAACACATCTAGGCACACAGGAGGTTCCTGCAGAACACTGATGATAACTTTCTGACACAGGTGGTGGAGAAACCAATGAGGAGATGAGTGCTGCTGGATATTGTACTAGCAAACAAAGAAGGACTGGTTGGGGATGAGGAGGCTGGGGACAGCCTTGGCTGCAATGACCATGAGATCGTGGAGTTCAGAATCCTGTGTAGAATAAGCAGGGCAATAACTAGAATTAGAACTCTGGGCTTCCAAAGAGCTAACATGGGCATCTTCAAAGACCTACTTGGAGGAATGCCATGGGTTAGAGGTCTATAAGGTAGAGGGCCCAAAAGAGTTGGTTAATAGTCAAGCATCACCTCTTTCAAGCTCAAGATCAGTGCATCCCTATGAGTAAGATACCAAGCAAAAAGGGCAGGAGACTTGCATGGATGAGCAAGGAGCTTCTGGAAAACACTCAGATGGAAGAAGGAAGTTTACAGAATGTGGAAAAACAGACTGGCCACTCCAGAGGACTATAGGAACATTGACAAAGTATGCAGAGATGCAACGAGGAAGGCTAGGGCCCTCTTGGCATTAAACATGGGCATCAAGGACAACAAGAAAGGCTCCCTTCAAATACATCAGTAGCAAAAGGAAGACTAAGGAAAATGTGAATAAGGTGGGCTCTCTGGTGATGGAGGGTACAGAGAAGGTGGAGTTAGTGAATGCCTTCTTAGCTTCAGTCTTTACTGCTAAGACTGGCCCTGAGGAATCCCAGACTCTGGAGGGAAGAGAGAAAGTCTGGAGAAAGGAAGACATTCCCTTGGTTGAGGATTAGGTTAGAGATCAGTTAGGCAAACTGGACACCCACAAATCCATGGGCCCCAATGAGATGTACCCACAAGTGCTGAGGGAGCTGGCTGTTATTGCTAAGCCACTTATAAACATCTCAGACATAGCTACAAAAATAATCATGCCAAGGCATCTCAAGAGGTAGGACAGAGACAGGACTGAGCAGCCTGAAAAGAGGGCTGTCTACAATGAGATAAGCAATATTGCTATGGGGTGGGAAGAAATGCTCAAACCAGGCCAACTATGACTGTGAAATTACAGCATAAATCAAACATGTGAAACACTTGCTTTCTTCTGGCATCTGCCAATAGTGATCCTCCATTATTAAGTACCCATTTCTTCCTCCAGGGAGATATTTTTCAGAGTGTTTCCTTGCTACTCCTTCTTATTCTTCCTTCAAAGCCAATCTTGAATTGCGTCGGCTTTCTCCTTTGTATTCTTAACCAGGTCTCCCAACACGCTCTGCTCTTTTCTGCTTTTATAAAATAGGGTCATCAATAGATTTCAAGAGTTTCTGGAAACATTCACTGAAGTAAATTTTGCCTAGGGAATGGACCATTTAGTCCTCTCCTTTATAAAAATGCTGTTGAAACAACCAGACACCACCACATAAACTGCTTACATATTCTGCTCTTCACAGAGAGTTTCTAGACTTGCACGTGTCAGGTTACAGACTCATGTTTTTGTATGGGACTTCAATGCTGCCTGTCATCTTTTTTATGTCCTGGGTAGAATAGAGTTCAAACAGTGGTGCCAGGAGGCTAACAAAAGGATTCCAATTCTTTACAATCCTTTACCCATATGCCTTTGCTGCTTTCAAGCAGAGGACTTTCTTTTCTGGGAGCTCCCATTTTTAAAATCCAAAATCTCAAGTACAGACCACTGGAAAAGTCATTTGTCATTCTTAGGTACAGTGAAGGGGTTAAAAGATTAACTTTCTTAAATAGAGAGAAACACAGTGAGATGATTAAAGAGAAGAAGTAAGGATACCAACATTTCAAGAAGAGAAGTATTTCTGTCTGAAGAAACTGCATTTTATGGTTAGTGTAAGATAGATCTCTGAGACTGCTGAGATATTGCTAACTTTAATACCAACACAAACTGCTGGAAACAACCAGGCTGCAAGCTTTCCTCCTCTGAAGAGGAAGTTTAGAGAAAAGACAGCATGGAACTTTGCTTTGGTCAGGGAAGCTAAATTTGAAAGACTTCAAAGACCTATTCAGCAAACATTCTTAATATGAATATTCATTTACTTTACTTACAGATTTAGAAAAAGCAATGCAAGTGACAGCTCGGTCAAAAAACCCCATGCCGATGACATGCAGTGTATTCAGAGTCACGGAATCCCAGACACGGACGTGTGGTGGCAATTGCTATAAAATAGACACAGAAATAAGTAGCTGGAACAATGGTGGCAAAAATCACGATTTAAACAAAGGCATCCCAAAACGTTTTAATACAATTTAAGGTATGAAAATGATCAAAACTTCTCTAGGGTCATCCTTGTAAGTACAGATATGCTACAAATGTTTTTCTGATCACTGTGCCTAGAAGGAATATCTGGCACTGCCTGACTGGAAGGACATTGAGGTACTGGAGAGGGTGCAGAGAAGGGCAACTAAGCTTATCAGGGGTCTGGAGAACAGGCCTTATGAGGAGAGGCTTAGGGAGCTGGGGTTGTTTAGCCTGGAGAAGAGGAGGCTGAGGGGAGACCTTATCGCTCTCTTCAGCTACTTGAAAGGTCATTCTAGGGAGGCGAGTGTTGGCCTCTTCTCCCTTGTGACTAGTGACAGGACTAGAGGGAATGGGCTTAAGTTGTGCCAGGGTAGGTTTAGATTAGATATTAGGAAGAATTTCTTTACTGAAAGAGTGGTGAGATATTGGAATAGGAGTCACCATCCCTGGAGGTTTTTAAGAAGAGGATTGATGTGTTTCTTTAGGGGATGATTTAGGGATAAGAGTAGTGTAGGGCTATCGGTTGGACTAGATGATCTTGAGGGTCCTTTCCAATCATAATGATTCTGTGATCTCAGGGAGTTCTCTGCCGGTTAATGGGTATGGAGGCATCCTTCAGGAAGTGAAAATTGGTGATGACCTCACAACATGGGACCTACTGGAAGGTTCAAGATCACCACTTTAAAGCATAGCAACTGAGATAATTTGCCACATCACATAGCAAGTGCCAAAAAGAAAAAATATTAAGAATTTCTAAAGTGTCATTCATTTCAGTGAGATAAAAATAGCCATGGAAAAGAACTGCACGACTGTAATCAGAACAAACATTTTTTGGTACGTAAAATTCAAAGCGTACATCACTGCCTAAGGTGAAAACCAGGAGGTATTCCCCCCACGCCCTACCCCAGGAGCCACAGGCGGCCTGGGGGGGGTGTCGTGTGGGAGGCAGAAACGCCGCCCGGCTCCGCCAGAGGGCGCCCCAGGAGCGGCCTCTGTTCCATAGTGGCTCTACCGCCACTAGAGGACACCACCGGCAGGCGCGTCCGTGTTCCCACCTCCCACCTCCCCGACCCTGCCCCTGCTCCGTCAGAGTCAATCAGTGCTGTTACCGTGTCAAACAACCCACACACATCTATACTAATAGGCAGCAGCAGCTCTCAGTCTGTCTTGATAAGAAGCAGCGAAATAGCCCTTAAAATGATTAATAAATCAATAAATCAAGGTCACCTCAGTGCCTCAGTTATAGAAATGGCTTTTAGATAAGCTTGCCTTCATGCACAGTCAGCAGGACTTTAGATTTTATCTCACAAATACAACAGTAAGGAATTGCATTTATGAAATTAAAATAAATAAATAAATAAATAAATGAGAGAGATTTCGCCAAGTTATGTTACTTAAGTTTTTTTTACATAAACCTTACATTGCATAACTGGGATTTTGTTTTCCTCATTTACTTACAGTAGCAGTTATCATATTGGTAACCTGCTTAATCCTAAAACTCTTCTTTTATATCTACCAAAAATTTTGCAACAGTTTGGCCATGACATCAGCTGCATACTCTGCTGAGTGACTTTTTCCTCATGCCTTTCCTGCCTCTGCCTGTACCCATTCTTTCTCATTTGCCTTAGCTCTTTGGAGCAATGTTCATCTTACACTTTCCAAATACATTCCTAGCCTACAGCAAAGCTTTATGATAACACAGGTAATAAGAAAGAAAAACTTATTCTTGCCTAGATGATGGCAAGAGTAAGAATTTAGTTGCTTTAGCCAACAACCCAAAGTCATTCTTATTTGTACTTTGGTTTTGGTAGTTGTGGTCAGAAGTGATGTTGTTTAGTGTACCATTTAATCTCCACTGCTTCTCCTCCTTTTCCCCACATCCATTTGTCTTCTCAGGTCTTCTTTATAGCCTCATCCTTCCCCATTCCTTTTGAAGAGCAACTCCAAATTTACCTTCAGTCTAGGTAATGGAACCAGAAACCACTGATCAATCTTGATAACGGAACTGAGCAACTTTGACAGTACACAACATGCACTCTCACATTAAGTTTTGCTTGTGTTCAGTCCTAAAATGTAAGACCAGTTTAATTGCAACATGAAAAGAATATAGCATATATCTCCTTGATAACCCATTCTTAAGAAATGCAAGGAATTATATGCCAGTAAAGGGGTCACTCACTTTTCCATCCTTGGATGTCCCTGCAACTTGACCTGTTGCTATAGTGATCCTATCAGGATGGACAGCCAGGCTAAAGAAAAGAAAGAGAGGCTGAACATAAAGCCATTTATTATCTATTTCACCAAACTTTTACTTAAACCTGTAGTAAATAGCCTTATTTTAGTCATGTAAATACCTAGCATACATTGAAACATTAAAAAAAAATAAAAGCAGAACTCACCAAAGAATTTTCATGCTCATATCTTTTTTATGCTCATATGGGTTTTTATTGACAAAATGATTCCCTTGTAAACAAGGCAGTAATTTGCTTAAGTTCTAATACTGTACCAAACAAGCTCCAGCCTAACTTATGGTGGGATTCATTTCACCTAGATTTAAAGTGGTTGCAGTATATAATGAGTTTACAACTTGCCCTAGTTATCTAACATCAGGTATCTTTAATCAGAGGTTGTAGTCTGGTCAGTATAGCCAATGCTGTCTAGCAACAATCCTCCAGAGCTAACAGATGTGTACCCACTCCAACACTGCTCCTCAGACTGTATTGATAGATATTTAGTGACTCTTACAGGGAGATACCATTTTCTCCTTACTATTTTATAAAAGGTGAAAGAAAGGTCCTTTAGTAAGGAAGAACCAGAAATAATAGAATTCAAATTCTAATAACTGAGATTTTAGAAACTGTGATCAATGTTAACTAATGTCTCTCAGGAGAAAATCTAAAATTTGCATTAAACCTGGAGTACAGTCTCTTTTTGCCCCAAATTCTCTCAATTTTTTTCACTGCAGATGTCTTGTATACAGTTCTAGAGGCAAAGTGCCCTGCAAAATTAACTGTGGCAATAAACCATTCAGCTTTATAGTGTAAAATGTATCCTCTCTCTAATAAACCTGAAAGCTTTGAAATATCTAGAGTCAGAAAATTTGAAAGAAAGGAGATGGAACAGATCTAAGTTAAAAATCTCCTTGTAAAACAAACAGACTGTACAAATAATTTGACTTTACTGAACATGCTCCAAATGCAAACAGATTTGATTATTCAATCTATTTTCACCTTTGAGGGATCAAAGAGGTGTTTCATAATGCTTAATTCTGAAGGATGGATGTCAAACTCAACTCATACATCAGGGCTCATCACATAATCTGGGTGATCTTTTTTCAGCTACACTCAGCAACCAGACAGATACCACTAAGATAAACATATGTTTATTTAGATTTCAGTTTAATGATATTGGTATTTCCTGATATCTAGTCTCCTCCAAGCTTGAATACAGCTAAAGCACTTCAAAGCTGGCATGCCTGCATGGGCAGTAGACAAGCCAGGCTTCTCAGGACTAATTTGCAGGAGATCTGCCATGATATAGACATGCCTGAAGGCCACCAAGAAAACCACAGATGAGATTAAAACTGTTTTGTTGGTTAGATTGAGCCTAAAGGACCTGTATCTGGCACCCAGATGCAAGTGAAGATGAATAATTCAACTTAAAAAGGGAAAGGAGAAGAGTTTAAAGAAGTAAGTACTATTAAATTATACTATAAACAAGAGTAATGTCGATCTACAAATTAAGTCTGATTTCTATTTTTCTGTATTCTTAACATAAAAAGTATATTTGCTATGGAAAATAAATTTTCCCAAGTAAATATGAGGAGGAGAGAGCAACTGAGACAGAGAAAAAAATCAGGAAGCTGGAGAACATCAGTGCAGGAATTGCATCCAGACACGTCCATGTGAGGTAACACAGCACATATGGCAGCACAGACTTTGAGGCAGGTTTCACAAGAAAACTCAGGCTCTGTTAGGGCCATATTTGGATATCCTCAGGTCTGTGCCATCACACCCTGCCAACAGTTGCTCCATGTGCTGACTAGACAGATCTATTACAGACATTTAACATCCTTACTGTGAAAGTCAGACCTTTACTCGATAGTGCAACTGTGCTGTCAGGCACAAGGACCCAAACTATGCAAGACTTAGAAGTTAAATTAGATTTTCAGAACTATATTAAAAGAACAAAATGTTACCTTCCAAATACTATTGTATGAAGAAAAAAAAAGAATGGTTACTAGGTGACTTACCACTTTACATCATCATTATGACCAGTGTAATGTCTCTGAAGTTGCTCTTCAACATTGAATAAGACAACTACAGATGCGATGAAATACACAGTTTCACCGGTTGGAAGGAGATAGAGATTACTGCGACAATCCCGACCCCTATATCCATAGCTAGCACGTTGGTCAAGCTGCAATAACGTTATTTACCAAGGAGAAACATTAAGCATAAAGAAAAACAAAATGGATTCTCTGTCCCTGTGTCTCCTGAAGCTGGCATCTCGTGGCTGCAGTCAGAACTCCCTCCTTTACCACAGCAGAGAGAGCTAAAGCATTTTGTAGACTGAGTAACTGAAAACCTACACATCCTACAGAAGATAAATGGTAGAGAAGACAGCATTTTGTGGTATATTATCCCTTTCGTATCCTCTAGAATTTGCTAAATGCCAGACTACTAGGGCAATATTAATTTTGTCCCAAGTGTATTTACTATTTACACTGGTTGACTAGTTAAAACTCAAATTTGGATTTGATGGAAACACTAGTAAGTCATTCAGTACATCTCCCTGCATTACATTAGGATTGACTGCATTACCCTTAGTGCAGGTTGATTGATTTCATTATTCTGGGCATTACCAGCCAGATGGATATGAAACTGTAAAAGGGTTACATCATCCCTTCCAATTTATTTTTGTAGTATTGAAAAAGCAGTGGCCCAGATTCTGATGCAAGTCTTATCAGCCTAATCTAAAATTAATCCAATGAAGCAACTGGAATTAATCCAGAAATCTAATTTAAACCGAATGTTAATTCAGACAAATTATGCAGTTTTAGTCCTCTGAAGAGTCATTACACATTACAACTATTTTGGCTTTCCTTTTTTATGGGAACAGAGAGAAACAGCTTTAAAAAATCTTGGCAAAACATAAGTGCATTTTGATTCAGTCAGTATGGAGAAACTGGCTGTGATAAACATATGGAAAGGTACTGAAACCCCAATTATATGACATCAAAAAGATACTCTATGGTCAATAATAACCCAGTCAAACTAAAAAACTCATTTTAGTTTTACCCAAGAAGTAAGGACAATAGTTATCTCATCTAAATTATAATTTTAGAAGTAACAACTTGCTGATTTTTTCTCATAAATGCAATAGAAGATGTGCTACATATTCAACCATTAAAACACACATTCAAAAATATAGCTTCTGGACTCATAAAATCAACATATTTCAGCCAAAGTTCATTCAAGTTTGAGATATTAAAATTTGAAGACATGAAAACAACAAATATCTTAAAATTACAAAGCATTTACTACTAATTTTGAAACTGTCTCTAAAGGTTAGTGTTACTACTCTAGATTGGTGGACAGTGGTTTATTTAAATTTACTTTTCCCTATAAGACCAGGTACCATTACCAACAGCAGCCAACATGAAATTTCCCTACTTCAACAATATATAATCAAGTTTATAATTAACTGCCAATTCAAGTTAGCATAAAGAACTGAACTTTCAAAAAAGTGAAGTAAAACCATTATACAGACATTCATAAGGAGCTACCCTCAGTGAATAAAAATAGCTCTTAAATGGGAAAGATTACATTCTTCAGGGAAAAACCTCCTTTCTTTACAATTCTTCCTGTGGAGAACAATGCTGCATTCAAACCCTTCGCATGATTGCTGTTGTCAAACACTCAGTTTCTTTCTATCAGCCTTTTTTCTCAGATGTAAACTCCTGGGGTTGATCTCTCCCTCTCCTCACTGTTTCCCACACTCAGATTCAGTAGTTTCAACTTGGATTTGGTGATTTGGCACTCCAGTGAATGTTATCTTGACCTTTTCTTTTTATTTGCCCTGCAGCTTTTGTGTCAAACCTCCTGCTTGCCAAGTGAGTTGATCTCAAATGGATCTGTGCAGACCACCTCTCCTGCCATGAGGTCCCTGGTGCTGACTTTGTGCTCCAGCCCTCCCTCACACTCAGCATTTCTCTTTCCTTCACATCCTAATATATCTGATATTATCTGAACCATTTTCAGCTTACCTAGATACCTGCTAACATGACTGGAAAATAGTTCAGGTATGCCCTGAAATCTATACACATTAGATTTTTTTATTTCTGTTTCTCACCACAGTCTGCTTTGTCCTTTCCATTTCTCCATCTCATCTATGATATCTTGTTTCTCTGTCCCCATTCCTACATTAAAGAGCACTTCTGGCTGTCATCCCAAAGCTGGGTGATTTGTCCACTACAAAACTGTTCTCTCCTACGTCAGTTCTGTTAACCTCCAAACTAACAGCTCAGATTCTCCAGCTTAACTGGAACTAACACCTGCAATACTTGTTGGTTTTCTGCTCACTTCATCTTTCTCCTTAAATTACTTTATGCTCCTGCCCCCAGCATTTCTTCTCACTATTATAGTCTGTAAATTGGCCATTACCTTCTCACTCTTTTGTCTTTAGTATCTAATAATTGGTGTAACTTTTAAGTATGGATATGATGATTTGCTTTAACTGCAAATTACAATCTGAAAAAGGTGACATGGTATTTTTGGTAAAATATGCATCCTCCTCAGTAACCACTTAGGGTTAGTTAGATCATTTTACTAATCCTATTCACAGACAACCTGTATCTATAGGATTCTGCTGGGTATACAGACACACACCTGGAAGGACATATGAGTATTCAAACTAAAAAAGAATACTCCATCTAGTAAATATTCAGTCATTTAAGAAGCTTAAGCGAGAAACTAATGAGACCGAAAATCATGACCTACTCTAATTATCATTTCTTATAACAGTCTGAAATACTAACTTCAGCTTCCACCTCCACAGTGCTAATGACAACATTGCTTGTTTTGTGGTTGGGTTTTCAGCAAGCATCCTGACACTTTCTCCTGTACCATCTTTAGACTCCCTAAGCAAGGGGCACCTTAGAAGCATAAAAAGACATCATTCAGTTCTGTTGTGATATATGGTGAAAGCCTGCACAACAGTTGGATGGTAAAATGCTGCAAGCAGTATTTATCACTCATCTCAGCTAGTTTATTAATTTTGTGGATTTTGGAGTTCTTAACTTATCTTCAGTTATTTCTGTAGGCATTATCTATGCAGTTCCAGGAGAGTGGGGTAGAACCCACAGGCTCAGCTGCAATAGGAATAATAAGAATCGCTACTAAATCTGCCATTAATCTCTTGTGAATACAATGGGACTTTTGGAAACTCTCTGTACATTCTGAAACCACATGCAGTTCTATTTATACAGCTTTGAAAAACACTATAAGCAGCCTGTCTTCTTTTTTATGAAGACAAAGCAATTTCCTATTTGCAGTGTTTGGGACAGAAAAAAAAGAAAAAGGAAAAAAATAAAGACTTTTTCTTAAAATAGAAAACATTATGAAGACTTCATCTCTCTAAAGATAGTGAATATTACAAATGGACTCAGATCTTGTATTTATATTTTATCTTGGATCATCTGTTACATATACTAAGGTTATACAAAAAAAATGTCTTTTTTTAACAAAGTATATTTTCTCATTATACTGAAAAGTGAAATGTATAAATTTCTACACTGATTTCTTTCAGTTAGAGTCCTAGAATTATGTTCCCTCAGATAAGTCAGGGGAAAATTCTGGTTGCTTGGTATTTATGGTGCTTAATCACAGTTTAAAATCTAAGTTCAAACATTATTGTATGTATGATATCTTATGAACTTCATTGCTAAGCACCTTTCAGTTGCAAAGTGCTCTTCAGTTCAGGGTTTATTCAAGTACTGAAGTTGAGGATAGCATCCTCTAAAGGACAATAGTGCATGTTTTATAAAATAGTTTAAAACCATAAATTACTGCTGAGAAGCAGCAAAAAAACCCTGAGCTTGTTTTAAGCGTTCTATAATTACTAATCGCAGCTCACTACATTCTTACACTATGCCTAGTTTAATCTTTAGCTAATTAGCAAGCTTCAGACTTAACCTTCAGGCAACTTTTAAGCAAGATCTTTCTTAAGCTGCCACCTAGTACTTCACAGGGTGCAGAGCAGCAGCCTCAAGAAATTAGAGCTATTTTCAATGGAATGTCACTTCACTAATGAAATTAACCCCACGGTCTACATTTGGCTATACTTTAGCTCAAAAATACATTTAAAACAAATCGTTAAGAAATGACTGATTTCCAGTATTCCACTAGCACAGAAAGGATACACCCATTCCAGTTTAAGCCTCTTGGCTGGTAGCTCTACTTTTGCTTCCAAATTGTAAGATTCCACTTGCTCTTTGGGCATGTACATGGTAACAGGACGTCCACGGAGAAACATTTTTACGTATCCTTCCTCTACAAAAGGTCAGAAACGTTTAATGTTACACAAAAAACAACCAACAGTGGAGAACTCCAGTGCTCCTCCATCCCTTCCCACCTAACAGTTTGGTGTGTTACAGTTACAGAATGACATGCAATCACAAAGTTAGAAATGAAGCAAGTTTTGGGTTTTTTTCCTAAATAGTAATCACTAACCAGATTTTCTTTCTTTTAAACATAGAGAGTCCCTTTTTCCTCTAAATATTTTGAGCAGCACAATTAGAACTAAACCATGTCATGAAGAACTACAAAACTGAAAGGACTGAAATTGAAACTTTTTCTTTGTGAAAACTACTGTTCCAGGAAGACATTTGTAAAACATTACCAAGAAAGGGAGGAAAAAAACAAAGATTACAATTAACGCGGAAATGCCACTTAAAATTACTTTTATTTTTTAATCAGTATTTACAGTTAAGCATCAGCATCTGAAGTATTTTCCAACACTCAGTCGCATTCTTTGCATCTCAGTGTAAAGATATGCTTTACACTTGATACAGTGTTAGAGATACATTCGAAATAAGGAACACAAACAGTTAGTCAAAGGAATCATGCTGATGTACATGCAGAAAAGATGTGTTTTAAGAATGACTAAACATCGAGAAAGGAATGACAACATTGACAGCACATTAAAAGAAAGGAAAATGACATACAGGAGAGAAGCTACAAAAACTGAATTGGCTGACAAGTAAACATTCCTAGAAGGAAATACTAAGAGTAATGTGTTGAACTGGTTAGAAATTATTTTGGGGGAGAGAAGCAGGAATTAATAACAGATCTGGAAGTACTGACTTGGGGACTTCATGGGGCTTATAAAACTAGGAGATCTGGGAAATGCCATGAAGGTCTGACTAGGACTTTTGGGAACTGGCAAGGCCAAAGTGGGTCTCCTGTGAACTTCTTGTGAAGTTTGTCCAGATTCAGAACGTGCTGGCTCTTGCTGCTTCATCGGCAGATCAAGTAGTGCAGCCTTATTCTCATGCGAACCAAGCAGTTTTGGAGTCAGTGACATCTGTAGAGTTACTAGACAGAATAATCGTGGGCACAGAGGAAACGGAAGGGCAGAAGTAACAAAATCATGTAAATGAAAAAAAAAATGATACAATTTAGGACTGCTAAAATTATGCTATGAATTGTTAAGTATCATTACAACTACACCATTATATTTTTAATTTGAAAACTAAGGCTTTATTTTAATTGGAAATATGTATATGCTACAAAACCTGACTAAATGAATAAAAAGTATAGGTTGAACAAATAAACATCTTAGCTATGCTGTTATTACCCAAATGTACTTGGATTTTGCCTTCAGACTAATTCATTTGGGAATGACATCTACCTGGTCTGTCCCTTTAAAGCTACAGCTAGGGCTCTCTAGCTTAATTTACAGAATTCATATGTATAATGAAAACAACAGAAAACTGACTGCTAAAAAGGTGCAATAATAATGGTGACAGATGGTTGGAGCTTAAGATGCCTGTTAAAATGCTAGAATATTGGAACTGGTTTTAAAAATTTACTCCAACAGATCTGTATTGGAAAATAAACCATGGAGGGTAAAGCATTAAGTAGCAGAGTGTTACAGCACTATTTGTATGCGCATGCAGCATCCATTTAATAAGCTTGCAACACATGCCAATGCTACTGATACTAGTGCACTGGAAGGCAACAGATTTTCAGCAGTGGCTACTCCTGACTGAGCTTATCAAAGTCTAAGAATGAATGAAAGTTTAATTCATTGAGCTGTTTTTCTCACCTGAAACTTATGGGGCTCATAAAACTTGCATTTAGCTATCTACAGTAGAAGTATTTGACCTAGTAACTCAAAATTCCTTTTTAGAGTAAATAGGGAGAAACAGGTACTTTTAGGCAAATTAATCATATGTTAAGGCACATGCTCAAAAGCATGGGTAGTAAATTATACCAAGTTTGTTAGATCAAGAATGTAAAGTATGCCTTGAGACTGACTCTCTCTATTAACTACAAAGAGGAACTGAGGATGACTAGGTCAGGCACAGAAATCCATACTGTGTAATTACTTCTAATTTTTGGTGATATTAATTCCTTCTGTACTGATTTTTGTTAGTCATCCAAACACATTATCTATATAACAATCTTTTTATATTTTAAAACCTTTTATATTTTTCAGAAATAAGTTTTTAAGACAGCAGAGTTCTAAATGTGAAGACATAGACATAAAGACAGACAATTATGAAACTACAAAGACAGACCAATGGTGAAACTTTTAGACAAATGTATCTTTTACATCTGCAATTTTGTAAATTTAAAATTGTTGTTGAAAATAGCTGCAAAAGTTAAGTTACTGAACTGAAATAAGAAAGCATATGAATGCTAGTAGGATCTGCAAAGGAGATCACTACTGATTGCAGGCATAACATTGTACAAAGAATACACAGAGGTAGAGACTTTCAAAAAGATTTTTGCCTTGAGAACAAACATTCTTTGCTTTGTGAGATTTTAGATTTGTTGCATAGCTGGAAGATGCTGATTAGTGGAAAAACTGTTAGGAGTTAGCTATCTCTAAAAAGCAAGACGTCTGTGATTATATCACAGACATAGACATGCATCAAAAATGTGCATATTTACACTACAATTTAGCTAAAGCTTTAGAAATCAACAAGGTATGTTTATCAGATGCAACTTTGCCTTTTTACATGGAGCAAAAAGCACCAAGAAATTAGTTGGGAGGCCTAGGTCTGTTGATTCAACATTCAGAACAATCTACAGTCTACTCAGTAAGAAAAAGCAAGGGAAAAACCCAGGCTTCTCTAATCATGTTAACAGTGAAACAGCCAACAAAGGGGCAAATTCTAGATGAATTTCAGCAGAAGTGCCAACCACCATTTCAAACACAGTGAACATCCACATGTTGCCATATAGCTCTCTCAACATATTTTTTTTTCTAATTCAAATTCTTCTCAAAAAATCCACAGGAATCTAAATTATAACCCATTATTATTATTAAAGTGTACCTGAGGGTTATAATTCAGAAGATTGCATAATAGATGGTAAAAGATTTTTCTTTCATTCAAAAGAACTAGAAAAGTTTTGACATTGCAAAATGTGCACGTTAGAAAATAGCTGATTTTATATTGAGCTTTTATCCCACCAGTAGCATTTTGCTTCGAGAGCTATGAGGTTTTGGAAGTGAAGCCTACCTTTGCAGTGTGTCACACGACGCTTCCCTTGTGATTACAGAGACAGAGACAGAAGGGCTAGATAAAGATGTGTTTGAATACAATAAACTCACTAAATACCTGTTCTATAGGCTGTCCAGTCATATTCTGCTGAAGGCTAAGCTGGCACTTGACAAAACACTGAGTCATACGTTGGGCAATTACAGCCAAAATCTTTCTTCTCCAGCTAGGAGCTCTGTTTAGTTCTTCTATCATTAAAAGACTAGCTTAAGCTCCATTATGAAATTATATGCTTAAAGTAATAAAAAACCAAGTATAACTTTCTTAGAAAAAAACATTACTTTCAGTAGGAATTTTGTCCAGGTGAAAAGTGTAAAATAAATGTTATATCTGTTTAATTACTGAGCTTTATCTATAGGGAAAGTGTCAGAAGAAAAGTTATTCCAAATACCTTTGCTTACATGGTCCAAGGGAAAAAAAAATGTTATGCAATAAAAGTATATTGTGCTTGAATCAGAAGTTTTGTTTTCCTAAACCAATAGTTTTCATGAAGGGGACACAAATCATGATTGTATTGTCACAAGAGACTCAAGTGCTTACTTAGTTTTATATATTATTGACTTCAAAATCAACTACACTAAACTTCAAGTATGGCTTAAGAGCTTTGTTGGATGCTGATCAATCAGTACAGTAAACAAGATTTTCTACTTTTTCAGCTTAATGTATGACTACTGGCACAGAACTATACACAAAAAATGATACGATACATCTGATACATCAACAGGGGTTTCTTTCCTTATTTTGTTAAAAGAAAGCTTTTATTTTAGTTGTCCTTGCTTCTTCTGAACAAAAATAAGTGTTATATATAGTATTCATCTTCACATCTTTCTTGAGACTGTTCAAAGTTTGTAACTGTCCATGACAAGGACAAACTCTGATTTCACTTAGGTCTACTATTTCACTTTCAAAGTCTTTTTGTAGGGATAATACGTAAGTAAAAAATTGATATAGACTTTCAAAACTGTAGTAACAAAACACTTTTTTTTTGTCATTTAATAAATTTCATTATAAGGCATTGGTAGAGATGTGGCATTCTTTAGCAGTAGTTGAGGGCTCCCTTTTATGACTAAATTAACATGACAGCATCATAGCTGGAACTTGGCTTATACTTTGATTAACAAAATCTTAATACTGCTTTGAAAGGGGAGACATATCTAGGGCAAGAAGACATGCTCTTTTTCTTCTTTGTCTTCTTACAAAGAATATTAACTGCAAAATACTAGAGCAAAGTGATCAACTTTTTAAAAACTTGTCATCAACAGCCTGTAAGTATCATGTTTAGATTCCCAACACCAGTTTCTAGACATCCACATTAAAAAGCAAACAAGCAAACAAAAACTTCTATATTATCACAGTTGTTATCTGCTTAAAAATTTTAAAAGTTCCTACCTGCACTGAACATTGGTTCCTTGGGTTTGCTGTGAAAATAATGAAGATATTTCTGTTTTAAAAAGCAGGCACCTACAGTCTGCACATATAAAGGTATCAATATAATATAAAATTTTAAATGTAATATAAAAGATATACTTTTTGTGTCTGCCTACACACATAAATAACAATACTTTTTCAATTCCATTATCTAAAAGGTAAATTCCCAGGCATACAATGTGAAAATCAGCATACACTGTGACCCCTTGATGGCAGGTGTTAAAAATGTTATATTCAATTCTCCCTACATTTGCAAAACTATAGATTTTCTTTCATCAACTACCAAATTGTGTTCTCATGAAAAGTTAGTCCAGTTATTGGAGAACATAGAAACTGTATCAGTTTTGGTTCCCAGTTGGTGAGATTTGTTACTCTGAAGCACTCTACAACTAAAATAAAAAGCTAGGAATATATTGTTAACAACAACATCTCTCTGCATATGTGAAGCAGGGGTGGCAATGTATAAGTGCATATATGGATGTTTGCTTACTTCATGGCTCTGTTCTCTCTGGAATTAAGGAGCAAGCCAAAGTTTGAATCCTGCTTTTCCAAAGAGTTTAGATAAGACATAGAACTGCCCAATTGCTTCCTGGTGAAAGACACAACTTGATAAAACCCAAAAAGTACATATCCACCACGAC
This sequence comes from Galbula dea, assembly GCA_013399015.1. Lineage (NCBI taxonomy): Eukaryota > Metazoa > Chordata > Aves > Piciformes > Galbulidae > Galbula > Galbula dea. The sequence goes on from VWZX01009335.1 coordinate 598,597, forward strand.
TAAAATGTCTTCTCTTTCTCACTGTGCTGCTGCCTGGAAGACAATCTGAAACCAGTTTGTCTTTCTGACTTGAGAAAACATTTGGCAAAACTTGAGAGAAAAATGCATGAAGCACATGGGGAAGGAAGAGGCAGAAAATCTGAGAAGCTCTCTGGATAGCACTCCCTAGCCAGAAAGAAGCAATCTTTTTCAAGAAATGCCAGCCATTTGTTTTCTTTGTCCTTTGCCCCTGTATAATCAGGCTTGAGGGTGTTGTTTCTGATGAAGCATGAAAGGGACACAGAGCTATACCATGCAATTATTTTTCCTTCCAGTTCCATTTTCTTTCTATCCAGTAAAACTTTTGAAGTATCAGATTAGTGTTGTATGTTTCTTAGGGAGACCCCCAAAGGGTGGAAAGCCCTGTCATTCTGATGGAGGAATGCTAAAGCACCAAGTATCCCTAGAGCTGTGACTCCGCCTCCACATCCGTTCCTAGACTGCAGTGGGAAGAGAAAGAGAAACCAACTGAGGGAAACGAAACTAGGTTGGATTTTTGCACACAGGTTTTTTCTAAGCATAAAAGATTCCTTTCTACAGTAGAAGTTCTAGCAAATAATTGTACAGTATTTTTCATTTTGGCTTGATTTGACTGTCATAAAAAGAATAATACATTTACTTGATGATAAAATCAGACCAAACCAAACCAAAAATGAACTCTACTGATCCTCCCCATTGGCTTAGCAACTTTTCATAATATCGGCCTTGGTATTAATCATGCATCAAAATTCATGTTTTGAGCTGGAACTCACAGTCAATCTCAACTATATAAATACCCTGATGTTTTGCCATTGTTAACAACAAGATAAATATTTTCTCTTACGAATGAAGATATATTTAGAAAATAAAAACTTTATGGGATGGAGCCCTACTCAGAAATGCTGTCACATTAGAGACAAAAGAGTCTCTAGCTCTGAACAGACCATGCTGACTTATTCAAGCTAATCAAGCTAATGTGAAAGGCTGATTCATGACAGTAATAAAGCAAATCATGTGTACTTTCTAATTATACAAACCCTAACCACACACAGAGCTCAGAGCTCTGACTACTCTTCTTCATGCACTGGAGTCACTTCCCACTTACCTAACCCTTAGGAAGCCTTAGCTCTGACCATAACCATAGGCAGCTGGGGCATCCCACAGTAGCAAGAGATTTTGTGGTCATCTCCTTATTCCTTCTGCTTAAAGCTCCTTAAAATAGTATTCTATAGCATTATATTTTTGCATAGCAGCCTACAATTCTACATACTTTGAAAAAGAGCAATTTCACAATTGCTTTTTTAGGTTCCTGACATGCATTCAGCTTTAAGCTTCATCTACAGAACAGACACAGAATAGAATCACAGAATACCTCAAGCTGGATGGGACCTAGAATGATCAATGATACAAATAATAAGACTGTGAGCAGATAGTTAAGTAACATCCTTTTCCTCACTTCTTCACACATACAGTTAGCTTTAGAAGTGCAGCCTTAGCCCTCAGCACACAGATTCATGTTCATTTTACTTCTAGTCCCATGATTCTTGCTTTCTATTTTCCACAGTGACCCGGCTTCAACAAGAAGCATGAGGCAAGTCCTTAGCTAGCTTCTTCCACAGGATAAGGACACTCTTCAAGGAGGTGAGCTCTGTAGTGCTGAACATCCTCAGGCTGCATGTGGCAAAAAACAGGGAAAACTCTCTAATCATACAATAACTATTCTTAGGGTGGCACTGACATCTGTAGCTCTAGCTAGGGCAATCTAAGACATGCTCTCAGTTCCAGGGGATACTGGCACATTATTTAGTCATTGCCTCACTTGCGTGCTGGACCTCCTCCTTGAGTCCAAATAAGTCATTTTTGATCAATGCTATTGCTCAATGCTTTGTGGTCTAACAACTTCAGAATGAGGTAATCACTGGGTTTCTGTTAGAATGGTATGAAACAAAATCAAAATGCATCTCAAGTAGCGTGATCAGCTTCAGAACAGAAACAAAACTGGTTTGCAGATAACCATTAAATTATGGTTTTATTTCTCAGCTGCTTTGGAATCCATTTTTGGGTGTACAGTACCTCTATGGAGCTGCTACAAGTTATGAACAACCTCATTAACATTCTCACTGTATTTATTTAGTAGCTTTAACATGTAACTAATTTCAGATAATTATCAACTTAGGTAAGCAGCAGGAACTCAAGGGTATCTTCAAAAAGCAGACTTTGCAAAGCACTGTGTTTAGATTTCAACAGCTGTATCTTCCACTGCACAATACACAGAGAATTTACCTTTGGGGGTTCCAATCTAATTAATTTTTTAATACAAGATAAAACACACAGAGAAGGGACATTGTAGGATCATCACATGTTTGTTAAAACCTTTTTAAAAAATGACAGTAAATTACTGCAATAAATTGGAACAGTAATGACACTCACCATTGGCAGGTGAAATATTTCTGTTCATATTCCAGAAACAAGTCTACCCACCCAGTTATAGAAAAATTTTTAACAAAAAGTTTGTGTAAGAGATTTCTTTTGTTCATATGAGGGTTCGGTTTTTTTTAATTAATGCAGTCACAACATTAGGCTTGTTGCTGTAATTCAATACATGGAATAAAGTAGAACATACATCCAAAATACAAAGTGAAGCCTTAGAAAGATCTACCAGCTTCAAGAAAACAATACAGAAAACAGCAGCTCCCTGTTCATGACTTCACTGTGGCAATGTAGCTACATGAATTTATGCACTATTGCAGTACTTCACAGCACTTCCAGCTTACACTAGAGCAAGCTTTCATCTTCTCTTAGCAGTCCCTTTCACAGGTTGTTAATTTTTTGCTTAGTTTTGTGTTTCAAAACTTTCAGGCTCACTTGTAGCTAACAGTGTTGATACTTGGTTTACTGCTTCAGTGCTATTCTATCAGAAGTATCAAGGTATACACTCTCTGTGCTAGAACTGTCTACCACGTTTGGTAACAGTTTTGTCCAAGTTTGCATATACAGAGGCATGGCTCCTAAGTAATCCAGTAAAAGATCGGCTTTCCTCTCAAAAGTAGTATTTAATTATAGATTACATAAAAAATTAATTGCTACAGTATTTTTTTCAGTATATTTCAATCTTTAAGGAATTTTAAAGTACAAGGATCTTATTCACAAAACAAAATCCAGATCTATTTATTTATCTGTTTCTTACAATTATTTTAAAAACAATTATATGATGACATGAAGTCAGATTATACCTTCCTTGGTTACGATTGTATAACCTTTTGGCTGATGGTAGTCTTCATTTTTTTTAATTATTCCCATAATTTTCTAAGCCTTTCAAAAGCTTCATAAATTTTGCCCATCTGATGTCTTGCTCATAGCTGAGAATATAAGCCAGAAAACACTACTAATAATGTAATCACCTACATTTAGGCTGTCCATTAGTACACACCAACCTCAGTCACTCCTTACATCAAGTGATGATGAAAAGGATGAAAATGTGATGTGTTACGTGATCTTCATTAACATTGTGTTTCTACGGTCACATCACCCATGAGACGGGGAAGCAGTGCCACCAACACCACTTTTTGCTTTGGAAACTGGAATAGGACCAATGCTGACAATACTGACAAACCTCAATGTAATCAGCTATTGTTCAAGATCATCTTAAGTCTGAAACCCTTGGACAAGATATTCTCTTTTATTTGGGCTGTCAGCAATACAGCAATAGGCATGATTTTATTCTGCTTCTTTAGATAGCCCTTGCTTGTAAGCCTCTCCCTCCATTTCTCTTTAATCTGACCCTCAGATCAAGGCAGTCACCACTCAGAGACTGGATGAGCACCAGTCTATACGTGGGAAGTAATGAATAATTGCTTTCCATTCCTTGTTTTGTTCTTAGTTCCTCTTATTAAACTTCTTTTATTTTGTCCTATGAGTCTTCACTTTTGCTCTTCTTATTCTGTTCCCCTATCCTACTGGGGGAAAGGGAGTGAGTCGTTGTGTTGTGGGTGCTTATCTGCCATCTGGAGTTAATGCACCATAACCAGGACCTTGAAGAAGTACATGTCAGGAACTTGAAGAACAAGGGAAATCACTAAGGTAAAGGAAAAGGCATGTTTAATAATTGCAAACTTTTCTAGGCAACTCAAGGTTTTCACATTGTTTATGGTTTGGAAATAAGGCAGATAATTTTAACCTAAATTTGAAAACCTCTTTTAGTTCGAATGTTTTAAAATATATTTGTGCCCAACTGTTGGAGCTCTTCTTGAAAAAAAAAAGTTTCCAATATTTGCTAAACTAAAGAAACTAACTTCACTAAAGAAATTGATTTCATTATTAGGGCAGTAGACAGAGAAAGGAGACAGGTATTTATGTAACATTACCTTTCACTGTTCTTTTTACCACTGGATGAACTGCTGGTGGATCCAGTGCGGTTGCGACTCCCTTTGGAATCTCCATAGCTTTCCCTCCGACCGCCTGGGGACACACGCTCAGCTGAACTGGTTCTCTTAATGGTGCTAATAAAAAAAGGAGCAAGTTTTACAGTGGCACTTGGAAAAGCACTTAGCTTTATGACAAATATTTTTGAGAAAGGTATCGAGCAGAAGGCTGACCCTAAAAACAACCGCCACCTTGATTTCAGTCAGAACTTGTTTTGTTAAAGAGCCTACCTAAGAGTTTTGTTGATTATCTGGTGCAACAGAGGCAAACACACTGCTTTTTCCTTAATCAAAAAAGAGAATACAGGCTAAACCAATATCATACAGTAAGCTGCAGTATCTATTTTCCAGGTCACATTTCAAATCTCTACCACTCCACACTTTTGGACTTCTTGTTTCTCTTAATGAAGAGGTGAAAGATGTAAAGAGAATACATATTACCTGACACCTCCAGCCAGACTACAGAGAATGCCAAATGAAGGTTAAAATTTGAGCACCAGCAAGCTAATGTGCCTTCATTCAGCATCAATTATTCTGTGGTTCAAAGCTAGTTTTAACATACCCCGAAGTGCAATTAGTGGTGAGCTAGCCTCCATTTTTTCATTAGCTTGTCAAAAATATAGGCTTCCTACTTACACGTATGAAAAGATTAGATTCCCCAAATCTCCTGACAAAGAGTTTCTCAAAGGCTTAAAGCTTCTCTTACTCTCTCATTCTTCCACCATCCTTCGTGCCAAGATAGCCATCAGGGAGCTCTTATATGGCTTTATGGCACCCCTTACATATCCAGCTCTCTCTGATGGAAAAATGTGAGCCAAAACACAAGCAGTATTACTTAGCAAGTTAAGAGAAGCCCACTTAGAGCTTGTACCTAATAGGACACAAATTATTGTGGTTATTCATTAGTTCAAAGCACTTCTCCCTAAAGCAGTGCTTCCTAGCAGAAGAGAGAGTAGCTAAGGGTGAAGCCCTGAGCTTGACGATGCTTTTCATGTTGCTGCACTCCCAGTGCAGCATCAGCCAGACCATCGCAGGAATTGCCCCCATGGCAGCAGCTGAAGGTCAGGACTTTGTATCAGGGTCTCTTTTCCCCCTACCCCAGTCCCATGCTGTTTTTTCTCCTCCAAAGAGCAGGACAAAAACATCTCCTTTATCCGTAACTAAATGGTAACCTTTGGCAGCTGTCTCACCCCAGAAGCCATGGGCATCAATGAGTGCTTTCAAGCTCACACCTCTCTACCCAAATACCAATCACAACCTCCCTCCCTCTGTGAAAAATTCAGTTCTGCTCTTACTCCTCCTTCAAGGCCCAGTCTCATCCCAGTCACCTCTTTGACCATCCCCAGCTAGCTCCCCCTTGACCTCTGTACACCTCCAGGGATATGCTGCTTAGTGCAAGGCTCATCTCAAGCATCCTTGAGGACTATTCCAAGCCTTCCCATCAGCCCCTAACAACTATCCCTGCCCTGTTATCTCAGTCAGGTCCTCAGGCTCTGTCCCACTTTGTGTGTGGGGTAAGAAAGAGAGGCATTGGCTCTTCATAACTAAAGGAAATTAGTAGACCTTTCTGTCTGCTCAATAAATACTCAACTATCAACTATCAGCTACACACCATCACTGATATAATTTAAAGATAAAATAAATATATGTATATTTATATATTCCTACTTCCTCATGTCTTTTTACCAGTGAGGAGGGGAATGTTTTAACACATCAGCTGAGGCTCAGTTACAGAAACGATGGGAACAACTGAACCGGAGTCTTTCTGCAAAGCCACCACCTTTCTGAAAGGAAGGAAGACCCCATCCAGGGAGAGCTTGGTAGAGCAGAGGAATGTTAAGATGCATCTCAAGTAGCTTGACAAAGAACTTTCTGGAACATGCAACGGCAAGACAAATGTTTAGTGCTTCATTTTTGTACTAAAACAAGCACAATTCTAATTAGTAGGCTGAAATTAAAATGTCTGCAGAGAGCAATGTAAGAGAGCAAGAAGAATGGGAAGTTATACATAGGCACAGGACAAAATACAGTCACAGAAGGAGGGAAAAGGCAGTAAAAAGAATTTAACTCTGTCTTCATTTCAGAAATAAGTGTCTCCTATACTAACATTATCCAAGACATATCAATGTCAAATGCATGGAAAAACCTCCTACAGTAAATGAAATAATGTACTGTTAACATGTGCTGTTCTCCCTGCATTGCATTACAGCATCCAAGCTAGCACTACTCCACTTTAAAAAATAAAGCCTTGATGCCGAAAATGTTTACTCCACATAAAATAGCTTTAATAGCATGAGTCCTTCCACTACTTTATATACAGTATTTGCAAAAACATCCTTTCTGTGTGATTTTGCAGGATCAGAACCTTTATTTTGGCACCTTTTCCTGGTTAAGGGAAAGAAGAGGCAATACCAGCCTAGACTGAAATTAAGGAAATCATCAAATTATACTAATACTAGGAAAAATGTGACTTAGAGAAGTAATTTTAAAGTCATTTTAATGTTGCTTGGGGTGCTATTTTTATAGCTATCAACATTTAAAAGATGAACTGGTGGATAAAGAATGAAATGAATGGGTGGGACTAAAGCTTAAAAGTGCAATGCAATCTTCTTTCTGAATAATTAACTCTCGTATCAGTATAAAAACTACTCTTACCACAAGAACAAAATTCTTTTTAACTCTCTTGGCTTATGTCCATTTCTGCTTAGACTAATTAGCAATGCTGTCTCCTGACAAATTTTACTTTAAACCTCCAACAACATCAACAAAAGCCCAGTGAGAAGTATTAGCAGGTGGTTGGAAAAGAGGATTATAACTTCATTATATTAGCTCAGTTTTGGCACACACACATTTTGGTAGCTATAGTGTTAAATGCCAGTGATTACATCCATGGCTACAGTAGATACACTGTAACCTCAGGAGGTATTCAAAATAGCAGAAAAATATTCTCATAACTGACAGGTTTGTAAGACCATAACTGGATTCCAGAATTTGGCTTCCACATTAGTGATATGAAAGGAGAGCATTTTCAATTCTTTAGAAAGATAACATTTGGTAACAGAAATTTAGTTTAAGAGAGCAATGTGGTCTAATGAAACAACATTACAATAAAAATTATGTTAGCATGAGGTAATGCAGATTTCATAAGTGAAATTACTATTATCTAAATTCCTAATGCATTTAACAATGATGAGAAAGTTTTAAACATGTACTTCTGAATATGTTAAAAATGGGCACAATAATTACACTTCTACCATGTTAATGCTTGTACTAAACCAGCCACTTTCTATGGGTTGAACCAAAACAGAAAGGAAAAACAACTGAGCTTCAACACTACAAAGCTATTAAGGATCCCTCACCTTAGAGCAGGCTTTTTCAGTTTGCATGCATTGAGAAGATTCACAGACCTGCTTAATCCAGATTGAGAGGTGCATAAACAAAGCAGAATAAAAAGTGAATGCAACAATAAAATGTGGAAACAAGACATTTAAAACAAGCTTACATTAAAAGACATAATTGCATGCTTTCAAGGTATGAAGTCACGTGCAAGATTGAACAACACAGTGCTTTCTGGCTCAGAAGTTTGATCATTTCAAAGCATACATTTAAGAACATCAATGTATTTTTGAATGACAAAATCTCAGCAATGCTCCAATACAGTGACCATTTGTAAAGCAATTAAAAAAAAAAAAAAAAGAAAATTAAGGAAGCTATCTGAAGAAACAAGACAGATGATCCAGCTAGAAGACAAAGACTAGGAAAAATATTAAAAGCAACAATAAAGACAAGAAAATAAATCCTCATATATACATACATATACCACTGCATAGCATGAATGTTTCAGATAGCTGCATTACTGAATTGTGCTGAACAGATCTGGCCAAAATTAGAAAAAACATATACTTAATTACATTTTTTTCCCAGAAAATATCAAAGCTTTTTAATAAAATAAATTTTTTAAATAGCACATAATGCTCTTAAGACAGTAACTGATGATATTAATAATACTTTGAAACTTGTCTAGCACTCTTTCTGACCCTCATTTAAATCAATTAAAATAAATTCAAGAATAACATATGACTTTAATTTCCTTATGCCTTTGAGCAAAATGCACTAATAACTTTAATTGGTAGAGATAGAGTGAAGTGCTATAATAGTTTTGCCACTCGAAGTTCAATGGAGAGAGATTTCTTTTTGAATTGATATTGCCTGTTTGAAAACATGTTCTTTGAGAGTGAAGTGTTAAACAGAAGATGCAATTGAAGGTTCGATGGAGAGCTTGTGCATGTGCCAGTTACAAACCAGCGCTGCCCCCAGAACAGAATGCAGAACATTAATTCCAGGCGACTGAACAATTTCCTAGGGGCCATGTGGTTAGAGTTTAGAACAGGAATTTATCATATTAAAGTATTTTATTCTCCCTACAAACAAAGCTCTTGATGTTTTCTTTGTTCCAGCTTCTCCCTTTTGATCTCCATTGTCAGAGTTTTGCACCATTGTAATACTTTGCAGGCTGCTGGGGGAGAAAGAATGACTGATTGTCTCCTTCTGAAAGGCAAAGTATGTGCTAGCCTGCAGCCTGCAGCAGCATCCCTACTGGGAAAGGTACTGGCTGCATTCTCCTCCCTTCCATTTTTTTTTCCCCCCTCCTTCCCCTTCAACTCTTGGAAACAAAGCTATCCTAGATGAGTCACAAACCCCTAGATTTTAATAGGGAACACAAAACATTACTACTGTGCACTGGCCAAATTCCAAAGACAAAAATGTAGTGTTGAGCAGCAAACTTCAAGCCACATTACATGCAGAAGGAAGAATGCGGGGGAAGGGAAGGTTCTGCTCACTATACACTAAACTCATCTGATTCTGAATGAAACTTTGAACAATTATTCTGAGCACAAAGCTCAGAATAAAAATACAGCAGTATTCAAGAAGCTGCTACTCAAAATAGGTGATACACTTCTCCAGCATACAAGTAGTAAATATATTAAATTTACAATCAAACCCTGAGTAAAGACTTTTTGCTAAGATGACTTGGAAACACTTTACAAAGGCAGGAAATTCTTGATTATCTGTGCCAGGTGATTATCCAGCCCATCACAAAACCACTTCAGCTCTGCATTAGCTGGCTTGCAGCTGGCAGCTGCCCAGCTGGGCTCACTATCACCCGAATGCAGCAGCACCTCTTGGTGCCAGAGCAGAATTCTTGGTCCCAGTATCACCAGGCTTTCTATCTTGCACTGTATCACCACTGTGTACATTTATAATCCAACTGATACATGTTTCGGATTTGTGCTTTTGCTCTGTTTAGGTTACTTCATTCCTTCTTTAACTTGGATAATTGGGTATTGACTACATGAGATTCGAATGCTGAAGGGGGGCTTGGTGCCCTCAATTCTAATTGAAATCAGAGTCAGTTGAGTTTACTCAATGCTGGGCAAGATCTGGATCTTATTGTCACATTAGGCCCTTTAGCACCCTTCTGATATCCAGAGATACATGTTTTACCTATGGAAAACCAATATGCATAGAGGTTAAATGACTTGCATAGGGTCATTGGGAGAGTATGTGGCAGAACTGATATAAAAGCCTGCTAGTTCCACCCTTTCAGCCTTGAACCTTTTTTATTACCTCAAATTTTATATTCCTGCCAGAAGTTATTTCCATTTCAAATATTCAATGGGAAATGAGAAAACATAGTGAACTCTGAACTGCATCTCCTTGTAATCCAGCAAGGCAGATAAGCCATTACTAACCTGTGGGTTCAAAGGAGCTAACAAACACATTTAAATACAGCTACTGTATGAAAAGAGAGTGTGTCTGCAGCCATCTCAGTAAGTAGGTCTATTTGTAAGCAGTGGAATGTATGGGTGCACACTTGGTCCCCATGGAGATTATGTATTTATATAAATTCTCTTTCAAGGGACAGACTGATGTCATTTCAATTGGACATCATACACTTACTTCCCACCCTAACTGGTGAAAGTATCTGAAAACAGCGGAATCAGTCATTTCTTTGTGATGTCCCTTTTCATAAGGCTGTTCAGTAAAATGTTTGGGAAGGACTCCATTCACCTGGATGTTTGCCTCTCTTGAAAATATGGTCACAGATAAGAAAAATATTAAAGATGATAATATAGTAATCCCAGCATATATTGCCATTTCCCAACAGAAGACCAAAGGTTTAGAAGATGACTGAGAATTTTTTTCTGGTTTGTTTGTTTGTTTGCTTTGTTTTGTTTTTTTTAAACTTTTCTTTCACTTTTCAAGTTTTACCTTTTTCAGATTTTGAAAAATGTCAAATTTTTCAAATCTGGACCTATATTGTATAGGAAAACTATTAAAAGTATCCAAGAAGAAATTAAGTTTTAAAACATCTATAAACAATACTATTTAGAGCTGCTATGCTACATTACTGTATTTTGGACTAAAGAATACCTACACTACACAGTAGCAGTAGTTTTGGAATCAGTTCGCACAAAAAGAGCACTATAACAACATGACTGCATAGAAGAAATCTGAATTAAAAGGATTACTTAAAAGCATACGCTATCTATAAACTTTTCAACACTGAATGAAGCTTCTAACACAAATAAGTCCTACTCCTTAAAACAAAGGAAGCTACTTTCTGATAGATTTCCATTACTGGTTTATGCATACACATACACAGTTCCTGACTGTAAGAGTCCAGTTTAAATACAAAGCATGAATTAATTCATTTTAATGAATGCATAATGAATTAATCTACTTGATTATTTGCATAAAGCTATTTGGAACACTTAATACATCCCCTTTGAATACTGACTATTTGGAGCACGATTTACTATAAAAACATGTAATGCCATCTGTTATTTTAAGGTTCATTATCAAATGATTAAGAGTAGGGAATAATTTACCAAAATTAATTTTGTACAGTAATTCATTGGTAAGATCCTTACCATACCACTCTCTTTCTCATGAAGGACATTTATAGCCAAGGCATAGAAATATACTTTAATATCATTTTATAAAAACTAAAATTAAAGAATAAAATTTTCATAGTCAAGACAATTCAGAATTTTAGAGCACTTGAAGGGAATAGGAATTCCACAGCCCCTGAATGTATTACTACTTTTTTTCAGGACATGGATAACTTTAACTAATTAACACTCTTAATAAGTGTCCATCTATTTCAGCAAAACTCCTCATGTGTATTGTTTCTTTTCCAAAACTGAATATACATTTTCAAACTGCATATTTAAAGCACCTTCAGTCTAGCCTCCTCAGCAAAGAGAAAGGATAAAGCATAATAAAAGGACATAAAGTCCTTATCCTGTGGAAGAGCCAAGACAGTCCAAAAATGATCCTTAAGGATGCTCCCTAAGGACTTTTCCACTGGTACTCTGGGTATCCAGACAGCAGACAGGTCACAGGTGGAAAGGCTGCAGGGCATCACTTATCAACAACAATCCTGAGCTAGGATAATGCCTACAGGCTGCAGGCAATACCTGATGGACCAGCTGAATTACCCAAAGGACTCTCAGAACAGAGAAAGCACAAGTATGACCTTGACCTGCATTTCATCCACCCTACTCTTGGGCAGAAAGTCCTATGCTGAACCTTGGAGATGGATTATAGAGACTCAGGAGTCACACCCTATGTACACAGGCAAAGTCTGCCAAAGCTTGTGCTCTCTAATGAGTTTTACAATTAGCACTTGAAACTTCATTAGTGAGAATAAAATTATGACAATTTTTAAGAAAAACATTATTTGAAAAGAACAATTTTATTTTAAAAGTCAACACATGTAAAATAGTAGTTTTAAAAATGAATATATTTTCTTCTGTAGAAGGCAAGTTAACCCATTCTCAAAATTCTGATATTCTAATTCTGAAAATGGAACAGTTTATACAGTATTTGCCTTCCTGCTCTTATCTTAAAGGCTGATTCAGGACAAACCCTACAGCTGCAGCGAGCTCATAGAAATTCATTTGTAAGACACAAACAAGGATGGTATTTTCCAATGCTAGTTGTGCACAGCATAGCTTCTCTCTTCTCTACAATAATAAAACCTGGAGTTTCCTGGAAAATGAGTCCCCTTCAACACAGTAACAAAGAGTGGCATTTCCTTAGTCACCATCTCCCCTTTAAGGAAAAAAATCTCTTTACAAAAGAGACCTCAGATCTTAGCAGGTTAATGCTCTCATCTCCACAATTTGCCCTCCTTAGAGTTGACAGCATCATCACTATAAAAAGCTGTGGATGACACACAACAAAAGAAATGTAAGGAAAAAAACCCCCAACCACACTATTATCTTTTACAGGCAAACCATGCAGCAGATTAGCACCACAATAACTGTCACATATAACTGGAACTTGCCGCACCCAATCCACTGCATTCCTTATAACCTAGATGTATAAAACATCTAGGCTACTTAAAAACAACTACACACACACAAAGCAAATTGTGACAGAGCAGTAATTTTTAAAAGGACTTAAATATATGCTAATAGTAAGATACCTAAATATGGATGTTTTCATTTGCATAAATATGTGCTAGGCATAGAATTTTCCTCCTCCCTGAGAAGCTCCTAAACTGCACATGCAGTTTCTATGATAATGTTTAGTGAGAGAAAACCACCAAAGGTAATATAATGCTTTGTAATGATAGCAGTTTCTCCACAGCCTATACATTTTCTACTAGCTACTAGAAGAACTCTTGCACTACTTTTCATGTCATGTCGTGCAACAGCACAGTAAAAATGCTTTATTCTCTATACCTTAGACTGTAGCAGCAAGAAAGTAACACAAAACAGTAGAAGAAAGGTTGTGCATTCTTTCAATATTCATGGTAATAACCTTCATTCTAATTAGAACAAATGAGCTTAAAGCCTCTTAGAATGAAATCCATCTCTCCATTTGTTTCCGAAATAAATATTTACACTATTGCTTTGCAACTAAGAAAAACTTTGTATCTAGAGGCTTAAAGGAGGAAATATACCACATTTTCAATTTCACAGTTGTAAAGTTTCTAATAGATGCATACCTTTTTGCTGCTGGTGATACAGTTTCCTTTCTGGTTCCTGATGGAGAAGGTAAAGAGCCACTTGGTTTCTTTGGTAACACAGTTCCATTATTAACAGTAGTCCTTAAGGGCAGGGTTTGTACCAGAGGTCTTGCTGTAAAACAACAATAAGATGAAATCATTGTTTTGATTTGCTTTTCTTCTTTTTCTCCAGCAAACAACATCAGAATATTTAAAAGTATCCATGTAATATGCCAAACTTTGCTTCACTACTGTCAAATTTACCACAGATGATGGCTTTAACAAGGAGGAATTATTATTATTTTAGTGATAAAAACAATAATATTAAGCAAATGATCTGCACATGACTTAAGCACACAATTTTATAACCTCTCTCATTTGCAAAACTGTCTCAGCTCAAGGAGCTTACTGTTAAGTACAAAGGTAGTTGTGGCCACTAAAAGCAATCTTGCTCTCTTAAAAGAGCATCAGTCTCTTGCCCATGTGGATAGCCTTCAGGGAAGTGCTAGAAATGAAGGTAAGTTGCCATCCCAGAAACTCCTGCTCTTCACTCCCTCAACGTCCTTGCAGGTTTTCCACAAGCAAACAATCTACTAAGAAACCCCTCTTCTCCTCACAAGGTCCCCTTACAGAGAATGTGGGCTTAAGTTTGACAGAAAGGAATTTTACTCTTTAGTTAGAAAAAGCAATTGAAATCAGCAGGAGGACTGAATCATTCAGGAGGACTGAATGAGCTGACATTATCTATTATGTTGGCTCAAAAAAGGGTCTCCATGTCATACCTGTAACTAATATTAGAATAACAGAAAAGTCCCATTCAAGTACATTAGAAATTAGTTGCAAAAAACAAGCAGTGGTTACAACTGCAAGCAATGAGTACAAACATGAAAACTACAGTGGACCATTGCCTGAAAGCAGACACAAACATGACTGGTGCTCTCTCTACTGCAGGAAAGCAAGCTCAAATCACTTGAAATTAGACAGAACTTCGTATCACAAGCCAGCTTTCTGATGATGCCAAGAGTCTCTGGGTTCAGCGAAACAACACCTGAGGAAAGGTAGGAGTTGCAGGTCATTTAAAGAGCACAAGATAAAATTTCACTGAACATGGAGAGGATGGCAGAGAGAATACCTATGAAATGCTTTTTGCAAAAAGACTGGTGAGGATAAATAATCTAGAAAGCTAAACTAACCATGAACAATTGTATATAGTCCTAGGCTATATTATGATAACACATTACTGTAGCACTGACAGCAAGTATTTATTGGCTTGTTCACCTGAAGTTTTTATTTATTGAACAAAAGATAGATGAAGATAGACATATATTCAAAACATATTGAAGATAGATAGGAAAGCCTGTGCCTCAAGATTAGGCTACTAAATATGGTCTACTTAGGAATGAAACTTTGAAGACACACTTTGTCTTGAAACTTTTTTAGAGTATACACTTATTTGTTATGTATTTGCCATTTATTCAGAGGAGAGAAATTTAGAGAACAACCTATAAGGACACACTGAAGGAACAAGGCTTATTTGGCTTAGAAGACTGAAGGATAAGACGAAAACAAGTCAGCAAAGAAAAAAAAAGATGGAAATTTTCTCAGTGCTCACTGAGGATCTGAGAGCCTAGAACCACTTAAGATTCATAGGGTAAGAGTATTTTTCTTACCAAGGTTAAGAAGAACAAAGGCCTCTGCTTTTATGGGAAACTTTATACTGAAATGCTAAACAAGACTTAGATGTATTTATGGTGTCTTCCAGCCCTGGCTTTCATGATCTATTTTACAAGACTAATGCTATCTTCAGAGCTTATACAAAACACCTAACATTTACTATACTTTGGCTTCTCATGCCTTTATTTTTTTTATTAAGGGATTCAGATATCATCATCTATTTATTTCTATAGTATTCATTCTTCCAGATGAAAATACTTCTACAGTTTCATGCTGGATGCTCTACTGCTCATTTCCTGACTAGTTGCTGCAATGCCATAATTAATCTGCATGTATAAAACTGATTCTGATGCATACTACAGAATCACAGATACCTACAGCTGAACAGTTGTGGACTTATTTCCTGGAAAGATTTCTTTTGCTTACAAAATCTTAATGAGGCTTTCAGATTCACAAAATAGAACAACAATTAAAGTTAAATAAATGATTAAAACATTCTTCTTCTTTATAGTTGTATAAAAAATGCCTATTACAAAGTAGCTGGAGTGAACTAGCTGGACTCTATTTACTCTCCTAACCTTATGAAATCAAAACTACCAGCAGCCAGGAATAAACTCCAACCTTTGACAAAGGTTTAGCTTCAAATCCAGCATCAACCCAGAATCCACACTTCTGGAACAAGAGTTTTAAAGATTTAGCCCTAAAGCCAATTAATATAGAAAGCAACACCATGAAACTCTTACACAGCACACAGGAAAACCATAAATTATCTAATTAACCCACTATTTACTCTGGAGCTATTTAGTTTTATTTACAACAGCTCGATCACACCAGTGGTAACTGACATAACAGTCAAACAACTCCAAACATGTCATTGCTGTTAGAAGTCAATAACTGAAACACAGTGGTATTACTGCTTCGTCAGTAATGTTTATTTTGGAAGTTCTTTTGCTTCAGGGTCTTACCTGTGATTGCAGGACTGACATGTTTATCAGCCTCAGCAGCAGCTTTTTTAATCATATTCTGATCTATGGATTAATAGGGCTGTTAAGTTTACAAACAAACCAATAATTGCAAAAGGAAAGAACAACAAACATAAGTCAAACAAAGACAGGAAACCATACTGAACTCCACCAAGTAGTTGAATTAAATAAGGAAAGGGGAGGGGAAAAAAAAATAAAATAACAAAACACCAGTAGTGAAGGAGCTCTGCAAATGGACAAGATAAGCAACTCACTTTCCGTGATGTACTCTGCTTTTAAGCTGCCTAGCTCAAGTTTAGAACAAGAATACATGCAAAGACTAAAAACAAGCTGAAGCTTTTTTCCATTATAGGTTTGAAAGCCTGAAACTTGAAGTCTTTAAATAAATTTTACATCTGAAGTACTCAGGAAAACAGTCTTCAGCCCCATGAAGCTTCTTGTTCCAGGCTTCAAATAGTACATTGGAGATCCTGTTTTTCTAAAGGCACAAACCTCCCACTGACACACACACACTTTTAATCCTGATCTACACCGTCTCTCGGTTAAATGAAAGAAGCAGCATGCAATATCCTTCAAACCTTCATTTGCACAGACAAGATTTTTGTGACACTTTGTGAGACTTAATTCCATGTTTTACAATTCTACATACGGAGTCCAAGCAGCCCAAGTGGTAAAACACAAGAAGTCACCATTCTAGTTTCACCCATGTCTAAGCAAACTCCTCTCCTAAAAGTCTCCATCAGGAGCCTCTGTAATGTTATTCCAAGTTAAAATACTGAAATTCAACTTAATCTTATGCTAAATAATTGCATACAATTAACTGTAAAGCAGTTGTGCCCACTGTAAAAAAAATAGGCCTTCATGTGAAATGGATCATATTTGGCAGAACAGCTGGAAGAAACAATCAGGATACCTCAGATTCTGTTTCATAGAATCATAGAATGGCTCAGGTTGGAAGGGACCTTAAAGATCATTTAGTTCCAACCCCCCCACCACGGGCAGGGATGCCAATCATTAGACCAGGTCGCCCAGGGCCACATCCAGCCTGGCCTTGAACACCGCCAAGGATGGGGCATCCACAACCTCTCTGGGCAACCCGTTCCAGTGCCTAACCACCCTCCTGGTAAAGAAATTCCTCCGAATCTCCAACCTAAATTTCCCCTCTTGCAGCTTATAACCATTCCCCCTTGTCTTGTCAGAGTTTGAGAACCTAAAAAGTTCATGGTACATAGTATGTTTAATAAGGCTGACCATACACTAATGGTACAACTGATATAGAGTAAAATCAAAGTTCTTTACATAAATTGTTACAGTAGCAATTATTCCCAGCAATTAGGTGGCTATAGGTGGCAGTTATCAGGATTCACTCCAGTAATTTGCAAGGGAAGAGCAGTTGATGTTTTTAGTCCTCCATTCGCAGTATCACAGTAAAACTTTGTAATGCTGTCATTTCACACACACATTAAGAAGTACCCATGCCATACACACATTAAAAACAAAATAAAACAAAAACAAAGCCAAAAACCAGCCATACAAGGCAGAGGGATAGGCTCACAGCAGCTTTTCTTCAATGTACATTGAACTATGGCTTTAACAATCTGTCATGACCAAGAAAACATCTCCTGATTTAGAGTTCAACTCTGCTCAGAGAATACATTAAAATCTGGTCTGTATTTTGCTAAGTAAAGCCAGCAAGCAAGAAGAACCAATTCAGTTACAACTCAGTAATAATTACTAGACTTTATTTCCTCCACTCATCAGATAACATCTATTTTACAGGCAACATAAAGCTTCTTAATCCCTTGTACAACCATATTTGGTAGAACATTTTATCACAGTAACATTTAACTTATCTGATAGTTTAATTATATATCTTTTTTGCAATCAGACAAAGGCAAAATGAGAAGAATACACCAGAAAGGGAAGAGAATGAGAAAATAGGATCACTGATATTTTCTGCATATTCTGTCCACCACCTAAGCATGACATACAAATAACTAATCTGGCTCTGTAACTTCATTCCTTTCTCCTTTCCTCATCTCCAGGCACAAAACATTGTAACAAACACAATACCTCAGTTCAGCAAATCGATCAAGCTGTTCCTTATCTATTCTGTTAAATCAATGCCTAAAAGTATCTGTTGCAAAGTCACAAATATATAACTCAGATGAATGGATAGTAAGTTTTTAATTTATATTAATACACAATTGAAGAAGCATTTCTAGAATTCAAGAGGCATTTGGACAATACCCTCAGGCACATGGTGTAGTTTTGGGGGTTGCCCTGTACAGAGATGAAAGTTGGACCTGATGATCCTTGTGGGTCCCTTCCAACTCAGGACAGTCTTTGACAGTATGATAATACATACCAGGACCTCAAAAGAAATAATCCCTTAATTTAAACAACAAAGTGGCCAAGAAGTCAGCCATACTTTCCTTCCACATCTAGACTGCCACCACTCTTACTCCTAAGACATTCTCCATTTCTGCTAAGCTGCATAAGGGCACTCTCCCAGGTTTTGCAGCCTGACAGCTGACAGTAAATCACACCCACTGGATTCTAATAAACCTTTACTACTGCAAGTGCTGGATGTTCAATTCCAGCTTTTCTGATTTGTGTTCAGACAAACCCATCCTTGCAAAACAGGAACCAAGAAAGCATGCTGCGGCACATGGGCGCAGCACAGCACTTTGCCAAGCAGCAATATCTGTCATACCTGCCACCTTGCTGGCTTTGGATCTGCTGCTCTGGAACAGGGTCAGGCACCCACTGCAGCTCTGCCTGTCCTTTATAGCTGAGAAGCTGGTGCTACACCATCTCCTTGGTCATGTCACGTCTGTGCTAGCTCAGAGCTCTGTCTTTGGCTATGTCTGCACTTTCAAAAGACACTCAAGACATTTTTAATTAAAAGTAAATTATATTTTACTTAAATTTAATTAAGTTTTTGGGCATAAAAAGGCATTCCATAAGGAGTTTATAAACTAGTCTTCAGCAAAAGTCAGGAGGTGGTAGCCACGGTTAAATGTAGACAGTGGATTAAGCATAAGAATATGCAAATGCTTTGCTGGTTCATGGGAACTGTTGAAGGCTCACAGATTTAACCACCTGGATTTTTATGTGTTCTGTTTAACAGGTTAAATTTCAAATGTATTTTATTTTGAGTCTGATTTATTGATTTGAGTATTTCATAGAGCTAAAGAACAATCTATTTTTAATCTCTATAAAATACTCGTTGAATTGCACTACTTATTTTAGATATATCTGAAATGCAAACCTTTGGTAGGTCCTTTCTTGTTCTGCATGGCCTGCTGTTCCTCTGTAATATTCAAGCGTCGAACCACATCAGCAAGGGCAGATTTGAGCAGCTGGATGTCATCTTCCTGCATCTGGACACGTTGCTCCAGAGAGGCAATGCGATCTGTTACCTCCATACTGCTTGCAGCAGAGGCACTGTCATCTAAGGAAAAGAGCAAAAAGAGATGCATTATCAACAATGTATAACCAGCAAGGAATGCCTTATGTCACTGACTGCAGGCAAAACCCAAGTTTTTCTCAGACCTGATGATCTCTTGAGGACGAAAGTTTTTGAGTGACCAAAAGGAAGAGATGGAAATGAAATAAATAGATGATAAAAAAGATGAGGATTTAAGTAAGATGTGATGCAAAGGTTGGTTTTGGGGCTACTTATTGTTAACTGGATGCCACTATCAAACCACATGGCTGAAGCAGTGATCAACCATTCCTCTTTACTGTTCTGTTCAACACAAGTTTCTGGCACTGGCAGGCATTCAGGTAAAGAGCTATAATTTTTGATATGCTATACACCCTTCCAGAGTTTTCTTTCTCATGTATGTGTTTGAGTGTATATGTTAGACATACATAAGTAACAGAAAGGCTTACACTTTTTCAAGTTATTGTCCACAGCCTGAAGAATAGCTATTAACTCCATCTGCTAATTTCTAATTTATACCAGCAGCTTTATGAGAACACTCTCTCTGACTGAAATAGAAACATTAAATAAATTCAGAATTACTCAGTAATTGCACTCATAGCCTGCAAATTCTAAAAGGCTCATTATTTTGCATACAATTCACCCATTATTTAGAAATAACCCACAGGAGCTTAAAGCCTGCAACTCCCTCATAAGGACTACACATTCTTTCCACCCAAAACTAGTAATAAGAATATTTTTTCCTAAATGAGCATTTTCGTTCCACTGCAGTTCCTACCACATAGAAACATTGTAATTTCTTACAGTATTAAGTTAGGATAAAGAAGAAATTAAGTCAAAAGCAATCCAAAGATGTCAATGTCAGTAGCTATTAGGGAAAAAATATGCAGTTTTTAAAGAGAATTGCAAGGTTTTATTTAACTAGGTGGATTTAAAACCTAAAAAAACATTGGGTATTCAGTTATTGGATCATTTTAAGTAATGTTAGTCAAGTGATGCTTGGATTATAGTTTTCATTTGAAGATTTTAATAGGTCATACTTTAGCAAAAATGGATATTTATGCTACTATCTACAATCATTACTGACTTCTCCCTCATTCCTAACATGAGCCCACAGCACATATTTCTTCCGCTGAAGTTGATCTCGCTTTGTGAAGAACCTGGTATTTGTTCTATTTCTTGTGTACTTAATTCTCCTCCATTCCAAACTAGTTTTCCACTTCTTTTGTACAAGGGCATAAAATGAAAGTTAAATGACTTCTGCACAATGACCAGTGTTCAATTTTAAAACAAAGTAAGTGTTTCAAACAGGAAAACAACAGCTTTTGAGTGCAATTAAAAGCATGCCCAAGAATGTTAATACATATGAACTTTTAATCAGAAGAATATGGGGGAAAATTGTGTTTAAACTAATAACCAAAAAAACCCCATTCATCTCCAAACCATCCAAATACAAACTGGTTTTGAAACCTGTTCATAAACTGCATTTTGGCTTCCTTACCCCTCACAATCCAACAGCTATCTGTGGATACCAAAAGCCAAATTAGAAATAACTCAGAAACAAAGACTATAACAATATTGGCAGCTCATAAACATCTACAGGCTAATACAGTTTAAATTGTTTGTTAATTCTGTTACAGGACTTTCAAAGCATATTTAAAATATCAACATGAGGATATTCTTAGGCTGAACATAGTGGTAATGTAAGTACTCACTTCTGAACAAACTAGATCAGAACTCAGAGTCCTGAAATATGCTGAAAAACTTTTGTCCTCATGACAAAGCTTTCCAAACTTTGGCCTAATCAGACTTCTGCTTAGCACAGGACTCTGTCCTGCAGCTGTTACAGGTAATTAATCCTCAAATTCAGATTAGCAGCCAAGCTGGCAGCAGTATGAGCTGCCTGCAGAACTTAACCTTTCCTTGTACAAACAAAAGGCCCATGCTGCTCTAACGACTTCACACTTTAACTCAGCTGGAAATAACATGGATTAGCATACTGGACAATAGGCAACCAAATCAAAAGCTTGATTTAACCAATACAAGCCAAATTCAAACTTCAGTCATTCTGCCAAATTCAATACAGCAGGGCATAGTTGTCTTTTGAATTCAGTCAACAAGAAATAGCCAATTCCCAAATTCAGGGCAGAGAAGGAAACCTAGAGAGAAATTGACCGGTGTCAGAATGATCTAGCCCTTGTTACAAAAAAAGAATCCTCATTAAAGTATCAATTTCACTAATTTTTAAGTGTGTAGAAACAATCATTTTGCCCAAACATAAATCTTCAAGTAGTAAATCAGTGGCACTGGTTTATTTACAGTCCCATAAGAAACCACTCCCACTATTAACCATTAAGATGTATCTATCCATCTCTCTCCTTCTCCCAGCTGCCACTGTGACACTTGCCCTCACATCCTCACTGACCAACAGGCAGCAGCAAATTCTTCCTCTGGACACAACGTGGCTGTGCCTTCTGCCATCATCATTATTCCTGGTCCTCAGGAACATAATCCTCAAACTTGCTGCAACCTCCAACATGCTTTTTTATGATGGTTACCTCACTGGATGCAGTTCCCTTCCAAGGATGCAGAGAAGAATTAAATTTGTAACAATTTTCAGTAAAATTGCAACTGAAGAGAAGATTTCTTAGAGTCCAGTCACACTTCACTTTCCCTCCCTTTTGCATGCATATACAAGTAAGCTAGAAAAGAGACACAAAATCTAACAAAGCTGTGTTTTCTGAAGAATACAAAGTTCAATTAGAAAATTAGCATAACCTGTTTGTTATGCAAGTAGAGGATGGAATGTTCTTGCCATTAACATCATTACATCCAAGTACCTTGAGCAATAAGGTTGCAACTTTAACACAGCCATATAAGCAGTGGTATGGTATCAGGAAAAAAAAAGAAAATAATTAAATAAACTAACCAAACAACAACCAAAAAAGTCACAATGGATTTCATCTACTCTGCCCACAAGAGCAAACGCTATTATTGTTAGCCCAACTTGTGATCTGCCTCTGCAGTTTGCAGCTCATCCTTACAGCAAAGGACACTTACTTGGAAGCAAATTTTTAGCACACATTCATAAAGCAATTTAGACTCCAAACAACCTTATTATTGCTCCCAAGCCAATATTAAATTTAAAGTGACTATACATTTTATAGCACCTAGTTCCACATTTTCTCATAGATAAAGCATATCTTCAAGGAACTCAGACATAGTGGGCCAAGAGTGGAGTACAGGGAGGTTGAAGCAAGGTGGCTGTGGGGTGCCAAGAGGCCACCAACTGCTGTGCCTTGGGGTGGTCCAGCCTGGGGTTAAACTGTCCCTCACAGGTTCCACCCATGCCCTCGTGTGGCAGCTGGGTTACAAGTGTGCTTTGGCGGTACAGTTACAGTAACTGAGAGAAAAGCACTTTATAGTAATGATGCAAAGATCCTCAAAACACTTGAGGTGAAACCAAGGAAATAAAAAGCATGCTTTTAAAAGAAACCCATGCAGACAGAAATTTGCAGTAATAGCATTTACAGGAACTGAGAGAAAAGCACTTTACAGCAATGATGTTAAAGGTCCTCAAAACACTTGAGGTGAAGCCAAGGAAATACAAAGCATGCTTTTAAAAGAAATCCATGTAGACAGAAATTTGCAGTACTAATACACAAACCTCACTGCAGTTTTACAATATAGTAAGAATACCATTATGTCAATACATGTTACTTCTTCTGGCACTAAATTCAGTAATATTAACAACTTTAACAGTGTCAATAAACTTAGATTTGGTGACCTTTGCAGCCCAGCTGTCATGAACCCCACAGATGCTCCACATCTTGAAAGGCATATGAATCATAGAATCATTAAGGATTGGAAAGGACCTCTAAGATCATCAAGTCCAACAGTCAACCTATCACCATCATGGCACTAAACCATGTCCCTAAGTACCACATTGATACATCTTTTTGAACACCTCCAGGAACAGCGACTCCACCACTTCCCCAGGCAGCCTGTTCCAATGCCTAACAACTACTTCAGTGAAGAAATTTTTCCTAAAATCCAATCTAAATCTCCCCTGGTGCAATATCAAGGAGACTACAAATCCAAACAATTTGCCTTGAAGCATTAGATATGCTCATCAGTTGCTACCATCACTTTTGCCCATGGAGAGACAGAAGAGACACACTATCACCTACATGGGTAGCATGGATAGCATGTCAGTTACTCACTGCCTCCTTTTCATCAATGAGAAGAAAAAGGACTTTTAAAGTGAAATTTATGCAACCTGGATTTAGAAATCTAAAGTGAATAACTTTCTACAAGTGTTCATTTCTTTTCATGGATTACAATGCAAGTCTAAATGACTGTCTCAAACATGTAAATCTACACCTGATGAAATAAATGCCACCTACAATGCTCAAAATTAGATAAAATGAGGAGGTATCAATTCAGATGGCAGAATTTTCATTGCAATACATATTTATGGTAAAGCTTGGAAAGAAGAGTCATTTGTCATTTATGCTTTGCTGAGATGCTGCAGGTTTCAAAAAGAAGGCAGCAAAAAAAGAGAACATACTTCATGCCTCTCTGTACATTTTTCAGCCAGCTAAGCCATGATCTCACCAATTGGAAAGCTTGCTTGTGACAAACTAAAAAACAATATTGAGTCAGATGATTAATCTGGTTCCAGAGCATCTTCCAGTTTTTCAGCAATTTATTACTTGAACTTAGCCAGATGTGATGAAACACCTGAAGCAAAGCCAACAACAGGATGTGTATGCTGCTTACAAGAATTATTTCAATATTATTTCATTGTATCTCAGCTAAAGCAAATTTACATATTTAGTTAGAAGGAAGTACATTAAAATGAATACTCTTTTTTATAGATTTTAACCTGCTGGAAAACCTAAATCTGAACTGTACTTTAATGGTGTAGGAAATAATTAGAATTAAAATAGACTTGGCATTTTCCCCAAGAAGAACTAGTTCATTAAACATATTCCACCTCTGCCTTTTGCAGACATTAATTTTGAGACTATCTTGTCCAGCTCAGACCACAGCAGCTGATTAAGTAGTGGAAATATTAGGTACTGATTCTCAAAACACTGGCAAACTAATTTTAGTTTATCCAGCCTACATGGTTTCTTTGGAGCACCAATGAGCTGGATCCATCTGTACACAAAATAATTCCAAACTTTTCAGGACATACTTTGTGCATTATATGTTTATAAAATATGTAACACAATGGGGGTGTTGTGGCTCTTCCCTTCTGTAAGACATTTTAAAAGCAGCATCTTAAATGCTCACCAGAATTGTCCCTGAATTTAGACACTCTGTAGGACACTGGAAAAGAAAATCAAAGTCTTTGGGGATAGCAAATTCCAGCAGTGGCCTCTGGCAAAAATTAAAGATAATCCACATGAGAGAAAAGGTGGCCAAGGGTGGCAGAGAAAAGGCAACATCATTGCACACAGAGATGTCCTTCTTGCATAAAGATATAGATTGTGCCAACAAGCCTGAATTGAGCTTAACTGGTAGGAATACCTTCCATCATTGAGACGTGTTGTAAGTATATCACACCCTGCACTTCTCCTGAAATTAACTAGTACAAGTGGTTACATTCCTTGGAAACTGCTACAAACTGCTTTGAACTTCAGAGCCTTATGAAACATGCACATGGAAAGACAGGAATTCTGTACCCCCAGCATGAAGCCAACTGTATAGAGGAACACATATAGAGTGCTGAGAAAGCCCACAACACCAAAAGAGAAAAAGTTAAGAATAACTTTTATTTAAAAAATAAGCAAAGAAAAAAGCAGAATCCCACAGTTGAATTTAAACAGGGAGAACTACAGACTGGATATGGCACAGCACACTAGCAAGCAGGTAAGAATACTGCAGTTGCTACACTTCCAGAAACATTCTTCCACCCATCAAGGCTCACGTTTTTCAGACTGCACTAACTCTGCAAAACTGTCACATGTGGCACATGTCACTTGGTGCAGATTTGGAACCTCTCCTTCTGCTGCCTACATCATCCCTGAGATCTCATGCAAGTAATTGAGTTACTCAAACTATTTTCTTCAAGCTCCCAGGGAATCACACTACCACTAACTTTCAAATGACCTCTCTGCTTCACCTCTCCCCAAATGCCATCTGTTTAGCTTGAAACTCTAACAGTGCAGAAAAACATCCCTCTGTGTCAGGCCTCTATCCTATGTCTTCAAAATCCTGTCCTCCCTCTTTGGTTCATTTCATGCATCTTTGAGTCTGGGGCACAGAAGTCAGCCAGACAAACCTATTTGATAGATACAGTCTGAACTGACAGCAACAGAGAGAAAAAGGAAAGTTAGGATCAGAAAACTATCCAAGGTTTAAAATGAAAACTTCTCTCAAAATGAACCCAAGCAATTCACTGTGGCACATAAACAGGGGAATGAAACCATGACACAGCTGCCAGGTTTAGATGCAAGATTGGGAAAGTACCAAGTATTCTCCTTGTAGCAATTTCTGTGGCTTAACGTCAGCAGTCCTTTGCAGACCAAAAGACACTCTGTGCAAGAAAACAATAGGAAAATAAAACAGCAAGTTTAGTTTCCTTTGACAACACCAAACCAAGCTCCTTTGTTTGAAAGATTAGTGTCAACACTATTTCACAGGCTAAATGTCTTTCCTTCATCCATTTTACTAATGGAAAACATTGTACCATACCTGAAATGCAGCAGCAGCTTTCCAGGCTTGTCTCCTGGGGACAATGACAACACATATGGGCAACAGCTTATCATGAAGTCTGGTACATACTGGACTGGTCTGCTAGACCCTGATTTGACCAGATTAGAGCTTTCCACTGTGAGAAGCAAGTGGATTTAAAGCCCAAAATAATGTTATCCTATTTAATCTTGTTGTTTTGTGTGGTTAAGGAAAAAAAAAAAAACAACCAAAAACACAAAAGCAGAAATTTAATGACAGTTAAAAAGGTAAACGTGTTCCTTTACCTGAAGTTTTGGAAATCAAAACTGGTTGCCAGCTGAACCCTAAAGGAATGCCTTTATTGTGTCAGATCCTCTGTGTTTTGTTAAAAAAGTACATACAATAGGATAAAAGTGCAAGTGTCATCTGTTTTTTTAGCTGGAAAGCTTTGATGGTAAGGAACAAGAAATCACATCTAATCTTTAAACCCAATAGCTATAGGAACAATACTGTGCCTCTCCATAAGTTTATATACCTATATAAACATACAGTTTCTGAACAGGTAGGACAACTTTTCAGTTCAATCCCTATTCTAATGCATGTACTTAAGAGTGATTAGCATTGCAAGGAGATGTCCTAGATCAGTACAATCAGGTACATCTCACAGTAAGTAATCTGAACAGACCAGATTAGTTTTTCCATGTCCTCAGAAGGTATGTATGTGTAGGAGGAAACAGGAAGAAGACAACTCTATCCCACAGATTCACCTAATGCTGTACTCTGGACTGCACTGGGAACTCCAGAGACAGGTGATCTATAAGAGATCACAGGAACAGTAATGTAAAGCATCATCTTGTGATAATAGACCACTTCTAGACCATTCTAATAAAAAAACCTGTAATCCAAACATTTGTTCATCTACTATATATGGACTACAAATGTCTATTTTTGTGAACAGTATTTTCCCTCTTCTAATATAGCTAGCTATTGTGGCCTAGTATTTATAAAATCTTATTACTGAATTTCCCAACATTTGCTGAGGAATAACTTGTCCTTTTACAGTTTTACCACTAGAAACTTAAAGAGGAAGAATATAACTTCCTAAAATTAGAAGCAGAATTTGAAAGGATAAATCCGTAATAGCAATCATCACTCAGAACTTCACAGCTGGGTGCACTGTAGTCATTAACAAAACAGAAGAGAAAAAAATGATCTTAACAGAAAATTCTCAGAAAGTTCCTTGTGGCTAATTAGTCAATAATCACTAAAGCAAAATCATAAGCACGGGCCCTTGATCTGCCTGTAGCTGTTCAGCTAAAACCAGCAGCTTACTGTTTTTTCCCCAGCAGATGGTAGATGATCTTCTATTCGGAAATCAACCAGTTAAAAATTATATTCTCTAACAGTGCTTAAGTGGAAGATGAAGACATTTTGGACACATCCGTAAGAAGAATTTTCCCCAGAAGAGGGTTATCAATGTAAATGCTTTACAGTTCAGAGTTACTGTGCTGGCTCTGTTGAACACAGAAATCAATAGATGTTTTAACAAATTATCATCCCTCCACATTTTGCTAGGGTCAGTCCCCAACATTGCTGACAAAGCCAGGAGAGTAAAGATAAACTTCTGTAGCATAATACCAGTGCAAGGTTAGTAGTTTGAAAAAAGTGAGACCATTGGATTCACCTAGCTAGGAAGGTGAAGATACAGCCTAACATGAATTTGTAAAGAAAGGAACCAGTAGGGTAATTAACCAAGGTATCTCTGGGCAGAAGAGCTTTGCCATCTTATTTTCTGGGTGATGTACTGAGGATATGCCTGTATGACACCCAAAAGAACAAGAGAAGAAAGCACACTGTGGAACATGGCAGAACATCTATGACAAGTTTCACTTCCGTATCACAGCTACAGCTCAATGTCCAAGTCATCCTACAAAAGCTAGCATTCATCACATGACATATGCTAATAAGTCTTCAGTCTTTGTTTAGCACAGTTAGACAAAAAGAACCCACTTAGATGCAAGATTTGCTTCTCCTAAATGTGCTTTAAACCACACATTGGTACACACAAAATATTTTCTTAGAAACTTAAGCACTTAGTTCAATATATCTTCCCTGCCTTTAAAACAACTAGATGTCTCCACTATGTCTCTTCAACTATGCCATATGCAAGTAAAGCAGAAAGATTTACTTCTACTTGCAGCCAGGAAAGATCTAAAAGGCAAGAAAACTAATTTAGAACATCTTCTAGAAGTTACTGATGTTAGCCTGTGGTAATACACTACAAATCAATTTTATTTTATATTGTTTGTTGTGTACTTATTTTCCTAGAGAAAAGCTGGCAAGAAACCACTAAGACATATAAGCCACTAGTTGATCTGCAATTAAAAGCAGCCTTTATATTACATTACAGAGATAGCATTATGTAAACACTTGAGAAACTACTTACAGTAGCATCCACTTCCTCACTTTCCTAACTTCTAGATTCAATATGAGAACAGCAATTGATACTCACATTTACTTGGACCATTACACTTTTTTCCTGTAATTTCTTATAATCTGTATTTTAATGAAAATTATAATTATATAAGCATAAGGTTCTAAAAAACAAATTGAAAACACTATTAAGCTTCAGAAATAAATAAGCAAATCAAATATTTTTTCCATTTAAGAAATTAAAGGTTTAGTAAAACTGAGACAACATCAATAGCAAGTAATCCATAGTTACTAATTTGAAATAGTTTGTGTTTTGTCTTATTTCATAAATGTATCCTTTCAGAATTAAGAGTTGGAAAATAGCCTCTAATCAATCATATTTATTTTTAATATTAAAAAAAAAAAATCTGCATTTACATTTCGTAATGGCTTTTTAAATTGTTTTCTGTAGAATCAAACTAAGTGACATAATACAAAAAGAACAGAACCTTCCTCCTGCACCTGCAGAAGGGATTCTTGAGCTCAAAAGTAGATTTATCACTTTTGCAAAGTCTGGTTACTTGTTCTCAGCTAATGGCTTCATTTCCAGCAGTGGTCTGACTTTTCTTCAGAGCTCCATACCTTGTGGATATTTTAGTTTCTGAAATTAATGTAGTATAACATTAGACTTCATTACAGATTGTCACAAAGACAAATCACAATCTAAATATTTAAAGGAAAAGTTTCTTTCAAATTTAAAAAACTATTTTAAGTCTTGTTCAGTACTGTCTTTCACAGCAATGCGCATTTTTTTTCACTATTGCCAGGTGATCTGGTGTTTATGAGAAGTACTTAAATTAACTAGTAACAGCCTTGCTTGGATAGGAGAGTTTAAAAAGCATATAGGATGATCACAACTGACTGGAATTTTTCCCAAATTGTCCATCTTCTCCAATTAAAGTCTTCCCTTCATTTAATTCTTATAAATATAACACAATATAATTAATAGTAAAATAGTTTTTTATTCTAAAATCTTCAGATCACACATTCCCACTCTCCAGCAAAAGTTCTTTATTGACATTACGGGAGAATAAACTGCCCTTGCCAAGGACTCAAATAGAGCCAGAGACACTATATTTGACAGTGTTAGATGTCCTGGTTATAACCAGGAACAGGACTGCTTTAGGGCTTTTCAGCATACAGAGAAGGAAGAAAACACTTTTATTCCCTCTCCTTAAAGAAAAAATTATTTGGGGTTTGTTTCAGGAAATAGAGAAATAGACATAATCTGAAAACTGACATGGCTTAAAATTTAACTCCTCCTTTACATTCTTTTTATTTTTAACTGGATTCCCTAGTATGAAATCATATTCTTATTTTTACCACAGTGGGATGCATAGCATTGTCACAAATTTCCCCCAGCTGCGATGCCATTCCCAGCACATTACACACGAGTGACAGAGTTGTACTCCAAGGCTTGCCCCATGCTCCCCAGCTTATGGCAGTGCTACCATGATGCACACGTGGCCTATTTTTAGAAGAAATTCAGGTTTTCATGGAGGAGGAGATGAAGGAGACAGAATTTATTCTGTAGCTTTCATGTATGTCAAAGAAGTTTACAAATATGCTTTGATCAGCTGATGCTGTATTATATCTCCCTGAGGCAACACAGGGAGTCCTCAGTAAAAGGGAGAGCCAACAGATGCCTGATCCACCCTTGGCTGGGAACAAGCCCTAGGCCAAGGTCCAAGCAAAGCCTGGCTTGTGACCCTTCCTCTCCCTCAAGGACTTTCTGATTTGCTCCTGGCGGCAGTCAGTGCTTCTCCCATAGGAGTTTCACCTGAGAGATTAGATGGGCAAAGCCTGGGCACAGCAAATCCTTTTCCAAAAGTGAGCTCCTAATGGCACTGAGCTGAAGTACTACTGCCAACAAACCCTGCAGAAAGCTTGGCTGATAAAGCTCTTGTAGCCCTGTGATTACCAAGCATCTGAGCTTCAGCCTTCATGATAAGCCTACCAGCAAAGACAAACCTTTAAGACTAATATGGTCATACAGCTTTAGGGCAAAAGTTCTCTTATGCTTTCTCAGCTCTGGCTGTGGGTGGACCTTGCACAAGTCAGACCTCTGTATCCAAGTAAACAGACACAAGGTAGAGCAAATATAGCCACCTAAACTAAATTAATATTTTCAGGGTTCTCACTTGTGAATCAGGAATTCATTTATTTATTTACTTCTCTTCCCCTTTTTAATCTTTTTTTTGCTTTTGGGGTTTTTTTGTCTCTTTTTGTTTGTTTGTTTTGGTAGGCTGCAACTTCAGAAGTCAAATTCAAAACATGCCAAGGCACCCTTTAACATTACAGCCTTTATTTACTATCCAAACAGGTACATTTTTTTAATAGCAATCCTGAATAGATTAGTGGTCTCCAAGTATGTAAAGATTATTTCAGTGATAAGATTTGCCCAAAAGGGCACCTAGGTATAGTAAACTTCCTCAACACAGCACAGAGCAGTGACTTCCATGGGCAGTAAGCAAAGCAATATACTGAACTTGGAAACTGCTAGATTTAGGAGGGGTGGGGAAAAAGGCTGAAATTGATTGGGAAATATTTCTCCCTACTGCACTGAAGAGAGAGCTCAAAACACAGCATCTGTTCACAGCACATCAATTTTGTAAGCCAGGCAAGGTAAGCAGGAGATGCCTTTTTCAAAATACCCTTTCAGTTCAGCAGAATACAGACATGAGTAAAGTCTAGTACAGAAAAGCTTCAGCATGAAAATACTTAGTTATGTAGAAGACCTAACTGAAACAATCTTATGGCAAGATACACATCAGAAGGTCGTACTCCCAATATTTAACATGACACCCTGGAACAATCCCAGATGTCAGGCTCTTTCTATGACAGAGAAGTCTCACCTCCTGGACCAGCCTCCCTGGGCCAGTGACCCAACTCCCTCCTCGCACTCAATGGTTTTACTGGTAACAAATAATTTCTAAATTTCAACTCTTCACCAAAACCAAGCATTTCACATTTGCAAAGTCATAAGCTGAAGAGAAATGATCTGGTTGATCAGGCATCCCCAGTTACACTCAAATCATCAGGCAACTGCTATAGCAGTCCGTGCCTCTAAGGCAAAGGAGTCACATGCTCGAGCAACTATATTCCACCCACACCTATATAAATGGAGAGAAGGCAGCTTAAGAACCTCAAGTATTTCACTGAAAATTTTGAGCAGTCATTCATAGTGTGATAATTCCCAATTCCCTATTCATTAAAAAAAAATCATAAAAAAATAGAATTAATTTATACATATATATTTAACTGTATTTTAAGTACTTCAACACCTTTCTAACTCTCCTTGCTGGAAAAAAAGAAAGGCTTTTGAACTGGCTATCAAATATGCTTTGACATCCTGGCTTTTTATTTACTGGATTTCAAATTTACATTGAATATATCTACTGGACTTACTGGACTCAGGGGAAAGTCTGTATTGTGAAGTGACTGAGGCACAATTCCTATGAAAATTATAGGGGGTGATGAAGTAAAAAAAAAAAAAAAATCTTGTAACACATGAATAAAATAGTTGTGTTTTAACCTTCACTACATAGCCTCATCTCTAACATTTTCTAACTTCCCAGATCTTAAAAAGGAAAGCTTAATAATTTTCCTAATTTTTCCAGAGGTGTTGGAACTTTTTATCTGCTCGCTGCTTCATCCACAAAAACAACTGTCAGCGAGGAGAGTTTAATAGTATCTTTGGATCTGTACCAGAAGATAAACAATTATTTTGTTTCACAGACAACTCCTTACAGCAGAATAAAGACAAGACCCAAGAAATCGCATTTCCTTACAAACTCTGAAAGGAACTACGCTTTCATGGTGCAGGTTCTGGAGGCTTCTGCTCTTCAACCTGCTCAACATCTGGTGAGAACTGGAACAGATTGCAGAGAGAAGCTGCAGATGGGCCACCATTAGAAGTGTTTAAGGTCAGGTTGGACAAGGCGTTCTGCAATCTGATCTAGTGGAAGATGTCCCCTGGGTCCATCATAGGTAAAATCTACCTAGTCCTACATTTTGTAGCCCTCAGTCAGGGTCTCCTTAGCTATTCTACAGGACTAACAGCTACACATTGAGATGGGGAAAGGGGTGGAGGACATTCAGTTGTGCTGCTGAGATCTGTACATTAAGGCTGATGAACATCAGCTCTTTGAGAGACTACAGCACATGCACTGGAAATAATCTGCTGTTTCAGCAGCTCACATCTCTCCTGCAAAGTATGATTTCTGAAAGACTAACAGCCTGGCAAATGGGACAGAGCAGCAGTGTAGTGGGAAAAGGGTCCCCCAATGTGCCCAGTCCTCCAGAACTCAGCCTGACCTTCTCTCAGGAAACCAAAATGGTAATAAAAAAATCACGGAGAAAATACTATCTAAAAGCTGGACCCTTTTCCCCTCAGAGTTATTCTGAAAAAGAGCTGAACAGTTTGAAGCTGCCTATGAAAACAGACTCCAAGGAGCACATCTGCATGAAGGACTCATACACCAAGCCCAATGGTCCAAATGCTGCCCATACATAGCCTGCACATGGTGCTAGCAGTAAGTTGCTACCCAGCCCTCCCAGCTGCTTTCCAACTGCCCACAGGCAAGTCCCTGCAACACAAGCAGCTGTCACTGCTACTGACTTTACAGAAGAGCTTGCCCCACAACTCAAGTCAGCACACGCAGGGATGCAATCACCTCTGGGAGCTCCACTGGGGAGTCGCAGTCTTAGGGTGTAGGAAGAGCGCCTCCCACCAGTAGTGACTGCAGAGGGTTGGCAGCACTCCCAGCCCAGGAGCTCAGGGGGCTTCAGCAGATAGGAGTTGGTCCCTGTTTGTTGTAGGAAGGAGCTGGTATCTGATGTGTGAGTGGAAAGTATGGAATTATGCTTCCATCAAAGCACAGCACCCAGAAGATGCACAAAACCCAAAGCACGCAGCCAGAAACATGCCAGAAGGATAGGGGGCAGTTGCTACTGCCTGAACTCAATTCTGATGCCAGCACTACCTTTGACCTGCTGATACCCTGCCAAACTAAGATGGATGTCTCAAAATCCCACAGAAATACTAAATGTCATGTATTTTCTTATGTCTTGTGCATATCTCCCCATAATCCATTTTCCTATGGACTAATTACAGAATTCATACACTGATAGCTGTGTCAAGGCCCTGCTTCCTTTCCTCTGTCCATTCCTCGTCCTCCTTGACACAAACTACAAAACTCATTTTCTCCTTCAGATGTTCCTGCCTGCACCAGGCAGGGTAATGCTCAGAATATATAGTGCAAGAAAAAGGTTATTATTCCAGAAAGTTAATTTGAAAGTGAATAAATAAGACACTGGGTGTAACTGGAAGCTAATTCACAAAGTTCTAAGATTATATGCATAATATGCTGCATTAAGAACTTCTTTACTAGACAAAGGATTTATTCAGAAATAGAAATAAGAGTCCCAGTGGGTTTCTCTAGCTTCTCTTGTGTTATTTCAAATGGATACTGCCCATTTTCACTTTAAAACGTCTGCTTTAGACAACTATTCAGAGGACTTCACCTTCAGTGCAATGTTGCTTAAAGAAAAATGCATAGGAACTTGCATATCATTCATATCTAATGCCTTGCCAACCTACACCTTCTTTTTATTATCTAATTATCATGTGGAAGCCTGTCAAAAGTGTCAAAAGCTGCTACTTTTATCATAAGAAAAAAAAAAAGGGGGGAGGGAGAGATGAAAAATTCTGAAAGACTGAAAGATGTAGTCACTTTAACAATGCTCATTTGTTCCTCAAGGACTGTGCCTACAAAAGGTCAGAAGAACCCCTGAGACTTCTCTGCACCCTGTGCCCAGCCGCCTTGGGAGAAGCCTTGAAAGACTGAGCTTATTTCATTGCCTCACGTTTCTGCTCCCACAGCCATGGAAGTGGGAATTCAGCTCACATAGATTGTACTACATGATAACTGAGGTTTAGTATGCAGCTCTTAACCACAGCTCACTAAAGGACAGGTAACAAGGACTCCTAAGAGCAACAGCATGTCAATTCTTCTCAGTCATAACTGGCAAAAAGAGATTTCACAACCATGCAAGTTGCTGACTTCTCAAGGGAGTCACAGAATTGCTGTTTCCAGCACAGAATGATTTTAAATTTTTATACAGGTCTAACATTTAATTTTAGTAAGACAAATGGTTATGTACTGAATAAATATCTATGCAGCTGAACAAAAGGCACTACAATAAACTGCAAGTAAAACTAGATCATTTACACTATTGCTTAAGACCAAGTTTCTACTAAAGAACTTACTGCTACATTTATAGTAATGACAAAGTTTCCTCAGCTCACAGAAGTCATGATAACAAAGGCAGTTATTTTTCCTTGGCTTACAAAATGAGGTTTCTGCTATTCCTTTTGCAACCACTCATGCCTATCTTGTATTGGCCTTTTTAGCCATCAACATGCTTGCAACAAACATGGGTAGAGCCCTTCCGAAATCTTCGTTAGAGAAGCCTAGTCATGATGATGATGATGACGAAATGAGGTTTCACTCTGTTGAACACCAAGGATCAATTAAGGACCAATTCACAGCTTTGATCCAGAACCCCAACAAGTCACCTTGCTCAACTCAGAACCAAATGGTTCAAATTAATGAAATAAACAAAGGTCTGAACAACATTGGTGCCTCTGCAAAGCACTACAGGGCACAGTCCCCTTGTTGCATGGGGTTTGTGCTCTCGACTACAGCTACTATGTTACCCCATGCTGCTTGGGTCTCTCCAGCAGACAAACCCAGAGAGCCAGGTAAATCGAGCAATGTGTGCATAATTACTTTAAAATTACATTACATATTTCAGCCAATACTAAATCCAGTAATCTTGGTTGATACTAATCTGTGTAGTGCAGGAAGTGTCCTATGCCACAACTGGGTATACCCAAACAGAAAGGTCTGCACCTACCACAGCCACGTTGTTTGAAACAGATTTTTTTTTTCCTCCCTTATGTGTTTGTCCTATTTCTAAGCTACTCCCCCAAGACACTTCTTTTTAAGGGAGTCACACTGGAAAAAGTTAGGAATAGCTAGGAAAAGTTGGCCTATATGTATTTTATTCTAAGGGGAAGTACATGAGCAGTGCTTGAGATAGCATCTGAAGAGCCTCGCTAGGAAAGGTAAAAGCAGGCTTGCTGTTGGGATATAGACTGCCTTGGACTTTGCAAATGTTTGCTCACTGAGCCAAGTATGGGACTGCCAGATACTACACAGAAAAAGAATTACAAAGATCCAAAAGCTTGTGTTTTTTCCCCAAATATTTCCTCACCTTTTCTAGTATTTGTCAGTAGTCCAGGAGGCATCATCTAAATCTCCCCCTTGGATCTCATGTGTCACTTCTTAAATAGATTAACTAGTTCCTAATGCTAGATATTAAAACTTTTTACAAAAATATATGTGGTATTCTCCACCATTAATCTTAGTGAATGTTCCAAATTAAAACCAATTCACAAGATACACAGTCTCTGCAATTCTGTGATTTTAGAGTCTTTACTAAAAATCAGCTGTTTCACTTATTCTTGTGTTAAAATATCTACATGCTGGAAGTAAAAGAAAATGTCAAAAGTATAAGCATTTTACTCTTCTTCCTGCCCCCAGAGAGGCTTCAGCCAGGCAGCAGCCACTTCAAAGCTTCACGCTGCACATGCCTAAGGACATCAACCAAGAGAAGCAACTGCCAAATTCAGGAGGCAGTAAAAAGGTTAGATTTAGAGAGCTCCCCGAGGCTAAACGTTTTTGTTTGTTTGTTTAAGTTAAAAACTCAAAAATAAAAACTAGGAAGAAGGGAAAACCTTCTTGGAACCTCATGGAACAATATGCACACAAATCTCTCATAACCTTCTGAGTCACAGCTATCAGAGTCAATAACCCAACAACAAGCAAGTGGTTTCTGGGCTTGACAAAATCCTATAGAGCCTTGCAGAGATCACAAGAGCTCCTTTTGGCTTACTTCAACTCTCTGAAAGCAAAGTAAACAGGACACACAACTGCTTTCTCTGGTGCAAGGCTCTTATCCAGGCCTTCCTACATGGGACCACTGAACAGGACCATTAGCTCATGCAAGAGTATTTTTGTTTAAATTCCTCAACACACAGAGATCTTGTGGATCTTCCTTCACTATGAGGGTAGTTAGACAATGGAACAGGTTGCCCAGAGAGGCTGTGGAAGCCTCATCCCTGGAAGCTTTTAAGACAAGGCTTGATGGGGCCCTGGGCAACCTGATCTAGTGGATGGTGTCCCTCCCAGGCAGGGGCGTTGGAACTAGATGATCTTTGAAGTCCCTTCCAACTCTGCCGATTCTATGATTCCTCTTCCTCTTGCAGTGAGCCTGCTGTAATCAAAAGAAAAGCTTCAGCTGCAGTCAGCCAGATGATTCTGAGAACAGAGAGGCAGCATCACACTGATGGCATTGGTTACTGACTAATTCTGGGTTTAGGGTATGCCTTTTTCTGCAAAGTTGTTGAATAATCTGATCAATGTGACCCTGAAAACAGTGTGTTCCCCAAAAAGACAAAATAAGAAAGAAAAGATCATTTTTCTTTTGGTAGAAATCTTACTTCTCTCTCAAAAGTATAAAATAAAAAATTCTAAGAAATACACAAAGTTTTGAAGTGCAAGAAAAAAAGTAGATGACCTGCAATTAGGAATTAAAATTTCTGTGTATAAAACTATTGTGAATACACCTCTGCACCTAGAGCTAACTATGATTTTTTTTAACCAAATATGATGTCAAATTCTGCAAAGAACATAAGAGAAACTATAAAAAAATACACAGATTCATAGTTTTAATGGAGAAAAAAAATGAACAAACAAAAAATACACAACACACACAGACACACATGAAAGCAACCACAAAAGCTATACAGGAATCTTGATGGTAAAACATTTATGTTAGTCCACTCTGCTCTGAATGGGTAACTGGATTGAAAATGAAATTTATGAACCATATGTAATTTTCTACCTCTGTGAACTTTTAATTCAATTATAAATCATATTTGCAGCAGCCAGAAAGTACTCTTCCTCTTTATTACAGTCTCCTAGCAGCTGCCTGCCTCTCCCCTGTTAAGACTTACACATTGCTTTAATAGCACCATTATGTCTGGCACAATGAAGAAAAAAGGGGATCACTTCTACCTGCTACAATACAAACCAGGTGGGTATTGCTTCTAACTTGGGTTATTGATATCATGGAACACATGGTGCCACAAGCAGCTGCAATGACAAAAGGGTCCAGTTCCACAAGACACAGTGGTCAGTCTAGAAGACCCTAGTCTGCCTGCAGCACCCACTACTCCTCTAATTTATCTCCTGCTGCCTCTGGAAGCTGATTTCATTCTCCAGCCTGGCAGAAAACTAACCCAGCAAAAGCAAAACTGAAGTACCACACACAAACACTGAGTAGATGTTTCTGTCAGGTTAGCACGTTATATTAACTCTGACAAACGAGACTCTGTCAAACGCTGAGTGGGTAAAAGCCACAGAAAGCAGGAGAGGGAAGGGGAAGCAAGACCTTCCTCCTGAGCAGCCACATGATGGATGTTAGCTTATCTGCCCAAGCTATTGTAGTCTGAAAGTGGAAATAGATGTCTGGGGACTGGGGGCCACCAGGTTTGCCCAGAATTCACTTAGACTCTTAATTTTATACTATCTTCCAGATCCTAGAGCTGTTTAGTTTAAGCTTTATTCCTAAGCAACCCTTCTATGGCATAACATCTGAAGGACCAAGCCTGACATCTTTAAATCCCCTCTTTAATCTCCCCATCTTTGTCACATTGTATTCTTTCATGTAATTGAAAACATTGAAACATTATCACACAGTGTTACTCATCTTCTAAGTTAGTAGTTGGGAAGAGTTTGTTACACCAATATGCATCAGAAACAAGGTAAATGTTTATGAAAAGAAGCAGGAGTCTTTATGTTTGCCCTGGGGAGGAGGGAGAACTGGAAAAAAAAAAAGGTAGTAGGTTGCCCTGGTACTGACTCCTCCTGTTTAAACAAATTTTAGAAATAAGCATATCAATCAATCAGGGATATGTCTTCATGTAAGAGATTAGCGTCCCAGCAAGAGTATCCTACCTAAGAATGACAGTTACAGAACGGAATCTCTCAAATAAGTTACACATGAGACAATGATGGAATAAACCCCATTAGTCTGTTCACTGCTGTAAACAGTGAATTCCATTTAAAAAAAATCTATTAAATAAATGTATATATGCCTATTGCTCTTTAGAGATCATACCAACATGATTTTTCAACTTCCATAAATTTTACTTATAAAGCATTCATTTAACACAACAGCAAATATTTTTCAATTCCATAGCTGAATATTTCATGCCACAACTCAGTGGTTAAATTAAAAATAAACAAACAAACAAACAAAAGAAACCCAAACCAAAACAGAGCATCCAGGTCATAAAAGAAAGCTGAAATACAGTTCTGGTAACTAATGATTTAATTTAAACCTATAGATTTGTTCTGGAAGACTACTGGTGTGACAGTCAGAAACAATTCTTTCAGACTTGTGCTGATAACATCTTTATTCTAAGTCTTTCAGATAACAGACTGTTGAAAGGAAGAAAAACAATCTAAGCAAAACCCACCATGCAGTAATCAATCATACTGGGGGGTAGAAATCCCATAACCCAAACCCTATTTGTATCCTATTTATTCAGCTTTAAAAATAGAGGTAGAAACACTGAGCTATTCAATAATAAAAAGGCCAGGTAAACTACTAACACCCACATCCTCCACCCAACACACCCATCCCCCATTCCCACTCCCTTTATAACAACTGGGCTTAGATCTTTCAGTAAAGCAGAACTGTTGTCAAGTCTTGATTTTACTTCTGTCCAATCCATTAAACTATGCCCAAAATTAGTCAAATTTTTAATTTTCAGTTCTGAACAAGACCAGTGTCCATAATGAGCCCCTTGATAAACAATTGAGAATAAATCTTTGGACCTACAGAAGTGCAGCTCAAGCTCAAGAGAGAACAAGTGTTATAAGGAGTGGCTGAGGGAACTGGAGTTGTTTAGCCTGAAGAAAAAGAGGCTCAGGGGAAACCTTATCACTTTCTACAACCACCTGAGAGGAAGCTGTAGTGAGGTGGGGGTTGGTCTCTTCTCCCAGGTAACATGTGATAGGACAAGAGGAAATGGCTTCAAGTTCCACTAGGGGACCTCTAGATTGGATATTAGGAAAAACTTCTTCACCAAAAGGGTTGTCATGCATTAGAGCAGACTGCCCAGGGAAGTGGGGGAGGTGTTTAAAACACATGTAGATGTGTAGATGTCGTGCTTAAGGACGTGGTTTAGTGGTGGACTTGGCAGTCTAGGTTAACAGTTGGACTCAATGACCTTAAAAGTCTTTCCAAACATAAACAACTTTATGATTCTAAGAGTTCTGTGGTGACTTGTTTATGATGCTCCCTCTGCATACTTTAGTTTGGACACAGAGGATGCTCATGCAATGATCATCACCGTTACTCCTCTTCCATTTATACCATGGCAAAGTCTTGGAAGTACACTCCAGTAGGACACCAGGAGCACTTGAGTGGTGATGTGTATTTGGTGCATGACATTAGACTAGAGCTAGTCCATGATAAATGCAGAGGTGGATGTATGGTTACCCGAGTCCTCACTGCCAACTGTTTTACTTTACAGATTTCTTCCAATTGTCTCACGTTTCCTGCTAACGTAGACATAGAGCTAAAATACAGCATCTCAGAGCTAGCACATCTTACACTTAGCTTTTCTTGAAGTATTCTGCCTTCAGCAGCAATTCCTGCAGCATACCATTCGAGAAAAGGTTTATCTGTGTGCCACCAAGAGCTGACACCAGCCTACACATCTGTCAGACCACACACCAAACCCCCAAATTTTAAAAATAGGTTTTTTCCTCGCTTCTCAGTAAAGAAAAGCCTCAAGCCTTGCAAAACATAAGTGCTTAACTTAAAAATGTTATGTATAAAGTCTTTTGTCCCAAAGGATCCCTAATTAGTTCATTAAAACATCTGATCACAGAGGAAATCACT
The DNA here is from genome assembly GCA_013399015.1 of Galbula dea. Classification (NCBI taxonomy): domain Eukaryota; kingdom Metazoa; phylum Chordata; class Aves; order Piciformes; family Galbulidae; genus Galbula; species Galbula dea. The sequence continues at coordinate 639,367 of VWZX01009335.1, forward strand.
TATTTCAAAATGAAATACAGCCACCACAGGGATCTCACACACTGTTATGCTGTCTAGCATGAAATAGAGAAAAAGAAAAAAACTTACCCTCACACCTCCCTCTGTGCATGGCATTATACAGTTAGCTAAATTACAGTGGTGTATATTTCCTACCATGAAAGGCAAAATTTCTAAGAACCCTCATTTTCTTAGATTAAACTGGAGCTTGCCATGAGCATTGCCAGAGCTTGAAACCTCAGCCCTACCGAAATCCACAACCAAACTCCTATCAGCGTCACAGTATCAGGATTTCACCTCTTACCCCAAATTACACCAGTAATTGCTTGCTGTGTTACAGAGCTATTTTAAATATGCTTTATATCCATGCTTTGTAAAATCCATGGACATGAACTCCTTAAATTAAGTTTTAAAACTCAATTCAAAATTCAATTTTTAGGTTCACAGTTAGGAACCTAAAAAAGATGGCCTGGTTTTTCAGATCATTTGGATGTAGTCCTGGCTGCCACTGCCCTATTATTTTGGCCTATATTTGGAAGACGTAAAGCAACAAGGCAGAAGCACAGGCATTGATTCGAATACAGACTGGCCTGAGTCTTAGGGTATGCTAATATCTGCCAGGTTTTTATCAGCAAAGATAAAGACCCTGTTGCCCCCCCTGTGGCCCAGCCAGCCTCACCAGACCACCCATCTAGCCACAGACCTCACTCACCTCCAAGAAGCCATCCTTCCTCTGTGTGCAATTCATCGGACACTGAGTGGTAGGACCATGTCATGTAACACATTAAGGATGATGTGTTTAGTCCAGGGTCAGGAGGAGGACCCACCTGCCAGACCCTCTAAGCTGTTTAAAGCAGTGTCTGCATTTGGGAGATTGAAGGATGCTTTCTAGGCAGCAATAGGTCTGTGTAAAACAATTTGGGAAATGCTGGATATGGAAGGCGAAAGGAAGCAACAGAGTGGTAATTGGTTTTAGTAAACATAAACATGAAATGGATTGTCAGCATCTTTATAAGCTTTCAGGATGACTTTTTTTTCCTCAAGAGGAAAAAAGAATTTTAAATCTGTTCCTAATACTGCTGACTTCAGTGTACAAAAACCTTCAACAGCCTCAAGGAAACTCTAGACATCACTGTCCAGTCATTCCCCACTTGGGTGTACAGGAGTTGCAGTGGGAGATATCAAAAGCTGTTCCTGTTTGTTGTGGTTTTCATCACTGTTGTAAGAAACAGAAACATCTAGTCTTATGAAAAACAAGGGGTTTTTACAAAGCTTTCATTATAAAAATATTTGCTTTTACTAGCTTGAAACAGTGACTGTTTCTTTTCTATTTACACACTGAAATGTGTTCATCTATTCTGAAACCCAGGAACCTCACATTTTAAAGCTTAGCTTGGGCTCTCGTTCACACAGAATTCTCAGATGACTACAAGCCAGTAGTAATGTTTCATATAAATTCTATAATCTGTTGCAGGTAAATATACTTAAAACCAGAAAATATTTCTGTTTTCCTGTTTGCAGGAAACTTACAAGTCTCCAGTCAAATGCAGGGTCCATGTTATTAAGAAATGCAAACTGCTTTTATCATAATGAGTTGTTTATTTCAGATTTTAAATCCAAAAAGGCAATTAACTACTACATTCCACAATGCCCCAAAACACTGCTAGACCTCCAATACTAGTTTTCAAAAGAGTCTATTATATTTATTCAAGAACAAGTCATTTCAAAGTAAGACAAGAATATGATGGACCATGTCAGATTTTCACTCTTTGGAAGTAATGGAGTGTGGACAATCTCACTTAATTACTTTCTAAAGAATTAATTTAGTGAAATCATGTTAACATATCATAATCCCCACCCCATCTCCCTAAAAAAACCTCAGGGAGCTGCTTCCACATTTTAATTATGTAGTGGACGAAGATTTTAAATTGTTTTTCATGGAAGAAGAGCAACATCCATAGCTCCTTCTGCACTCCCTCTAAGGTTTCATAATTCCTTATGGTTGCCCAATTAGTGTCATTTATGAACAGCAAACACCCCACAAAAAATATAGTCATTATACTGTTCCACACAACCTTCCTACTTATTCTCTCACATCTCCCTTGAGATTTTACTCATCAAAAGGCAGGCTCTTCATTACAGCTCCACAAAATTTCTCCTGACAAAAAGAAGTGCAACATCAACTTTAAAATCTTCATCTTAAATTTCTAAGGAAAGGAGAAAGAGGAGGGAAGTCAGGATAAGACCCATTAAAATGTGTGTTGCTGACTGACTGACTCCCTCACTGCCTCCTCACCTTTTCACTTTTTAATCATGTACTTCCAATGTCATTTTAATCCTTATTTGAATTGTTTGCACATGGTTCAAGCTTCAGTAAAAGAATCTGGGGTTTCCTATTCTTAATTAGAACTTAAAACATATTTTATCAGCTCTGTAAAATACTATTCAATTTTTTACAAACTCCTTGAAGATCAGATAAAGCCTGTTTTTCTGCTGAGAGCCCAATGCTTTAATTTGCAATTCTGTATGTTGTTTTATTTATGATAAAATACTTGATACTTGTAGTTTCTCTCCACACTGCTAACACTGACACAGATTCTCTATTGAGCTTTGACTGTCACCAAAGGATTCTCTCATGACTGGTCTGCATTTTCATTTGTTTTAAAAAGCTTAGTTAAAAAAAAACAAAAAGAAAATAAAAAAAATCATTCCAGTAACAACAATTAATACTACCCATGATTAAAATGAGCTTCAGTAATTCGTGATTTGGAACTAAATAGCTAATTAAAGGGTAACAAATGCATTTTATTTATAGAGTGTCTTATTAAAAATAATAGCTTAGCTTTAATAGGCTAACAATGTATATTGTGAAAGTGTCCATTACAGCAAGTTATTTTTATTTCATAGTGCACTGATTTTTTATGCATCCAATTACTGCACATACAAAAAAAAAAATATTTCTGTATGCTATCCCTTCCATTTATTCCAGGATACAGGAATAAAGGTTCTAGAAGTTAATCAGAAAAATCAACTTCTATTCTAGATAGGTTCAAAACATGCAAAAGAGACACTTAACACATAGTCCCATCCAGCATTATGTTTAAGGGTTCACTTCTAAGAGCCAGAATAAATCCCAGTAGAAGAAAAAATAAGCAAACACAGTCCAAGCAATTCTGGTAATAAAACCTTTTCCTGTCCTACAAAACTGATAGAAGCTTCATGTAGAGTATTGCTTCCACTCCCTAGTGCAAAACATGCTGCTGTCCTGGAGATAACAGGTCTACAGATGAAACATGAGAGAGCCTGGTTTGTCTGTCTGCCTGTCTATCTCTGTCTCTGTTGTTACAGGCTTCTGAGAAAAACAACAAACATGAGTAATGCTATTAACATGTTTGCAACATCTTTTTGAACATGCTTGCAACATCTTTTCATAAACAGAGTGCATGAATCTGCCCAGTGAGAACCAAACCAAATCCAGTTTCATTTTGCATTATTCCTAGGAAATGACTACATTAAAACAAAGTACAGTCTCCTCCAACCCTTGGCAGGGTTTGAACTAGCAGTGACCTGAAAGATATAAGGCTCAGCTTACCATTGTCCCCTCCCTAATCCACACTACATTGTGCGATTTTGGTCCAGCTGTAGGAAGAGGGTAACCAGCTGTATTTTGGAAGGTTAGGGAGAGGAAGTGTGAGAGTCAAATGGGAAAGAAGAGCTTACTGACAGAATAGCACTGTCCATAGAGGCTTCCTGTTTGCAGCGTTCACTTCCTTACCAACAGGGCATCACTCCACTTGTAGATACATGAGTCGGAGAGAAAAGGTGGTACATATGTTCAATGTATTTTCAGGAATGGTGGACAGTTACAGAAGCAGAAGATTCAAACTGGAAATAAACTGACCAGAATTACTATTTGAACTGATTCCCACAATTTACTTTTCATAACTTAAAAGAAATAGTGACCGATAGTTGTATAAAAACTGTTACCTGTCAAAAATCTTAACAATATGATACAGCTATTTTGGGAGGAGGAAAGGAGCAAAAAGGAAGTACTACTTTTTAAGAGGGTTTTTTTAAATTAGTCTGCTTTTTAAAAAATAAATGTTAATTTCATTGGTATCACTTCAAAATCTTCTTCAACTCTAAATTTTTCTACTAGCAATTGCACTTCAGGTAATCAGTTAAACAGAACTTTAATTACTATTAAGGAATCCCCTGCCAAATAAATCAATTTCCTCACGAATTTGTTTCACACTTTTTTACTGCTTTACCCAGATACTCTAAACTAGAAGTTTCTGTTGAACAAGGCAACTGTGGTTGAAGAAATGGCTATTTGACAGCTACAATTTTCCCACTAGGCAGGCAAAGGATATTAAAAAGATGCCACAAGTTGTAAATGAACCAAGGGTAAATTCCCACTTCCATCTCCCAAGTCCACACAGGCATTTTGCAGAGCTCCTGCCCATAGCCATTAGTGTGGTGAAGGCCATGTTTGTTAGGTCATTGTTATGGCTATAAATGTATAGGGAATTACAGAATCACAGAATGTTTGGAGTTGGAAGGGACCTCAAAAGACCACCTAGTCCAACCCCCGTGCCACAGCAAGATTCCCTAGACCAGGGCACACAGAAGCCTGTTCAGGCAGGTTTTGAATATCTCCATAGAAGGAGACTCCACAGCCTCTCTGGGCAGTCTGTGCCAGTGCTCTGGCACCCACACTGGGAAAAAAAAATTTCTTGTATTCACATGGAATCTCCTATGCTTCAGCTTACAGCCATTGCCTCTTGTCATGTCACTGGGCTTCACTGAGAAGAGCCTGACCACATCCTCCCGACACACACCTTCACATATTTAAAAGCATAAACAAGGTCGCCCCTTAGTCTCCTCTTCTCCAAGCTAAAAAGACCCAGCTCCCTCAGCCTCTCCTCATAAGGAAGATGTTCCAGCCCCTTCATCGTCTTTGTGGCTCTGCACTGGACTCTCAAGCAGTTCCCAATCCTTCTTCAACTGAGGGGCCCAGAACCGGACACAATATTCCAGATGCAGCCTCACCAGGGTAAAGAGGGAGAAGAACCTCTCCTGACCTACTAACCACACCCCTTCTAATACACCCCAGAATCCCATTGGCCCTCCTGGCCACAAGAGCACACTGCTGGCTCATGGTCATCCTTCCATCCACCAGGACCCCCAGGAAGCCTACAGCGCCCAGTATTACCAGGCAGTCTCCCATCCAAGTACTAACCAAGGCCCAACACTGCTTAGCTTCCGAGATCAGGTGTTTTCAGGCTGGTATGGCTGTAGGCAATTGTGGTCAGAGGATCCATGAACCTCAGCCCACACCCTATGTGCCTCCCCAACCTGCCTAGAATCACTACTGATCACTTCTGCAACCCAACATATCAGCTGAAGGCAAGGTGAGCACTGTCTATAATTCCAATGTGCCTTGTTCTGTAGCGTTTCAAGTCCAGCATGGCTCTCTCCATCAGTTTTTAAGCAGATGCTAAAAACCTCAACACTCTCTTATCAGTATTATACCACTTTTACCTTCAGCTTAAATAACACTTTACTAACACCCTGTACTAAACGTAATGACTTTCTACCCAAGAACTGCATAAAAGTTATATCAATACCAAGGAAGGTATCCTTAGCCAAGTACAGTGAATATTATCCAAGCTTCACTTTTCAACGTGCAAAATAAACCAGCAGTGTTCCTTATTCCCTAGAAAGTGAGATGTAAGTTGACAATGGTCCTCAGAAAGGCACTAAGAGGAGTTATTTTTAGTGTCTTTTGTAAAAATAAACAAACAAACAGAATAGGCACAGAAACTAGCAAAACATTTTGTGCATCTGAAGAAACCCTTCCTCTTAAAAATCAGGAGGGAGATTTCCAATGAATGCAACCAACTCCTCCAAAGTAGGTATGTACTAAGTTTACAATTAAGGCAACAGGAATGAAACAAGTTGCCTAAAATCACATTGCAAGTTTGCATTTCTTTCTTTGATGCTATCTTCAGACATCCGTGTTCATTAAAACAATGTTTCTCAAATGCCAGCCATACACTTACTGTTCTGTGAAACAGAGTTGAAGAAAGTAGGTGTCTTTGAACTAACTGTGCTAAATATTTGCCCTAGATTTTAGACATGCTGCTCAAAATGAATATATTTTCCTCACCTCTTTCTTCTCTCCCTTCCTTTTCCACTTACTATGGTTTTTTACATATTGCAAGCCATAAAGATATGCTGCTAAACAACTATGCAGACTTGACCTGCATATAAGTAAAGAAGGTGAAGAAAAAAATAAAAGACAACCCAAATTCTTCTCTTGAACCCAGAACTCTTTCTAGAGAGAAAGGGAAGCTCAGGGTAAGTTTGACCTCATATTAATTCTTTCCTCTCTGACCAGGTCCTCCACCATCCAAGATCCTGCTCCCTCATCCCCATCACAACCTCCTGCCCATCACTGCTCCCTTCCTCCCCCATCCTCTCTGCAGCTGCCACCTGCCCCGAGCAGGGAGAAAGGACAGGGAAGTGGGAGAAGCTGCAGCCGTCCTTGGGCACAGGTTACTAGCTCAGTTGCTATCCTACAGGTGATCTGCAGTTATTTTTACAGGAACACAGACTTTGTGTCCTGATCTTCCCAAACACAATACTGCAGGCAGTCTCTTTATCACGTCTTCAGCTCAAGACCAGAAGACTTTACTTGTAAAACTAAAATGAATCCCTTCTTCTGTGTTCAGAACAGAAAACCTTACAGTCTACAGCAATGATCTCTTTCAGTGCCTACCAGCCATTTCTATATTTCACTTTATCCTATAGCAAAATCACATTTTGCTTCACACCTCCACTACTTTTATTCTTCTGTTTGGTTCTTCTTTACATCTGACCCACTACCAACTTCACTTTGTCTTTTGTACTACTGATTATATTTACAAGGACTTTCCACTCCTCTGCAAGGCAATTTCAGTTTCCTCCTTCAACCTCAAAATCCTCACTGGCATTCTTCATCTGCATTTTTTTTTCCTCATGGGTCACATGTGTGTGTGAAATATCTGATCACCTCAAGGCAGTACTCAAAGGCTTGTTTCTCTTGTCTTCCTCATCTCATCTAATACAGTCTCACTGAAGGCTAACTCATAAAAGGAAAGGCTTCTGAATTCAGCCACATTCTCTCATAAACACAGACTACTACAAGTTTACAACAGCCCCTAAACTCTCTATCTGTAATGAGAAAACAGCTAGGCAAGCGATCTCATTAGTAACACATTCTAGAACACAATACTTAAGGATTAACTAAGATTTTAAAACCTGTGTACAGCATAAATACACAGAGCTTATTTCCATCATGTATAATAGGTACTCAGAGTTACAAAATCAACATGAGTGACAGTTCACAGAAATAAGCTACTCTGCTTATTCAAACTATTCAGAAAGTGGGGCTACTCCTGCTGCTCCCACATGCATGCATGTAACAGCAAAGCCCAGGGATTTGGGAAGGAAGACAGATTGCTTGTAAATGACTTAAGAATATAAACTTTGAAATACACTGCTGTATGCTTGCTTTTTAAAAACACTCACAATGAAATATTTATTAAGTTTAGGCAAAACAGGCATCTGCTATTAACATACAACCCCTGTACTCAGTCATAGTTTTCTCTGCTGAAGAGCTCTGAGAACGTAGCGTCACCACACAATGCATAGCCCACACACACAACTAATCACAGCGAGAAAAACTGCTCCCACAACCTCAAGGTCCACAGGTATTAGACTTCTCTGATAACCTATCCCTTACTTGCACCACATGACAGTGAAAAGCATGTAAAGTTAATCATCCTCATTGCTTCTAGAAGAGGAGTCAGCTATGTTTGATACAGGTGCTGTCACGAAGCAATTTAACATGAACCTGATTCCGGTTGCTCAGAGAGCAGTAGAAAGCCAGACCACTGCTAAAATCTGGAGGAATAAGAGACCCACAGATCAATTTTTAATGAACTACAAAATTATAAGTGCTTATAATTTTGCTGATAGAAAGCAGTAGCTAGAACCAAAATAAGGTATTCTGAGCTTAAAATTTACCATGAAGAACTCTGTAACATTCAGCATAACAGATTTATTCCCTCTCAAATACCAATAAACACTAGCTAGTGGAATAATCCCAAATAGTATGCAGGCCAATCTCCAAATACCTCCTCTGAGGGTACTGCCAGTTTCTCACCTCCTCCTTCCTCCTTCTTAGCACCTGTCACGGCAGCCCAGCAGCTCCCTGTCACACTGCCACCCAGGTGACGCCACTACCCCCATAACCCCCACCTTAAAAAAATAACAGGAAGAAAAATCAGTAACTGCAGGCCAACTACCTTCCCTCCACAGGGGCGTCTGGCACCTGAAAACTGTCCCTGGCTGTTGCGGAGAGCCGTCGGTGGGGCTCTGCGGGGAGGGCAGAGGGGCAGAAGGACATCTGCCCCAGCCGCACCGTACCGTACTGTACTGCACCGCCGGGACGGCACTCGCCTCTGCTGCGCGTCTCAGGGTCGCATCCGTGCGCTCACGGCNAGCAGCTCCCTGTCACACTGCCACCCAGGTGACGCCACTACCCCCATAACCCCCACCTTAAAAAAATAACAGGAAGAAAAATCAGTAACTGCAGGCCAACTACCTTCCCTCCACAGGGGCGTCTGGCACCTGAAAACTGTCCCTGGCTGTTGCGGAGAGCCGTCGGTGGGGCTCTGCGGGGAGGGCAGAGGGGCAGAAGGACATCTGCCCCAGCCGCACCGTACTGTACTGCACCGCCGGGACGGCACTCGCCTGTGCTGCGCGTCTCAGGGTCGCATCCGTGCGCTCACGGCTCGGTCACACATATCTCTGTGTACGTTGGCATAGGCGCAGCTGGAACACGCAGGGGTGTGTGATGGCTTGGGCTGCCAGATCTGCCTCTGAGGCGGATACACACACGTATCTATACTACATATACATACACACACGCACGCATATCTATACATGTTCCCGTGAAGGAGAAGTTCCTCACAGAGGTACCGCGGGCGCCGAGGGCTGGCAGGTTTCCCGCTGCATAACGGGAGAGGCTGAGGGGGGTGAAGTTTCCTCCCTTCTCCGAGTTACGCGGCGGAGCCGGGCGGCCGTGGGCGGCCGAGACGCCGCAGGCAGCCCCAGGCAGGCCCGCTCCCGGCGCAGCCTTCCCCGCGCCGGCCTCCGTCTCCGCCCCGCCGGGGCGCCGGGACCCCGCTGCTCGCCGGGTGCGGCCGCAAGAGGCGGCCCCCACCCTTACCGTTGCAGAACTGGAGCAGCGAGGAGGTGTCGTAGAGGCTGCTGTAGCTGGAGAAGCCGTCCTCCATCCTGCCGCTGCGCTCCCGGCCTCCCCTCGGCTGTCCCAGCGGCCGCCCGCTGCCTCCTCACCCACACGCTGCGGAGCGGAGGCGGCTGGGGCCGCGGCGGCCTGCTGCCTGCCTCACTCAGTTGCCATGGCAACCCATTCACTCCGCCGCGGCTGGGGCGGCGGCCGCTCCGTCCGCCGCTGAGGCGAGGGGGGNGTACGGTGTATGGGGGGCCGGCAGGGCGGACGAGGAGCCGCTCTGCCATTTCTCCTTAGCCGCCCCGCCGAGCTCCTGCTTGGCACTCGTCTGAAAGAAGAGTGAACCCCGGGTCCCTTTGCCGCAGCGAGGTGGTGTGCTGCTCGGGGCAGAGCCACCTCCTGTCCCCGCGGAGGGGATACTCGCTGAGCGGCTCAGGACTAACGCCGAAGTACAGCCAGGCAAAGAGTATCGGAGTATCTCTGAACTGAAGGCAGTAGTCGTGCAGCGACTGCTGGTGCTGCTTGTCGGCCGGAGAGTGCAGTGTACAGCCTGGGCGTCCCTCCTTGCTGCAGCGACACTGCTCGGTACTGGTTTATCTGACGCTCTTTTTCCCTCTTCCACTGAAACAACAGACTGCATGTAATTGCACCTTATGTCCTCCGCTGATTGCGGTGGCGATTCGACTGGCTACAGCATAGACTTGTCAAGATGATATTGTAATTGATACAATAGAAAGAAAAAGATACATACTCTAACTTGTTATGCCATTTTATAAAGTTTTAGCGGTTTAGTATGAAGAATATTACATACTTTTCCAATATAGGATACTAAAATAATTTCAACTGGTTTTAATATTTTTATGTAGGTATGTTTATAATGCCCATTCACAGAGAGATGAGGGCAGTGGTGCAAACCCGGTGGCTGGTCATGTTATTGTAAAATTATTTTACACTTTATAGGCTTCCATTTCTGTGCTAGGGCTGCTGAAGTGTTCAGTGACTGAAAAGCATTTTTGTTTCAGGCTCCTCAAGGGACACAAGAAAAATAGTGCATTGCATATCTGTAGCAACCTTTCATCTTGAAAAATGCCAAAACACTTAACAAAGCATGTGTTCAGGTCTCAGTTCTTTCAGGAGCTTCTTACAGGGCAGTTCCATCATGTGGATCCATTTACAGGCGTGTGTTCAGTATACACGTGTCTTTTTGCCAACCACTAAACCATGGTAGTGCTAACACAAAAATACATTATAAAGTTAGGCAGAAATATCAGTTCCATATTAAAGCAGAGTGAAAAGTGCTCCCTCCTGAATCGTCACTGCCAGTATCTGTAGAGTTGAAGTCATCTGCAACAAAAGTATTTACCCAGCCAGATGGTGCTTAACTTGTATCTGACAAAACTGCATTTTATAGCTGTGGACTATAAAATAACAGAAATTTGTGGTAGTTTAATCATATAAAAAACCACAGAAGCAAGGAAGAGAAAATCACTTTAAAAAAACTAAAGACAATAGTTTTTCGTACTGTTTTAAATGAGCCATGATTCTTTTTCATCTTTAAAATTAATTCAGAACCCTTAGGTTTTCTCATGACCTTTTCACTCATAAGCCATCAAACTTTTAGAAGATGCCATATTGTTCTAAAAAATTATACACAGAAACATGTATGCACGGGATTTTTGGCAGACAAGTTGCAATAAGAGAAAAATAAAGCTAATGTTTAATACTAATTTTTAATAATTATTTCCTTCACTTTAAAATGTTATTGCCATGATCAGGTTATTCTTTTTGAGGTTGAGAAGTATTTTAATATGCTGATTTTCCACCAGACAGGGACTCTTTCAGCACAAGTAGTGTCCTTATCATAGGATGTCAATGTTAGCTTACCCAATACCTCCTTCAGATGTGCAAGTGTGGGAAAATGAAATCCATGCTATCTGAAAGTATTATGTCTGTAGTAAAAAATGTGTTGTCAGTGAGAGCACTACAAAGGTAAGAGCAGTAAATGCTCAATAACTTTTACGACATCTGCCAAAGGAGAAGGAAGGACAATAAAGGGCAATGAAGCTGCATTCTGGACAGTGGAAATTAAAAGTTACTTCGAAACTCAAGTCTAAACTGGATTGTGGCATTGTTAAAGGAAGATAAAACATCTCAAACCTTACAACAGATTACCCACCAAAATCAGTTGTGAAGGTGTCAGAGAAGCCTACAAGCTCACCACTGCAAAACAACTCAGTGATGTGACAGAAAATGATCTCGGCTCCAGTGTCTGGATGCTGTTATGATGCCATTATATTCTGAGGGTAAGGGTTAGAAAAGGGAAACAGTTCCATAATTTAATTGAGATGATTTTGAGACCTGTTACAATCTTATTACTCTCAACTGTACCACAAGGCACAAAATGAAAAAGAAATTCTGGCTGGCTGGGGGAACAGTGGGACAATGGATCTGAAGGATGCAGCAATGTGTCACTGCTTATTCTTGCTGGCACGGTGAAACAATGGGAACCCTTTTTTATTCTCCATTTTCCAGTAAGATATAGCTTTAATCATTTGTATGGATCAAAGGCAGTGCATCGGAAAATGGGAAATCACATAGGTGGAAATGTGGCATCCTGAGCCTTATAGTGGAACTGATATATCTGGAGGGGAGTTGGTGCTGTATGTTTGTGCATGCTTACTGTTGGCAGTGTCAGAAACTCTGTCTGATGTCACATTTTTGAAATCTTGTGTTTTGTAACTAATGATTCAAGTTTCATTTGTACTGAGTATTGTCATACAAATTATTATTTGCTAGGTGAGAGCAAAAGAGCTTTTACCCATCCCTAGCTGAATTTTCAGGAGTTAATATTCCAATTTTAGGACAAAGAAGCCTTGCTTTCACTTCCTGTTAATGGGATATAGTCAAACAATTTTGATGTTTCATGCATTCCTGTTCCTTTTTTATATCTATTTGTTTTGCATAACTAATAAACAGAAAAAACCACCCTGCAGCAGGTTCATATCAGAAGTATTGTAGTTCATAACTCTTAACAGTATAGAATTGTCTAGTATTATAATGTTAAAACTAATGATAGTCTCAAGTCAGGAGCAAGCTGTCCTGGTCACCATGTCAATATGAAATAAAGAATCCTGAGTTACAGTATTCTCTCAAAATCCAGTAAAATAGCAGACACTGATTATGTAAGTCTTATCCCTGTGGTGTTTGCATTTAGCAATAATGCAGAAAGAAACAGCCCAATACAAGCACATTTCACCTGGTTGCTGGAAGACTTCTGAAGAGGGACTTTCCCTTCTCGGTCATTTCTGTGGCTGTCTTTTGACAGTGTCAGGTTGTTCTCACCATTTCACAGAATCACAGAATATTAGGAGTTGGAAGGGACCTTGAAAGACCACCTAGTCCAACCCCCCCTGCCACAGCAGGATTCCCTAGACCATGTCACACAGAAGCGCATCCAGATGGGTTTTGAATACCTCCATAGAAGGAGAATCCACAACCTCTCTGGGCAGTCTGTGCCAGTGCTCTGTCACCCTCACTGTCATTTGGTGATAGCTTGGACAGTCTGCCCTTCATACCTGACACCTGAGTCAGTGCTGAATGCCGTTGCCTTCAGTGGGCTTGTGGGAGAACAAGACAATGATACTTGGTAAACCGACAATGGGATGTGGATGTCAATGGCAAAACCTCCTATGCAGAGCTGCTAATGGCATCAGGTGTAGTGGGCCCTTCTTTGCAGAGTTCCCAGGAGGTGAAGACTCTGTCCACCACAGAGGCTGTAAGGTCCTTCTTTCAGGTCAGTGCAATGTGTATCTGCTGAACTGATCAGGAAAGCTTGGATGGCTGCTATGCACACTGAACATATTTTGTAACTAGAAGAATCTTCATCAGGCAAAGCATCTAGTACCATCAGCAAATGTGCTGGTTTTGCTACAATTTATGGGTGGATATAATTACAGCATCTGGTTTACCGTGACTAACTTTTGAAGAGCCCCTCAAGCTCTTTAGCAGTCATTTGATAGGTCACATTTACTGCAGCATGATCAAAGAGAACTGAGCTCAGTTCTGTAGCTCACTGTGTTCCCGTTTAAGATGTTAAGAGCCCATGTCACCATTTACAGTCGTACTTAATGCATCAGTCAGTCTCTGCTCTAGCCTGGAAAGCTTTAATTTGCATATTTTGTGAAGTTTTGCTTTTCCCCTGTGAGTAGAGGTTTTATCCATTAAAAAAAAGTGAAGCACTGCAACACTTGATGCCTAGCCACAGACTACACAAGGTACCATCTATGTGCCTCTCCATGAATCATCTATCACTCATTCAAAACAGAAGAAATGGGCACCTCTTCCAGCTGTTCAGCACCAGGAGTTAGGTGATCTGAAAGGCAGCATCAGAGCACAGACCTCATTACCAGCGCTGGGCAGTGGTGATGCCAAGCAGCAGCAGGCTATGCACTATGGAAGCCTTGGGGAACAAAGAGCCAGCACCTGGGGTTTGTGCACTTGCAGGATGAGATCAGCACTCAGCAGAGTGGGGCTCTGGGGTTAAGTTTTGTATTTAGCTGCATAAAGTCTGAAGAAATCCTCATTTAGAGAGATATTTTTTATTTCATTTTTTTGTTTGTTTGGGTTTTTTTCCCTGAGCAGCAGCAGATTTTTGGGTTTTTTAAGAGAATTTAATGTGGTGTCTTTATTCTTCAAAAGTGGCTTTTCCTCACCTCTAGACTATTATAGTGGTGTTCTCTATCAGAGTCCTATCATAGGCTCAAATAAGGATTTCCTCTCCTACTGTGGGGTTGGAAAAGAAGAAGTGCCTTGCCACCCAGTCTCCTTTGTGAAAACACTTCAGCTGCTGGAATAATCGTTCATGCTCAATAGCAGGACTCCAGCGTTTCAGCCACAACAGGGGTCTTCATGAATGTCACTACAAAGCACACTTCATGCATGTGGGAAAGACAGAGTATGAGGGGAGGGTCATCATTATGCCAGCACAGTCTGAGCACATTGAGAATACAAGCTAACAAACGTGGGATGAAACCATCAAAGGTATGCATGTTTTACAATCCAAATTAAAATATGTTGCAATATGTCTGTATACATTGTGTTGTTTTGAATGACATATAATGGAATTGAGGAATTTTCCCTATAATTACTAAGAATATTCTTAATCATGCTGTCCAGGAAAAAAAAATTGCTTTGCAGATTGTTTAATTTGTAAATACAAAGAGAAGGCTCTGAAGATGAAAAGAATAATGCTTTGCACATCTATGACTCTTCCCGGTCAAAGATATCAGGCTGCTCAGTAAACATTGGTGCTTTCAGACTTGCACCACCTTTTTGAACTAAATGTTGTCTTTATTTTACTTACCTGGAAAATGAGAGGGAAAACATGACACAGCTAAAGTCATGCTGGGAAGTCAGTCATAGAATCAAGCCAGAATAACTACCAGTTGAGTGCATTAACCATTAGACTACCCTGCCTGTGAACACTGAAGGTATTACTTGTACAGTTTAGTATGAAATGCTTTCAAGCATAGTGCTTGCAGTAGAAATACCCTTATTTCTGTAAGGTTCCCTGACAAGTTGGATTCACTGTGCTTCAGTGTATGTAATGGCCAGCTGCAGACTTGTTACACCTACAGATAAACCTTATGGCACTAAATGGATGAGAAGCAAAATACACAACAGATACACAGGAGTGCAACTGCTTTTCCACCTTCTGCAAAAACTGTGCTGATGGGAACAGCATTTCTGAGATATTAATACTTTGAGAGATTGAAGAGGCACAGTTATGGATAGCATCACATGAGGAAATGATCCATCCACTCTTCAAAATGGGTCCTCAAAAGTTTTCAATTCTAGCTCATCTCTGCAGCCCTAGATGGAGGCTAAAGGCTTCTAGTAGCAGAGCTCTTTAAGATCGTATGTTAGGGGCAAGAATCCCACGAGTTGCTTCTCTGGTTTCTGTTACAATAGCTTTGGCACAGGTTCACCAGTTCACCAGTAAGGACACAGGAGAAGTCATCCCTACAGGACTGTGTTACTCTCCGTGGGGAATTCACTACCAACAGAAGGATCTTTTCTGCACCCACTCAAATTTCAGTGAGCTCCAGGCATGCAGGTATTGAGAAATGCTTTCAGGAGGGAATGAAAATAGTGTGCTTTTGCGTGGCTGCACCCCATAGATACTCCTCCTGTACATGCCTGAGATCACTGAGTAGTTTTTTAATTTTTTTTTGTGTTATGACCATAAAGATGTTACTATGACACTAAATATTCCAGAGGTCTATTTTATGCATATATTTATGTCCTCTTTGGATAGAATTTAACAATTGGCTTATACAAAGCCACTACAATATAAATCTGTGCCTTCTGATTTATATTACAGAAGAGAAAGACTAGACAAAAACAATAATGTAGGTTTTTTTAAAATAGTACTTAAATGACAACATAGGAAATTGATCATTTAAGTTGTATGCAAAAACTGTCTTTTTGATCAAAGTGGTACTAAAATAGCTGTTCTGTTCAATTTTTAGGCTGAGAATTTGACTGAAGCAATTTCCAAGAATGTGTAAAACTAAGAAATAGAAAGCAGGATATACACCCAAAGGAGGTATGTCAGCAAAGCTGGGAAAGAGAACTCTCTACTCTGGAAACAGATACCCACAGTGCCTGTGAAAAGAGGGAGGTATCTCAACACTGCTTATTACATTTCTTAGTGACTCAGGCAGTGGTTTAAACTTCTGTCTTATCAAACTTGATATTCATGATTTCCCACCTGTTTCACTCTTTTCGGGATCAATTAAGGGCATCTCTTGGTCATGTAAATAATAAAGCACACATAAAAATGGATGTGTCATATGAAGCACCACATGGTGCAGTATATTAATGTTGAAAGAAGCTAGCCAATCTCACTTATGCCACTCTGCATTTTCAGTAAGAAATAAAATTGGTAATTTATGTTGCTGGGAATTTGCTCAGATATGGAAAATGAACTATGGCAAGTGCCTTGAAAGGTAATTAGGAAAAAATACTGCATTTCTTTTAGTAATTGTCTATGTTGCTGTTGATATTAGTTAGGGGTTTATTGGAAAAGCAAATTTGTGTGACTAAGGAAGTCATAGAAAGTAGTTGCAGAGTTTACCTGTAATCTTAACTCCTGCTATCACATATGCCTATTTGCTACCCTTTTACTCCTGTTGAAAGAAGTAGGGGGAGAAAGAAGACAATATTTCATTTGTATAGTGCGGGTTATTTCTGCAGGAGACAATAGAAAGTCCGTTGGTACAAACTCATTGAATTTCTATGAGCTTTTCTCAAGTGGGTGGAGGAGCAAAAGGGTGGAAGGCAGGATGACCCACAAGGGATACACAGGAAATTCACCCCACTACACTCATAGATTCCTTTGATATCTGCCAGAGCCCAAGACCACCTACACTGAGACCTTCATCTCTCCACTGCTTTTGCTGCCTCAGCCCATTTCTGCTTTCCTACTACAAGATCCCAAGACACAAACTGAGAATGAAAGAAAACAGTTAAATCATCAGCTATTCAAAACTTGGCTGGCTCAAGAGAGAAGCAAGAAGAAACAATCCTTTCCTACAGTTTTCAGCATTACTTTACACTAGTTTCCAGCATGGGCTGTAGCTTTTATTTTTGTGGGTAACTATAGGTTTGTTTTGAATTCAACTTTTTCACTTTGGAAGAGAATTTGGTTTGGAAGAGATTTTGTTGTTGTTGTTCTAGTCTGTGCAATCACCCAAGGCCTACAGTGTGATCAAAGCAGCTTTGCGTTATATATTTTTTTTTCAAAGTAATTTCTTTCTACAGATTCATAGCAAGTGTATCCAGAAATTTAGGTAAATTCCACTTTTCATTTCCTTTTGACACTTAAAACTTGAGAAGTAAAATGCAACAAAGGAAGTGGTTGAACCAAAGAAGCTTTCACTGTATTTCCCAGGAACACGTATGGACATTGGGGTTTAAATTGCAGAATCAGGCCCATACAGTAATAAAATATTTGACTTTTGTGGAAAGAATGCTGGTTGTTCTTAAAACACCTCTGCCAGCTATGTGTAGGATTACTAATCCTCCTCAGGGGTAGCCATCCGTGGCATTCTTCACTTTGGTGGTGGCATTCAAGAGAGCCTTGGACAGAGAGAAAAAGTAATAGGGGCAATAATGACAGTCTCTGAATGAAGCCCTCAGAAATAGCCCAGGCCCTGCTGCCTGGCTGCCAGCCATCCAAGCATGAAGAACAATTGTGCATTTGTTTCAGATACCAAGTCACCTAATTTTTAAAAAGCTTCCAGATGCAGCCCTTTATTTCTGAAGTTTTTCACCACCTGATGTTTCTCTCTCCATCTTTCAAAGAAGTGAGAGAAAACCAGAGCTATGGGTAAGGGAAAGGAGAGAAACTAAAAGGATTTTGTTTTTAGTGCAGTCATAATTCAAAAAAAACAGGGCAAGAAGACAAGTTCTTTTCAACTTTTTGATGCTCAATAATCCCTCCTTGTCCCATCACTTTCCAACAGAATAAATGTTGGAATAAAGAATAAAATGAGTCTCAAAGAAAAATACGTATTGTGTGCCATAAATTATACAAGCAGATGCAGCCATGAACGGAAGAATTAAGAACATAAAACCCCTGCAGAGTGCACTGGCTGATGAAGGGCTGGAGGTTGCCAAGGGACACTGCATGACCACCATGCAGTCCAAGCTAGAATATTGCTCTCAATATCAGGCTGCAGCCCTGTCAAGCAAGGGCATGCTGCCTTTTCCTTCACATTCTTCCTCTTAAACAGCTCTTTCAAAGATCAGTCACTATTCAATGAATGTTTTGGCCACAGCCAGCTTGTGTTATGTTTTACAGATGCCTGAGAAATCTTGCAATGAAGAACTTTGCGTCCTTTCCCTAAACCATCCCTCAAAAATATTCCCATGTGAAGGTGAATGAGTCCTTCTAGACTAAGGGATGGGCAGAATAGGCCAAGGGCCAAATCTTCATCTGCTGTAACCTTGAAGAGCAATATTAACTTCAGCTGAAGTCTTGATTTCGTTACTTTTTTGTTGCTGTTGTTAGAAGAAGTGTTATATAGCTTTGTGATACTATATACAGAAATAATTGCAAACAACCTAGCTAGCTGCCTAATGCTCATCAGAGACTTCATTCAACTAAACAGTTTTCTGGCAAAGCCAAAACTCTGGATCCAGATTTTTCAGATTTGCCTATCTATAATAATCTCCCTATTCCTTAATGACATTATTTATTTCAAGACGTCAGCAGCTGTTTTCCTATTCAGCAATTATTTCAGCAGGGAAAAAAAGCTTAGCAATATTGATTCAATTTAGTGGTTTATGACCAATTAAGAAAAAAAATGCCTTTCAAAGAAGTTGATGGTATTCATCTCATATCAGTAAGATGTTTTAAATAAAATGTCTGTAAGGCTGTGTAAAAGTACATTTTGCTAACTTCACTGTTTTAAATGTCATTTGGTGACCATCCAAGAATAAGGAGAAAATAACACTTTATTCTGGGAAAGAATACATGTGACTCATGATTTTCAGCTGTCATACATATGAACTTGTTGAAAATGATGCAACTGGAGACCAGAAGCAGAAGAATGTATTTGTTTACATTCAGCTCTACTGAGCAGGTCAGAACTGCTGGAGTGATGCAGAAAAAATGTCCTTTTCTCTCTTGCTTATATCCTCCATGGGCTATGTCCTGCTTGGAGTTACATCACATTTAAGCAATGCAATTAAGGGAGAGTCTTGACATGATTTAGCACTTTGTACTTTTTCCATTTTTTCCGATGAGTATTTGCTCTGCCATTCATTCACCATTTCCTTCTATATGAAATTAGGAAATATGGCATATGAAGACTGGAACTCAGGGGTTTTCCATTCCTGCATGTTTTCCCTTGAAGCTCAGAAACTCAAGTTATCCCAATGTAGCAGAAGGAGAGGAAATGTAGTAATAAAGTCCCTGGCTTCATCATCTGACCAGAAGAATGTGTGTGGAAAGAGATTTAATTATTCAGTATAGATTAATGGCAAAAGTATGTTGAGGTAAAATTAGAATGACAAAGGCACAAAATAAGATACAAGCAGGAACAGTGATGTAAAAACATATTCTAGAACTGCATATGAAGAAGGTGTGAGGAGTGCTCCTCTATTCAGAGGTGCGAGACAGCTATCCGCTGATGAGGCAGGGAAGGTACATGTGATTAATGTTTTTTTTGTATCTGTCCTCATTAAAGCTGTACTTCAACAAACGTGCTAAGCCAGTGTTGTTGCTGAAAATGTAGTTACACCCTCCCTACTCCACTCCATTCCCACCTCCTCGCTGCCCTCCTGCATCCCACTGCCACGACAGGTTTTAAGGGTGGGGAAACAGATCCAACTACTTAAACTAGCAGATAGATGGCTGTTGCTAGGTCAGTTAGTTCTGCAGTTTGACTCATCTCATGGCTACACTGTACTCAGAACTTTCTATTTTTGTCAAATTGGCTAAACATGTTAACTTCATCTTATGATGCTTGAAGGGCAGACTGATCCCAGGATGGATACTTACTGTCTCTGAGTAACTAGATGTATAGGGTGTCAGGGGATCAGCAATGAGAAAGCATGGTACTTGTCTATAAAATGGGGAAAAAAGAAGGAGCTGGAAGGTTATTGATCAGTCTGTTAACATTTGATTCCCAAAATCTAGGGTTGTTAAAACAACTACTCATAAGTGTCTAGAAGATAAAGGGAAAGTGGATAGCATTCAGCTTTAGTTGTAAGAACAAAGTCTGTCAAACCAGTCTAGTGTTTTCTATGACTCCACATTGTGCTGTGGAGGGGAGAGAAGCAGGTGGTGTTGTATAACTCAACCACAGTAAGGCTTTTTGCAAACTCATAACACTGTCATAAGCAAATAAGGAAAGCAGCCTTGCTGACCCTGCTACACCTGTTCTAACAGGTGTAAAGCTGTTCAGGTAATTTTATCTAGAAAATGACAGAAAATAGAAGGATGTATGAAATATGATTCTGCACAGTTTTCTCCTTCATCTCATTATAGTTCACATTTTCATTAGTGACTGAAAAAAGAGAACAGAAGACATACATAGTAAAAGTGGGAGTCACAGCTTGGGAACTCTTGAAGTATACTAGTCAATAGGCAGTTTAAAATGTTTGGAAGATCTTGGAAGCTTGAAGGAACTATTGTAAAAGCAAGATAAAATACATTAAAGACTGGTAGAGGGGACTACATTTAGACAGGAATTGCCTGCTGGAAGGTGGGTAACAACTGGTTAAGAAATAGCTTGACCAGGCATAGACCACAAAGCAAACATTAAGTCAGCTGTGTTATGCTGAATGGAAACACAAGTATCATACTGTGATGGAAAAATAATACTGAAAATGTATGAAGAAATCCTTCCACTCTCTTCAACATTGATAACACCTTGGAGCATTAATTACAGTTTAAAATGTGTCAAGAAAAACTGTCATCCAGGTAAGACATTAGAATAAAAAAACAACTTTCCAACTGTAAAGACAGTAAAGCACTGGGGTAAGTGCATGGGGAAGTTACAGAACATCCATGGAACATAGGGTTCTGTCTTGGGTCCGACTGACTAGATGAGCTCTCAAGGTCTTTTCCAGCTTAGGTTTCCTGAATCTACCTCACTGAGTTTTTGTCCAGCCCATTAAGTTTTCTGGGGAGCAGTAGGTGCAGGCCCACTTCTATGGGCATTTAGCTGTTGTTCTTCTCACATGAAGTTCACAAATAATTGGCTGGAGTGCCTCAAATAATCCTACTTTGCTTACAAAAATCTCTCTCAGCTGGTCTCAATCTGGAGTTATACAAATTAGGACATTGCTCTTTTTTTCTGTTCTGAGAAGATCAAATCTTGGCCCCATTTAAGTCATTGGCAACATATCTCTACTATCCCCAAGAGCAGCTGATGAAGAAACAGTGTAGTTAATGTCATACCAGAGAATAAAGTTGATATACCAAAAAATCAAGTCAGTTTTCTGAGCATTCATGTGTATGGTGCTACTATTCTGAGGGCTAGTGATGGAGAATCAGCCTTTCTTCTCATGGTCACTGGTGTGTGTCAGGTCAGGTCAATGCGGAGCAATCACAGTCTGCTGGTGCTCGTTATAAAATGAGCTAATGCCCCTTTCCCTCTGATGAGTACGTACAAATCAGACTCAAAAATTGGCCAAAAATCACTATCACAGTTACAATAGTCAAATGTCAAAAGCCTGAGCAGGCACTAGGACTGAGGTGTCCTCACTGTCCTCTTTCAGAACAATATGTAGGATGTCTGGGATTTCATTTTTCTACTCTGCTCCCTTTTTTGGAACCACTCCTGAGCACTCAATATGGGCAAGCTGATGAAGTAAAAAGGCTATTCACACTGACTGCAGGATTTGCTATCAGGTAAAAGCATCTAATTGCTGTTTAGCAGGCAAAGATGCACAGAGAGGAGAGCTCTCTCTAGATTTGATGCTCCTGAGCATCTGTAATCAGCACATCTGAAAATATTTTAAGGTGAGCTGAGCCTGCATTTGTCTTCATGTCACAAAGTACTGCTAGGGACAGAATTGAATGTTTGAGTGTGCTTATATTATTCCCTTATATGAGATGAAAGCCATTTATGCTTCTCTTTTGTATGCATTCACAGACACCTCCACGTAAAGGGATTCTGTACAAACTGTACTCCCTTTCCCTCATAAAAAGAGTGATAATCTAATACGATTTATTTCTTAGTGGCACAGTCTCCTAAAGAGGCATTGAAAATTATCATTAACCTTGAAGCCTAGACTATCTATTTTCTGGACTTGTCCTTCACAGTGCTAACAAAAGTAGTTTCTCTTACAATTTCACTTTTACATTATCTGAGATACACATTTAAATCCATAAAATCTATCAATCTATTAAGAGTATATTCCAGAAACAAAACCAACAAAGTATAAAATGGCATCTTCGCACTTATAAAACTCAAGTTTGCCATTCTGTTTAGGTTTAGTAAGGTAACATTTGAGGAAGCTGCAACATTTGGATCTGTGTCCAACAGAGGGAGGTGTTCAGAAATGCTGATTTGGTCCAAACTCTTTATAAGTTCAAGGAATTCAGCAGAAGGCAGGGGGAAAGTGCACGCAGAAACACAAGTGAGTAACACATACTTTACTATTGCAGTTCAATTCATTTAGAGTTCAGATGTGGAGTCACTGTCTACTTATAGAGTCAGACCTACTTGGAAGATTTAGAATCAGACCAACGGGGATAATTTAGTGGGAGGACTTTAGATCAGGCAGATGACAATATCACCTTTGTGTCAGAAAAGAACTGTGATTCTCTTCAAAATAAAAAGCACTCCTTAATTCATACCACCTGAGTGATGTAAAACAAACTCAAACAGGGGTCCAGCCTGGAAGGCAATTTGGGTTCAGTAAAAACCTGAAGTTGCTCGGCTGTGCCTTCCTTGTAGGCAGTCACTATGACAATAGGAAAATATTGTGAGGTATAGGAATGATGGAAATATGACTGAAAGAGTACTGAAAAAGGAACATTCAAAAACATAATTCCCAGCAGGCACAGAATGCACTTTTCAGAAGTACACACAAATTGAGGAGGATAATCTGGTATTGCTTTGCACCCATGTGTTTACTGGAGAGCATGCTAAGCAGCTGTAGCGCCGCATAATTTCAACCCCTCTATTATCAGGGGGAAACAGAAGCTGGTGGTGAAGGAAACAGCAACACTCTGCTCTGCTCCTTCCAGCCCTGCACCTTTCCCCACAGGATCACTCTGCAGCTGGAACTGCATTTATCTGTATCAGACACATTTGGATAGAGTCGGTCAAGTCAGCATGCAACTTCCATGGCCTTTCTGAGTGGGAAGGCTTCTCCTCTCAGAGACTTGTGGGAGGTCCTGCATAAAGTCTCCCATCTCACTGACCCTGGTTCCATCAAACTGGGATTTGGCCAAAATACAAAAGAAACAGCACAAGGCAAGAGCCACTTCATGGGGAGACATTCCTACAGAAGCTCACATGAACGACAACTACCAGGCTAACCCAGATCTGTGCTCTAGCTGGCCCAGTACCAGATGGACTTCAAGTTGCCACACAACAGGCATTTATAAAATACCTTGTCCTCAGGAGAATTTTCTCCCCAATTTTGCTGTTTAGTTATTTAGTCCCAGGAAGCATGAAGAGATAGATTACATATATATATATATATAAAAATACATACACACATACTTATTTTCCTTGCTTAAAAAGAAATTCTACCTCATGCAGCTAATAATGGTTGCATGGCCAGTATTAGTGCTAGTCACCCTCTGAATGTTTTATGCTTTTGGCCTTGGTAGCACTCTGAGGTGGTTAGTCCCACAGATCAATTTTGAATTGTGCAAATGCCTGTCTTTAATCAAATTCATGTTCTGCCTTTTACTTGGCTTAATGTCTCTTTATCCTTGAGCTCTGGGAAGTGCCGGATTAACTACTGTCTCTACAGCATTCAATTTTTTCCTTCATCCCTCTCAAGCTTCCCCTTCAATTTACTGAAACCCTTAACAGTTTCTGCCCTAAAGGAGGTTAGAGCTTCCTTCCTCATGGCTTCTGGGACCTGTGGAGTTTGGGGGATGTCCCCAAGCTGCTTCTGCTGACCTGCAAGCAGCTGCTTCTTCATGTGAAATTCAGTGAGTTGAAGCAGTCTGCTGCGCCCTTTGATCCTGCTCCCCTGAGTTCTACAGTGGGAGGTACAATGGAGCCCTGAGGCATCAACATGATTATACTGTACTCTTCTACCTTAAAAATGCTGGCCACCAGTACTGTTGCTCAGCAACATGAAACTTGTATCACTGTTGGCTTCATTAAACTTTAAAAATATTTTTCCTTGCCAATTCAAATAAATAATTGACGCTGATTTCAGTGTATATATAGCATGGCCATTAGAATTCCAGTAAGAAGGGAGAACATTTTTGTATGTTTAGAATTCAGAATAAATAGCTAATCACTGGCTGTAAAATAAAATGCATAGCTGAAAAATGCTTGCACTTACACAGTAATTTGCAAATTGCTCAGTTAAATAAATGTCAAAACCTTGTAGTTATTTCTTCACTGAAAACGCTGCACCTTCTCTCTTTGCAAAGGTCATTAAATCTTATTTTATAGTTTCCTGCTGGAAAAGACTACAACAACTGATCCTTTAACTTCTTTATTATACACATTTGCTAATATAGGCAATTGAGCACATTAGATATGAATAAAGAGAGAAGAACAGATTTCAACATATATATTTTCTGGTTGAGTAATAGTGCCTGGGGTTATTAAAAGGAAATGATTTGTAAAACTCAAGTATACTTTTTGTCATGTAACTGATGGATTGCTTGTTATTCACCTCTAGCATGGGTCCCAGCTAAAATAAATTGCTACAACCCTTATCAGCAGATTCTTTTCTATTATCTGCATAAAGTCCCAGTTTTATCTAATTGGTGGCATTACCAGAACATTTTTCTGCAAATATAGAAGCCTCTTGGTAAATGCAATTGCTACTCTAGTCCATGAGAGATGCATCTAGATGTGTATCTGTGAGCAGAATGGAGAGAACCTGAGCTAGGGAGCTCCAGAGATCTCCAGTCTAAATAACTGCCAAAATAAACGTGAGTGGAGATAGAGGGATTAGTCCTGTAATCCTTGCTTAAGCAAAATTCCTGCTATCTTCAGTGAGTTTGTCTCTGGGGAACAGCTGTAGAAATTGGCCTAAACAAAGCAGAAACAAGAAAGGCCAAAATCTGCCTCTGGGTGTGCACTTGTGACTTCTGTCACAACCTGAAGTGTGACATCTCAGGCCTGGGATAATCAGCACATAAATTCCCACCAAGCTCTACAGTACCAAGACTTTACTCTGTAGGACTACTAAGCATATCCATAACCCCACAAGGAAATATTTCTAGCCAGGATTCACTAAGAAGCAAGAAAACAAGTGCAAATTGAAACTAATATTCAGAAATAAAATGTGCATTTTATTAAAAATTGTCTTCCATTTTAGCCAATCCTAGGAGTATTTGGAGCATTTGGAGCATTTGTCTTTACTGAACTCAGACTTATTCCCTCCATTTTCCAGCTGGGATGGGAAACCCACATGCAACGTTAAGTGATTTTCCACAAACCACAGAGCAAGCGATTAGTATCATGGGGACAAAATAATCTTGGGTGTAAATCCATAAAGATTAATGGAGCTCTAACAGGGATTAATTTGGCCCATCATCTCTAAGGATAGCAAAACCAATTAGGTGATGTCATTAATCTTCTGGTTATTACAGGACTGTTTCTTAAGCAACACCGAAAGAAAGGCAATAAAACAGGAATGACCAAAGGATCCACTAAAACAGATGAATTGGCCATTCCTTGGAAGATGATTTGCAGCAGGAGCCTTAAATAGTGACAGCAGCCATGATGTTCCCTCAGGCTCCCATCTCAAGTGAGACACTCTGTGGCAATCATTTGTCTGAGAATTAGAGTCAGCCCAGATTTCAGTCACTGATTAGGTTTATGTTTATATTTGGGACTAGCATTTATTAAGGCCTTGGGATCATCAAATCATCTTTAAAACTTCAACTTTTGGTCTGACAAAATATGAACTATCCTACTGAAAGTAACTCTGTAAGAAAGAAGTATTGCAAAACCTGACATGTTTCCAGATTTGGAAAATAAGTATTTCTTATTCACTGGTCAGGACAATACAAAATTTCCCATCTTAAACACCAAAGTTGTTCCTGATGTTTGCAAAAGGGTGAAAAATGGCCCACAGTAAACAATGATCTTTTTTCTGTTTGCCTTAGATATTTTAGTTTAAAGAGAAACTAAATTAGACAGTAAGTTTTTTTACAAAAGGGTAATGACCAGCTATTACAAATGGATACAAAGCAGAGATGAACAAAACAACAAAAACTATGGCTTCCAGACCACAGTTGATGAAATTTGTGGAAAAAGAACATCTGTGTCATTGGCAAAGTCTACCACGAGGACATTGAATAAGAGGTAGTGAATTTGTGCCCAAAAGTTATGTGCATCACCTAATAGGCCTGGTAAAAATGTTCCACTGGGATTTTGAAAGCAAAACTTGGCAACAACAAGGTCATTAAAACCCTACTGCATAGAAGCCCTCATTCAAAATGTAATAATATGTAACAGGTTTTTCACTGTTAGGAGAAAAAATATTCTAGCTGTAATAGGAATCTTCCCATCAATAGTTCTGCCTGAATAAGAGTTTAATGGCTGAGATTTCATAACCAGGGAAATTACTTGAAACTCCTTTCATGGCAGTGTTCTTAGATAAATTAAAACATCTTTCCTCATTTCATATAATGGAGGAGTTCAAATGAGGTGAGGTGTTCAGGCTGATGGTATGGCTCCATTCAGGAACGAGGACGTCATGATGCTCCCTTGTAAAGCGACAGAGAAGCAAGGCTTTGCAGGGCAGGGTTTTCCAGCATCTTTCCCACTCCAGTTGACTGAGCTCTTTTTAGGAATGTAATGACACACTGCCACATGCATCTATGGACAAAGGATGCTCAAAAGAGACATGGAGTAAGAACCTCATCAGAGTATGAAAGAAGCTTGAATTTTGGCAGGGTGACTTTAGTAGAAAAGATGGAGTGGGCTGGAAGTTTTTCTGAGTCAATGCTAATAGTATGTTAGCATAAATACACTTAGGAGCTGCTTCTTCTAAAAAGTAAGGCTGATAAACCCAGAAATAGTGATGTGGAAAATTTCATCAGCCAAAAGTAGTAAATAAATGTGCCAGAAGCATTCCCACGTAGTATCATCTATGTTTCAGAAGGTCAATGAAAATAACAGGAAATGCATTTAGGAAAAAGCTGTCAAAATAGACTCACAATACATAAAAAGATAGAACAATGTCCATTTTACTATCTTCCTTTGACAGCTAAAGAAATATTCTGAGAAATGCTCCAACACAAGCCTATGTTTCCAGAAGTCCTTTCAGACTGTAAACCAAAAATGCTTCTGTCTCACTCTTGTTTTCTGACAACCATATCCGGTTGTTATTAGAGGACAAAAATATACTTTCTTCTTGGGTAGCTATTACACTGAATACTGTAATTCCTAGATAAAAAGGAAAGTCTGAATATAGACAGTTACATTTCAGTAGACTAGCTAGCTTAATACTAATTTTCATTTTAAAAAATAGACCAGCTTCATCATTAGTGATGAGGGCAAATGGGTAGTCACCATGTCACCATATATGCAGCCTTTCTAATATGCAAATATACCTGCAGCACAGTGCTGTGAGCACAAAGCTATGCAAAACCAGACAGTAAATGTAAAACTGTGCAAAATCTATGCAAAGCAAATATAGCAAAGGTAAACCAATTCATGCTTTCAGCTTTGGTATGACCAGGGTAGGAGCAGAGTACAGGTATCTTATCTCATCTTCTGCAGCTAATGTTTGTTGTAGAAACAATATAGCAACCAAGACAGCATCACAGATATCAGCTCCATGCAAACAAACTTCTATTAAAAATTATATTTAGTGTTCAGGGGAATATTAAATCAATACTGCAGTGCTGTAGGTAAAATCACAGTAAAAATACGTGACATTAGAATCCAAGGTTCTTCCTACAAAATAATTCCCCACAATTACAGCCTGTCTAGCTGGTATATCTTTGTTGCCCTACTGAAAATACATGTGTCAGAACTAATTTATGAGGGAAGATATGTGCATATTCATAGCAATTACTGATTCACAAGTCCAGTTGCAGTAAAGCTGGAAGATCTTGGAGAATAACAGTAAGAAAAGTAGTGACAGCAACTGCTCCTTGGCACTGTGGAACACAGC
Source organism: Galbula dea (assembly GCA_013399015.1). Classification (NCBI taxonomy): domain Eukaryota; kingdom Metazoa; phylum Chordata; class Aves; order Piciformes; family Galbulidae; genus Galbula; species Galbula dea. Next base: position 667,523 of record VWZX01009335.1, read on the forward strand.
AAAGACCAGACTTTGTCCTGTAAACACTGTGTTAGCTGTTTGCTGATCATCTGATTGGTACAGTGACTGTTGATTTCATTGGTATTTAGCTTTGGTTCTGTTTTAAAAACAGAGTAACAGGCATCCTGAAATGCATATATTTATGGAAAAGTCTTTTATTTTAGAGTTTGGATATATTTAATGCTGTTCAGGGATTTACTAGGTTCTCTTTTCCAGACTGCAAACACAATAATGGAAATATTTATTCATTGGCTTACATGCATATATAGTGCTTTATATGGATTGTGAATGAAAGAAAAAGTTGGCGTACACAACTGGAGATATGTCATCTCAAAATCAGAGTAGGAGAACAGACTCTATTTAAGTATGTGAAATCTTTGTGATCATTTTCACATACCCATTTTGCTTCCTATTTACAGCAAATTAGCTCCTCACCATGTCCTTGCTAAGCAGGAGGAGCTTCAGCTGTGGTGACAGATTGCCCTCTTCAGAGGTACCAGCTCAATCACTTGGTACCATCCTACAGTGCTCAATGTCATTGTAAGGGATATTTAAAAATCATTTCTATCAAGAAACATCCCTTAAAATATTTTGGAAGACAATACCTTTATGAAGCAGATGGTACAGGTCTGTCCCTGCCATCTCCCTAGGGAAAGTAACAGAAAATATCACTCAAGCTCTATTTTGGAGGGAACAGCACAGGAGGTGCAGCACAGAGTGTCCAAGGGGTCCTTCTCACAGCAAATAAGATATAGGTGCTCCAACAAGTCAAGCTGGACACAATCCCCTTGCTTTGAGCACGCAGCTGTTCAGGGGGGCAAAGGCAAGACAGAGTCAGTGTCCTGAGAGCATGAGCAGCTGGTTAATCTGATTAAAGAAGATGGAAAAACATCTTGAGGATGACATGGTCATGAGAAGAAGATCAGTGTGCAGTAAAAGCCAGAGAAGCACCTGGGTGCACTCATGGCACAGAGTCAATAACAGAACATGTACAGGAGGTGACACAGTACAGCTGCTCCCTGCACAGCTTTGTGGTACTCACAAAAGGGCACCAGCCCCACCTTCTCTGGATGCCTGAGGCACTGAGGGTTCCCTTTCCACACACGATAGGCAATGTGAACTCCAACAGCACAATTAAAAGTAGTACCATTTATCCAGATTTAGCTACATTATCTTGTTATTCAAATAAAGAAGAACTCAGGCTGTCATAGCCCTTGCTCTCATGGAATTTAAGAAGCATTTGGACAAGGCACTTAGGCAAATGGTGTGACTATGGAGTTGTCCTGTGCCTAAACATGAGTTGGACTACATGATCCTAATGGGTCCCTTCCAAGTCTGGCTATTCTGTGATTCTGTGATGAGGATGGATTCCTCATTTAATCTGTCAAAGACTATAGGCAATACATGACCCATGATCTTCTCAAAGATTTTTTTTTAGAAAGCTTCCACAAACCCTGGCATTCTGCCTCCCAACTGGATAGTTTCAGATAACTTTAGAGAGCTCACTGTACTTCTGTCTTTCAATAGCCCCTGGATGTCTGACACAGTCTTATGCTCAGCTTGTGCCAGGATGAAGTACTTTGATTCCTGTTATGGAACAGATCTTCTCCCTCTTCTCTGCGCATGAGCCTACTCCACAGGTGTAAACAGAACATTTCTGTGAAGCTCTCTCTGAAAAAAGCATCCAGCTCCCAAAGCATCTTTCTAAATGGGTTGTCTCAGCTGCTCACAGGTGAATCACACACTATAAAATACAGTGATGGGGCTGTCAGAAGAGGTTTTGAACTTGTTCTTGCTGTGCGGAGCCCAAGTTTGATGCATGCATAATTCAGCTAACACCCTTTGCTGCTGTGATGCCAACTGCTGGATCAGGCAGCTGTGTTAGATAGAGAGCTGTGATGGGAAGGACTCCTGAGGGCATTGGTAATGTACAGCAATCATTGACAGCCTCTCCCAGGATCCCATTCACAGACCTCAAAGTCACAGCCATGTGCAACCAGCAGACCCTGTACCCTGGTACAGGAGAGCTGGTATTTCTGGGACTGGGAAAAAGCACAACACATTATTCTCTTTTAAATATGGTTTTGGTTTTGGGGTATGCTGCCAAACTGCACAATGCAGGGAGAAAGACAACACAGCAATTTAATCTACATAGATTAGTCTCTGCATGAACTCCAGTCACAGATTTTCTTGGCTAGATCTCAGGAGCAGGATTACTTTTGTTAGCTAATGAGTAACATAAAAATATCTACGAGTCTAGTACTCAGGAAAATTAACTATATTTAAAATCAGGTATTTGATTGCTTATCTTTAGTTTTTCCTTCTGACTAAAAGTACAGTTATGTATAATCTCAAGCTAGTAAGCAAACAAATCCTTTCCTATTAAAGTAACTTAAACCATTAATGGCATTATAGATTGCTTTAGATTTGTTGTCCTTTTTTTACTGCCACCTGTCTAGTTTCCAGACTGTACTGAAAGAAAAAGAAATTTATTTTCTGTTTTAAACTCACACTTAAACAGTCACTATGAACAGTTAATACTTGAAACAAGTCTATGAGGTCTTCAGAGCTTAGGACTGAGTCAGAATGATTTTTTAGTATGGTATTTAAAATCAGACAGTACAGAAACAGATGCTATCTTACTATGTCCTGTCCAGACCACAGAAAACATCATTGCAGTAACCCCTGTCTACTTATTACTTAACATCAAGCCACCATCACACTTAAGGAAAATTAACTACTTTGTAGATGGAGTCAGTATCCCAGGTATTATAAAACAAAAGGTAGTCCTCATGTTATGTCAATGTGGAATTAAGTAATGGAAGAAATGAGTGACCTGCACAGAACTCTGGTGCTCCACTGTGGTCTGCCTGGGCTGGTTCCTCGGGGATGGACTTCATGTTTCTTAGAGATGCCCCCGGAGCAGCTGGTGGGCTGTGTCCAGGACTCAAAGGGCTCTGCATGAGAGGCAGCTGGGAGCTGTATCTTCTTTTTATTTATGTGAAGGTTACAATGGCAGCAGACAGCAATGCATAGACACTAAATTAATTAAGCCGTTTTTAAGCCACAGCATTAAGGTGATGTCATAAGAACCTGCTTAGGATAGCAAGGTCACTGGAGTGGAGAGTACATGTCCTGCAATTAAAAAATTTTTAGTTTGGAAGGCTTGTGTTGATTGCCTTGTGTGGACTTGTCAAACAATATGTTCTTCAAACCTGGTACTGCTTGGAGAAGTACTTTTTCTGTCCATTGAAATATCCAACAGCATCTCTGATTTAAACAGAAGAGATGAAACACCTGCTTCAGCTGTGAGCAATGTACATTATATACTCAGAAATACATAAATTAGATGTATTTGGAAACACATGGAACTGGGAAAATATTTTGATGCAAGATAAAACAGTTCATGTAATTTATGCCGGATGGAGTTTGTGTTTGCAGATGAGCGTGCTCAGATAGGGTGACCAGAAACCTGCTCAGCCTACCACTTGCATTGTCATGGCATTATGTTGCCATTTTGCATTGATAGGTTCATTATGTTGTACAACTGAGCGTGGGATTTTTTTTCTCTATTCTCTAAGCAACTAGTTTTGTAAAAAGCAAGAAAAGCAAGAATTAGTTTTGATTTTCTTCACAACCTTAGAGAAAAAAAAAATAAGGATACTCTAACCGAAGAAATAAAACAAACGTTGATGCATTGCAAACTCTCAGGGATGCTATTGCTTCATTGTCAAATATTCCTACTAGGAAATGTTGAGCATCTGAACTGTAGCCATAATCCTCTCATACAGAAGCCTTTTCTACAGCTCGTACAGAGTAAGTGCAAGCCTGTGTCTCCAGCATTAATGGAATCAGCTGAAGTGAGTAATGCTTTGTGTATCTGAAGGCTGTGATCCTGTAAACGTGGTAAAAAGATGGCAGTGTTGGTTTTTCTAAGCAGTCAGTCCCACATGAGGTGAAGTGAGTCAGAGCATTCGAGATGGCTGGGCAGCTCTCAGAAAGCAGCTTTTGTTCTTTGCCTCCAGTCTCTAACAGTCACAGCGAAATTGCCTCTAACATATACCTATTAGCATCAGGATCACTGGGGCTGTTTGTGCGAGAAGCACTTATGAATATAGGCAAAGGTCACACAAGGAGACTCTTAAATCAGCATCTTTTTTTTGTACCAAGCTGAAACTGACCACAGTGTTGACCCACCACTGTCGACCCACCACTGTCTCCCACAAGGAAAGCTAGAGGCAGATAGAGACACAGATGGGGATCAATATGTCACCAGGAGTTTTTCAGTCACAACTATTTATCTTTGTCTGCAGTATTCATACAAACAACTGAAGAAAAACATTTCTGTTCACTACACGGCAGTCTCTTACCCTTTCTTTTCCTGATAGCTGTTGCTTGTAATTGCAGCAAGAATAATATCCTGAGGGCTTTATGTTGATCTGCTGGGTTTCAACATCAGCCTCTCAACTTACTGCCTCTATATCCCCCACCACCAGACGAGCACACACTGTTTCTACTATCCAATAAAAGCTTATGAAACAAGCTTAGACCTGCATAGATTTTACCACCAATTTCGTAGAAGGAATTGAATGTAAAATCCACTTGGTAATAATGCAAAATCAGAATGCAGATGAAATAGGTCTGTTCCACTCTCGATGCCACAGGGCACGCTTTCTCCCAGTTTGTGGGTGCTAGACCAGCACTGCAGGCAGTGAGCTGTGCAGGGGCTGATGCCAGACAGTGCATGACAAACAGGGGATGAGCTCTCTGAAATGTTCCTTCTTGTAGCATCTCAGCATTTCTAAGTGCTCTGAGGTTATATGCTAGCTATGCTTCACTGGTGCAGAAAAGTACTTTCCATTCAAAGTGAATAGTCATCAAAGTAATAGAGAAGATTGTTAAGTGCTGTCAATGGAGACATCTTCACTTTTTTATAGATGTGTTAATGGAAAGCCCTGCCACAAATCATAAGGGGTTTGCAGCTCATTGCTTCCAAATGGTGAAGGTAATGATACAAACAAACATTGTGTTATCCACCGGTTTCCGTTATTGGGCTAAATTATTGGATTAAATCATGATCCCAGAGCTGAAGTCAAAGGATTTTGCCTGGACCAAGGATTAGGATATCAGAAGACGCAATCACCCTGATCCTTGCAGAGGAGCTGAGCAGAAGCAGAGAAGCTAAGGGGAAGCAGAGGAGCAGGAGGTGGTAGCACAAAGGGTGCCTGAGCACCCCCATTTTGCTCACCACATGAGAATGCGTGCTGTGAGAATGAACTACATCTGCACACACACACACACACACACACATATGTATACATGCCTGTGGGCTCTGCTGCACAGTCAAGCCAAGGGCACTTTCAGCCCTGCCCATCCAGACAAGGAAGCCCAGCATTGCTCCACGTGGATTTTTAGTGACTCCTATGTGCTTCATATTTTTCTCGAGGTAAAGGCAAAAGAAATGTAGGCACTGCTGCTAAAAATAGCCAGTTATGCCCTTGATGATTCACTTGTTGGTGGAGAATACCCATAAGTGCCTCTACCTAAACAGTCTGTTCTCTGGCTCAGTATCTCCTGTGCCAGCTTGTATATGTCTGTCCACTCTTACTCAGACTGTTTTCCTATGAGTTACATCTTCTTTAGCTAAATGTATTCGGAAGGTCTATTTATCTTCCTCCATGGCAGCAAGACCCAAGCATGACTTCCTCCTGCTCTAGGAATTTTATAAATAAATCACTGTCTATTATTTCCCTGGGAGCATATAGCATTACAGAAACCCAAAATCAAACAAAAAATAACCAACAAACAAAACCAAGGAATCATCCCTATCTCAGGTTACATACATTGGAAAAATAACAGAAACAGGAATATGCTGTTAAACTTCAGTGGCAGACCTTTTGCATTCCTCTCATTTATGTAAGTAATAAATAATTGTGTTTAATGACTTCTTGAGGCACAGCTAAAGAAGGCTTTGTGTGAGAAAGAAAGCTTTGTGATTTAACACCCCATCTCCCTAAACATACACACTCAGGGTGATGACCACGGTTTAAATCACCATCCTGTAAACTGCCATGGATTGGGCAAAAATGAAATTGGGTCCTTTGGTGACATCCTTTAGTGGAAACAACTGCTTATGAAAGTATAACTGAGCTTATTGATAGGCATTTTGAACCTGAAATGGGCTCTATTTGGAGTGGTTGGGGTTTTTTATTACCTGTTACAGTATCGCTATATTTCTGGAACTATCCTATGGGGTTTTTTAGCAAGTTCTACCCATTACTAACAAACCCTAGGAAGAATAATGGATCAAGAAGCTTCTTCAGTTGTATTATGGGCTTTTTTATGTCTGCTCCAATGTGAAGAACGCGTAAATCAGATGTGTTTTAGCTGACGGAGCAGGACAATGGGTGTATACTGATGTTACTGACATAAGCCTCAAACACAGAGGAGCCAAAACCTTTCTTCCAGAGCATCCCTTCAGCTGCACATGGTTTGCTCAGGTCTTTTTCAAGACTGAAACCATCACTTATTACTCAGAGTGTCCATGAACACCAGCTCCGGACAGAATGAACCTGGGATGTTGTGATTAATTACTCTTCCTTCCTTTCTTCCTTTTTTCATTTCTTTCTTTCTTTCTTTCTTTTTCTTTCTTTCCCTTCCTTCTTTCCTTCCTTCCTTCCTATAGGAGTTCATGTTTGACATTTTTTATATTTTGTTGCAGGGACTTGCTGGTAACTAATGAAACAGACCTGGTTTCAATTTTTGCTGCTAAGGATCATTTTGTGAGAGTCATGTTGCAGCAGGATAACTGGGAATAATAAATAAATATTTTGGGTAGCGATACATAGCTACCAAATACTTAGTCTCCTCAGTTTAGGCAAGTCATGTAATCAGATTTTAATGTCTTTTTTTTTTAATGAAATAGTATCTTCTTGATACTTTCACTGATAAGATTTGGCAGTAAGCTTTTTTATTTTTCTCCATAGACACAATCTGTCTTTCGAGGCTGGGCCGACCACCAACCCAATGACAGACGCTCCCTGTTACACCCTCTTCCTCCCGCAATGGAAAGGGGAAAGGGATAAGAGAGAGAGAGACTTGTGGACTGGAAATAAAACTAAAACTACTTTAATAATAATAATGATGATAAATGGAATATATACAAATATGTACAGAACCCAGTACCAAACCAAAACTCCCCTTGATTGTAACTATGTCACCACTGATGCTGCAGGAGAAAGCCTCAGCAGCAGATGAGTCAGGCTCAGGGGCTGGATCCTGGTACTGGATGCAGGAACTTATGGATCAGGATCGAGGGCAGAACAGACAGAGTTCTCCTCAGATGCCAACCACTGAAGCACAGGAGAAGAGGAAGACCAAGAGGGAAGAACACTGTAGCAAGGGGGATCTGACCCCCGGTTTATATATCAAATATGACATATATGGGATAGAATACTTTAGTTGGTCAGTTTAGGGTCACCTGTCCTGTCTGCTTCTCCCTGAAGGTGCAGCCTTTACCCTGTACCCCCCAACGTGAGACACAAGATTTAGCAGTGACTTTGCTTTGCATACCAATCCCTGGTAGTAAATCTAAACATTAGGCCTTATCACTGCTAGAAGCTGGCAGTGTCTGCAAAAAACATGTTGTTAGTTTTAGAAAGTGCAGTTTCTCAGAGGACCTTTAACTAAAAAGTAAAATCACTGAAAAGAATTGGCTCTGTTCTAACCCAAACCAGGCCAGTTATGAAACATTATTACCACTGACAAAGGTAGCTATTACTTTAGGCAGTCTGTACGTAATACTGCGTGTCCTTACTGGAGCACAGGAAGGGATATTTGTCTTTCCATTTCTAAGTTTTCCCAAAGATTTTTCCCTTCCAACAGCATGTTCTTGATCCATACTGCACAGGGTTAGACTACACACTTCACCTTAGCAAGGCAACATTGGCAAAATCGTGATTTCTCCCTGTTTTCCCTCAAGAGCTGGGTATGCACTCTTCCACACTCATAGAGGAAAGTTGCTGGCTCCCAGCAGGCAAAAAAAGCACAGCAAGACTCATGTGTTGTGTCTCCCTCTGAATGAGTAAGCAGCTGAAAATAATACCACCTACATTTTCTTTGGCAAATGAAGTTACAGACAATATTTATCCTCCTTTTCAAATTTCAACTAGTGCAAGATCCCAGCTAACATAACTGGAATATAGACTCCAGTTTGCAGAGCTGTAGCTGGCTTCATCTCTGAAACACTGATAAAGCTTTGAAATTCTGTTAAATTAAGCCATGAGAAACTCTGCTTTCTTCTGCATAGTAGTGGATTTTGCAGCTAGTGTTTCTCTCTTTATGTTATCTGACCCTATCGTGGTACAGTTCTTAGTGTTCCTCACTATCAGCTAAGGCATTAATCTCTAGACTGTGCTCCTGAGAAGGCAATGGAAGTAGGTGTCAATGTTAATTTTTTGATTCAGGAAGTACATAGCATAAAGATAATATTTGTGGAAGACACAACAGGAGAAAGATACACTTGTCAGTTGATGCATGTTTGGATCAAACAATTTAAAAGAAAAAATAACAGAAGAGGTCTTGAGATTTTAGGAATCTAAGTTCAGTCCTAACAGTAAGTCCAAGCTGATCTCCTTGAAATGGCTGGAAAAATTTGAATGAGGAATAGACACAGACTCAGGGTGAACCTTTCCAGCCAGGACTGAATACTACCTCTAGGTATCTTGCAAATGATAATTTCATCTTGTAGCAATGACACATATTGCTACTCAATGGCCTTCAGGGATTCATGCTTATTGAGTGGAGAGCACTTGGAGTATATCTCCTTCAAAAGACACTCTGGGATTGATTTCCAAGTGGTGGAGTAGCCAGCTGTCCCACTGGAGGGCATTAGAGGGAAAGGGCATCATCTGGGAAAAGAAAGAGAGACCCAAGAAACTCCAACAGAAAAGAACAGAACTAGAAAATGACTGTGAATTGGACTTTTAAATCTAGCTTATTAATATCTGCAGAATGAATCTCCTTTAAAGATGGACCTTCATTGCCCAAGTCCTCCAAATGAACTCTCTAAACTCTGATCTCCAAACCTCAAGTAACAATTTAAATGTTTACAGTAAATGAAAAACATTTTTTCTAATTGCTGTTCCGCATCTGGCACTTTTGCAGTAAGTTCTTTGCAAATAAAGAAAATGATGATTGGATGCATTTTTATACCACTGTTCAGTGAATAAATGAGCTTCATGGGCACCTTTATTCCCTTCCTTTCCGGAAAAAGAAAAAAAAACAAACCCAAAACTCTAACAGCCTTCTAAAAGTCAGACTTTTTTCCAGCTGTCATCAAACACAGGCAGCACAGGCTAGCACACAGGGCAGGAGGAGCATTAGTGTCAAGCACTGCCTAGGAAACAAGTAAGGCTGGAGCCTGGCAGAGGACCAGCAGTCCTTCCCTACAGAGCCACAAGCATCTCTAGGGAAAAGGTCGAGGTCAGCCATGGAGGGTTGAGTACTGATTTTTACACTGCTTCCTAAATGCTTCTCCATGCTGTCTGGTCACAGCATCCCAGCTCAGTTAGTCAGAATGCCCTCTGCTAGAGGATTTGAATCCTTTGAAGAAGATGCAGGATAAGCACTAGCACTTGCCTGCTCATCAGGACTCACACATTTGTGGGTGCCAACAGAAGTGGCAAGCTGGGCTGAAAGGTTTGAAGTAGCACTTAGATTGGAGCTCCAGTGCTCATGATATGATTTGAGACTCAGGTACCCAAACCTTTGCTCCTTCCTAGGAACCTGAAATCTCTGAGGGCTTGAAGTGGCTTAGCAGCTTGTGATTTACTCATGAACCATGAAAGACCTCAGAGGCCATCCTGTGAGATCTGGGTTGAAAAATGAGCCATCTGGGCCACCCTTTGCCACTGGCTGAAGCAACGTTTAAGGATCTCTGAAAACAGGCTTCTGCCCTTAGTCGGAGAAGCCTCCCTTTCATTTGATATATTTTATATCTGAGTAAGGGCTCAAAAAAAAAAACCAAACAAACCCAAAATAAGGATTGGGTTCATTAACTTTAAATACTATTCATAACTAGCATTTCCACAGTGGCATTTGCATGCATGAAACTTCAGCACAAATGAAAACATATCCCTCCTTCACAGAACTTACAAGTTCATTTATATTCAACATAGCTTGTCAAGAGATGGCAAACAAAAGACCTAGGAAGAAGAGGATTTACTCTAAATAAGCTGATAGCTACAAATGATTCTGAATCATATTGGAATTAAGTGCCTTAGTACCACTAATGCCACTGGCACTGCTGCTAGCCTCAACACTAGTGAGGGACTTAATCTAAGAGGCTCTTTTCGTTTCTCAAAGGCTCCTAATAGTTAATTTTCTATTCCTTTTCCATTTTTTTTATTTCTTTTTCTTTAGAACCTGTCAGACTAAAAGGCTGATGTGTGAAAGGATTTAATCTAGGCTATGCTTAGGTTATGACAGGCAGGAGGTGGAGGAACAAAAGAGGAGCGGGACAGAAAAAATATCTTGCAGTTTGGCTGATCCACTAATATTTGCTAATTGCAATAAATATAATACAGCACAGAAGCTTCTAATGAGCTTAAATAAAGCATTTTAATGGGATGCTGTCAGGTTAAACATTGTGTTTAAAAATATAAATGTCCTTAATAACTCCAGATTAAAACAGAATGAAGTTTGAATACCCAATTAATTTTTCCCCCTTTGTGCCAGGATCTGAGCTGTATTTCACACAACTCAGCCACCAAAAACAGATGGGGCTTTATTCTGCTGCTTTCAGGCCAGAGCACACCTACATCATAGGAGTGAGGACAACACTGAAATGCCTCAGGCAGCACTGGAAACAGCTGCAGAGATGTAGCAGAGCCACATTCTGTCCTGGCTGCCAGGCAGCTCTTGTTAGTTTTGGACCTCCCTCAGGCTCCCAGGATGGCTCTGGGGCTTGCATGAGGATTTCACCCCAGCATGGAAACTCTGGGAATGGCATGAGTATTTTCATCCAAGGACAGCAGCTCTGAGGTTTGTAAGAGAGTTTCCTCCCAAAGATGACAGCTCTGGGGCTTGCACGAGGGTTCCTCTAGGGCAGCATCTCTGGGACTTGCAAGAGGGTTTTCCCAGGATGCTGCTCTAAATGATGGGGCCATTGCAGCTCCACAAGGATCAGCCCAGCCATCCTTACACAGAACCCCATCACATTGTGCAGCTTCGTTTTCTCCTTTTAGTGCCTGACTTAAATGTTTCCATGTTTAGATTACAGGCCTTTCAGAACAGGGTTTAAATCCAGAGAAGTGCCTGTGCTGAGTTTAACCAAAACTGAAGGAAAGAGCTTGTGGAAACTTCTTCACAAGGAAGTTTTGTAAATAGTGGTTTGATACTATGGTGATGTGTCCTTAGAACTGACAACTCCATTTTTCTTTCTACTCAATCTTTTCTTTTTCTTCCAAACATGCAGATCTCAGTCCTGTCCTACATGACAGTGTTAATTGTCCGTTTTTATGCACTAAACAAGTGCCAAGGAAATCAGACTTAAAAAGCAGCGATGCTCAATCTACTTCCCAGCTGTGTCTCTCACAGAAAATGTGGGAGGGGACAAAATGCATCTGCCTGCTTTGGTATCTGCAAGGACCTCTGGATGTGCTCGTTTACCCTGGGTCTTGGTAAACCACAAAAGATGGTCTAAATCTGAGAAGGGTGAAAGTGCAATGAGTCTTGCCCAAACAAGAAAATCTGTTCACAGAATGAACATTTCAGGTATGTTGCCATGTGGAAGCAATGCCACAGGCATGCTTGACATCATATCCTCTGCTGCTTGCATCATCTGGCTGCCCAAGTGCCCCTTGATGCTGGCCCTGTAGCCCACCATCCTGCGAGGGTGAGGCCTAGGATGGCCCTGCTGCTGCCTGCTGTAAGAGGAGCTGGACCATGCTGGCAGCCTGATCTTGGCTTGTGAACTGCAGAGTGTCTGATTCCAAAAGACCCTGGGCTTCAGGCCGTGAAAACCATGAGTCTTTTCTGGTAGATGCAGCCCCTCTCTAGTATTTGAAGCATCCAAGTGTATCTATTCCTGCTTACAGAAACGCATTGCAGCAAATTTAGTAGGCTTCTGCATTTGCTATCTAGCAAATTCTCTTCTCAGGTGGAAAGTTCCTCTGCATCTTTTATACTGAACAAGCAGAGAAAATAAATGCTTCAAAATAACTCATAATCTGGACGACTTCAGCAGAAGCAAAAACAAGCACTTAAGAGTATGATAGAAGGGTTACTGTTGCCACATATCATTATCTGGGGGAAGACAAGCCTGATGTACTGGAAGCTTTGTCAACCTTTCAGACTACTTAGGGAATCTGCAACACAAGCCAAAATGTTTCAAAATTATTCTTCCTAAATCATGCATTTCCAAAATGACTATGGACAAATCTGGGTCTGGAACAAGTTCAGTGAGGATGATGAACTACCACTAGGGAAGAGCAGAGGCAATTGTTTTGTGTTACTCCCTCCCCCCCAGAATGATGCAATATCTCTTAAATTCAGTGGGAGTAGGAGGGTAAAAAAAATAAAAAATTTTAAAAACCCTGAAGCTTGTGTAATATCATAAGGAAAAAAGTTTATTCTAATTTCCTCAGACCCCAAGCCTGCTGGACACAAGTCTCTGTTTGCTATAAACCACAGTCTCCTGGCCCAGCTAGTTGAGCAATTGATTGTGTTTTCTGTTTACTTCTTTTTCCAATCTCTTCTGTAAGCCAAAGATAAAGCCAGTACAGACCCAGTTGTACTTTTGAACCCATGTTTAAAGGGGGTGGAAATAAATCTTAATAAGATTGTCCAGCCCTATTACCTTAAGTAGTATACCTCAAATGAACCCTGCTAAAGGCTGTAATTCCCTTCTGAGATTTCAGTGACATGAGCAAGTCACTATTGTGCTCTGGATCATCACTGAATACTTGGTAGAATTTCACCTTTATTGCACAAAGAATTGCATAAGAACTGGAGAAACCCACTTTTATTAAAGATGTGAAAATAGTAGAGGGTATTTTCCTCTCATAAGTACAAAAAAATTTCTCCTAATCCCACTCTAAGCAGAAAATGACTTTTCTGCTTTATGAGCGTTTAGATGCAAAAACTTTACTCCCATAAATCTTATGCTTGGTATTTAGATGCTTCTTATTCTACCTCTGGATAAAATCAAGGCATTTTTGCAGGACTTGCCACTGAGCAGAGCAAGGAAGGCAGCAGCAGAAGCACAGGACTGGAAAAACCAAGGGCAGGCCAGAGAGGTTTCAGACTGGGTGTCTCTAGGGAGCACTGTACTGCAGCAGAGCATTGCTTATTTAGGATCTCTTGAGAACTACATAGACAGCTGAAGAGAGACAATTTTTAAGAAGCACTTGCCTAAGGCAATAAGTAAGGAAGGATCAGTCCTTAGTCTTTAGAAACCTGCAGCAGCACCCTTCAAGGCTTGGGGCATATGCCTTTCACATGAGAGGCATATGAAGTTCTAGCAGGTAGCAAGAAGAAATCAGTCTTCCTCGCCCAAAACCATTTGGCTGTGCAGTAAATGGGATTTTTAGATCACATTTTGCCCACAGCAGTCAATGGTTAACCCACAGAATGAAGCACCAGAGAAGAAATCTCTCCTCCTTGTTTAAATTTAGCATAAGGTCTTGAAAATACAGAGAAGGCAGCCAAGCATAAGAAACAGCCAGAGAATTTAGACAAGGAAGATAAGTCAGTTCTGCTAAGTGGCTTTTGGGAAATAGTGAAAGCAGAAACAAGGATTTAATAACCTTTTATTATGCTAAACTTAACCTCCAGCTTTGGGCAGAAACCTGGGGCTATCTCTGACCATAGGCAGAGCTCAGTGAAGAATTAGCATTTTTGCTGATTTTTTACACCTTTTGTAGATGTTTGATACTGGATCAACACACAAAAATTGGAGTACATGGGCTCATCAGCTGCTGTTAACTGCTGAGAGGAGAGATCTGGGACTTATTGCAAGTAATGTGTGATTTCACACAGAGGAACAAGACCAAGCCTGGAGAAGCTGTACCAGAGGGTTCCTGCCTAGCTGCATTCACTCCTTCATGTTGTAAACAGACTGGTGACCTGCAGCAAGGCAATGAATGGAGTAGTGGAAAGTAAATTTGATCTCCCTGTGCTGGCTCCTCACTCCACACAACTCCATTTGAGTTTGTTCCCAAGAATACAAGCTCTACCAGTGGCAAAGACACAGCTCCTTGAGCAGGTTTAGGGCTGGGCTGTGCTGGAGTCATGCTGCAGCCTTGTCTTGCCCTTCGCTTCAACTCATTAAAGCATCCAGTTGCCTCTGTCCCTGAAGGCAGCTTAATTAAGGAGGCAGATCGTCAATTGAGCAAGTGCCTTGGAACAAGGCACTCTTTAAAGATTTGGCACCACTATCTAGGATAACCCAGCTGCTGAACTTCATTTGGAAAAGGAAGCAAATGTTAAACATGCACTTAGATGGGGCACGTTTCCAGGGGAGAAATTAAAACTCATTTAGGAAAACTGAGTATATTCTAAGCCTGTATCTTCCCCTGGGACAAAATGGAGACATTCAGCTCTTGGATACCATTGTGTCTCATAGGGTGTCATTGTGTCTCATTCTCCACAATATAGGAAAGACATTAAGCTGTTGGAGAGTGTCCAGAGGAGGGCTATAAAGGTGGTGAAAGGTCTGGAGGGAAAACCTTATGAGGACCAGCTGAGGTCACTTGGTTTGTTTAGCCTCGAGAAGAGGAGATTGAGGGAAGACCTCATAGCTGTCTTCAAAATCCTCACAAGGCAGCAGAGGGGCAGGTACTGATCTTCTCACTCTAGTGGACAGTGATAGGACTAAGGGAAATGGGGTGAAGTTGAGTCATGGGAGTTCAGTCTGGAGATTAGAAAAAGATTTTTCACCCAGAGGGTGGTTGGGCTCTGGAACAGCATCCCCTGGGAAGTGGTCTCAGCATCAAGCCTGATGATGTTCAAGAAGCGCTTGGACAACACTCTTAGGCACATGGTGTGATTCTTGGGGTGTCCTGCATAGGTTAAGTAGCTAGACTGAATGATCCTGGTAGGTCCCTTCCAGCTTGGTAGATACTGTGACAGTCATAGAGTAGCAAGTTTTATCATTCGCCTTGGGGTGCTCCTCTGCCCCCTCTCCCCTGCATGGACACCTGACCTTGGGAGTGAGGGATGTGGCACAGAAGCACACGTGATGTTCTGGGAACTGGCTCTGCCCTGCTGAAGTCCTGATGGCTGCAGGAAGCAGAGAGATGCTCACACTCAGGGTTTTTCTGCATCCCCAGACTCCTTAAAACAGTGATGAAACCTTGCTGGTGTCAGGTGTGTTTTGACTGGTCTGAACAATGAGGCTCCTAACAGTAGGGAGGAGAGACTCATCATGTCTCATCAAAAATGTGTCATCTTGTCACTTTTCAGTGGTAGTCTCCTTCCAGTGCAGTGAGAGAAAGCAAAGAGCTTCTTCTTACTCTCCCTTCTTTATAGGATATCAGAGTAGGCAGGGAGTAGAAAAAGACGGAGAAAAAGACTCTTAAGCTACTTTATGTGTGAGGAAGCTCCCCAAAGATCTGAAGAAACCAAATTATTGTAGGAGAGGAGTTTGCTGAGAAAACAAACACTCCTCCTGTGAAAAACTGTAAGCAGAATGAATGCTTTCCCTGGAGTTTTCCCATTTTTTCATTGAATGACTCAAAATCAAAACATGCAAAAATGTGGTTGCTGTTTAAAAAGACAGTTATTGTTAGTGAAATGATTCTCCAGCCTACACACATGAGCACTGTGTGCCTCAGCCTGCCATATCTGTTCCAGACACTGCATGTTCTCTCACGCTTTCCCACATGATGCTTCTCCCTATGCCTTAGTTGTTTAAAGACCTGGCCAAAATATATTTGAAAAAAAAATCCTCACTCTTCAGTGGCAGTAAGACCCACCATATGTTGCTGACTGGGTGAAAATGGACTGTGCATAGACATCTTGACAACCACCAAAAACTCATGACCCAAGAAACCTGGCTTCAGAAAAAAAAATTAAAACAAATCTTATGAAACTCATGACAAACATCAAAGAGTTGGCAGCACTAAGATGAAATGAACAGTTCAGGTGAAATTTCCCAGAGAAATTGTTTCCACTTCATCAGTGCACTGTCTCTTTTCAAACAGTTATGCCTGAATATACCATTTGGAATTTATG
Source organism: Galbula dea (assembly GCA_013399015.1). Classification (NCBI taxonomy): domain Eukaryota; kingdom Metazoa; phylum Chordata; class Aves; order Piciformes; family Galbulidae; genus Galbula; species Galbula dea. The sequence continues at coordinate 683,759 of VWZX01009335.1, forward strand.
AAAGATGCAGGAAATAAAAGTTTCCTTCTCAAAATCCTTTCCACATGTAGTCCATATGCCTGTAGCACAAAAGGGTTGCAGTCTTGTACCTAAGTCAGATGTGTGTGAGAAGGCCCACCAGCTGTTGTAGCAACAGGATGAACATGGCAGCCCCTGAATTGGGGTAAAAGAGCAGTAGAAAATGGCAGATTTATTGTCCCAGTGACAAGCTGCCTGTATCAGAGGTGCTTGTGTGTGAGGTTGTCGACACTCTAGAGTATATCCAAACAATTGGTAAAGTATCAAGTTACTACTATAAGAAGTATACTTATTACAAGCAATCTAGCTATGAGGTGTATTTTGGATTTCATGACATATGTTTCCAATAAGCTGGTTATAATAATGTAACAGCTTCACCTATTAAGAGATATTGAACAAGGTAAAGAATGCTATTCCAGGAAGATCAAGGACAGTTTCAGTCTAAGTCAGCTTGAAAAGTATCACTGGGAACTGGATTACATCTGTCCCTCAGGTGCAGAGCAGCTCTCAAAGGGAGAAGACTTGCTCCACAGAGAAACTGTGGAAACCAAGCTCTACACAAATGGTCACTGACAGTGCATCCTGCATCTACCTGTACCAGACCAGAGAACACAGATCTGATTTACAAACATGGCCAACACTCACAGCTGACAATGAAGTTTGAACATATGAAATATTGTGCTTTGCTGGGTGCTCTTAAATCAGCCTCAGCATCTCCAATTAGACACTCACATTACTGGGAACTGGTTTTAGCATAATCTTGGTGTGCCTCAATTGCTCATATTTAAACCCTGAATAATACCACACACATGACTATGACTTATTACTAAGTCATATCTTGCAATGTTTCAGTAGGGGAAATACAAAACATTCACTGAGCTTTAATCAAGTGCAAATATAAATATGTTCCCCTGAGCAACCCTGTTGGGACAAAGAATGACTAATGCATGGTGCTTCCCAGGCACCACAGGAGTGCTGGCCAGTGAGGTCTCACCCAGCAAACCTCACCAGCCACAGAGCACACGGACAAGGCTGTATAATAAGAAGAATTGAGCCGGCCCAGCCATAGTCAGGTGGATAAAAAGGTATTTCTGAAATTTTAAGACTCATGATCCAAACTCTTTGGAGTGAATAGAAAGGCTCCTCTTAATGCCAAGAGGTCTGGATCAGGCTCCTAAAGCTCCTCCTTCTCCCAGAGAGCAGGTGATGCTCAAATTTTAACTTGAAGTTACAGCCTTCTTAATTCCTGTGATATGATCAAGCACAGCCTAAGACCCTCACCTTACTGTCACTTTTCTAGATTTTTGAGTATCTGTGCATAACACTTAGGTGCTCAGATGTTTCACACAGGTCTTTTTTGTGTGCTTTTACTCCTTGGTTGTGTCAGGAAGGCCTCTTCAGGCAAGTTGTCTACCTACAGGAATTGTCACCCAACTCTGGCTTCAGGGGGGAGACCCCTGGTCTAGGTAGCTGGCTGCCTGTTGGGGTTTGACACATTTTTGCAACACATGGAGTTGCTCAAATGCAAGGTCATCCTCTGATCGGGGCTTCAGGGAAGAAGCAGGAACAACCACACCCATCTGAGTGAACTAGGAGAGCTGCTACTCACACAAATATGCCCAAGCCAGTGGCCCAGGGGCTCCTCTCCCACTGCTAGTTGCAGCAGCAAGGATTTTGCCATTTTCATGGTAGTTATTGGGAAGTGTTCTAGGTGATTGAGTGGCACTAGCAAAGCCACAGCATACCCTGGAGGTCCACAAAGACCTCATAACAAAGCTTAAGAGTCCACAGTTCTGACAGGTAATAGGGTGCTAGGGGGTTCCCACCTGGGCAGGGGAGAGGAACTGTCTGAGATGAACAAGCTATTGGCACCTTTCTGAAGTGCTCCCCATTACATGTGATGGGTGGGTCCAGCACAGTACTTTCCTAAATAGTCTTGGAATTCGATTATTCAAGGGCCACAGTCAATTTACTGAGCCCAGTTTGGAGTCATCTGAGCAGGGTTTGCAGAGACAAGCTCTTCCTCCAACAGCAATTGCTGTGATTGACAGACCATGTGCAGAACTAAAGAGCAGCTCTAACCAGTCTCCATTTGCCCTGCTGACTCAATGGTGATTTCAGCTGCTCCATGAAATCCAGGACTCCACCAGGGAACTGATCCTGGCACTACCAACAGGTCTATGCCCAACACTTGGCATATCCCAGGAGCCCAATCCTCTGCCCACTTTCTTTCCCATAAGGAAGAAAGTATTTGGGTGATCTTGCCAGTCTTTAAGGTGAGTTTTAGAGGAGGTTTGAGATCTAAGGGAATCCTGAATGCTATGAATTTCACTGTGGAAACTATTGGTGTGTGGTGACAGAGATGATCATAGACAGAAAGGAAAGAAATGACAGGCACAGAGAAGAAACTGAATACATAGATGAGAGACTGAGCACTCACCACGTTGGTGGGAGGGCAAACTGGGCATTTAGTTTGGAATCTGAATGGCAAAATAAGGGGAGGGTGCCCCACCCTCTAAATTGCTGCCTGTGAAACAGGTCTGGAGCAAGAGAGGGCTCCAGACAGCAAGAAGCAAATGTTAAATGCAATTATGGCTTCTAAATGCCAATGGCTTAACACAGACTATGTTGGAAATGCTGCAGATGTTGTAAGGCATGGAGGAGAGGAGAAGAAAAACACACCAGTTGTTTTTTGCATGCCTTGTGCTACTGTAAACATTATGGAATAAACCTGTGCTGTACAGCCTGTGCAAATGCTCTTACTCACAGACCCTGGGACAAACTACAGCCTCCAAGTATTTGTATAGATAAGCAAAATCCTTTTATCAGGGGAGGAGGGGGTAGGGTAAGAAGGAAAGTCATTTAGGAACTATGTAGCATCTTCTGCATTTCCTTAACTAGTTCCTTAACCAGCATCCCAGCTGCAAACTTCCATGTTAACTTCATCTGCCTCTATTCTATGATTCTATGATAACGACTGTCTGAATCAAATGCCATCAGTCTGAACATCCACTCCTTCCTTCTTCTTCCCCAAGCTTTATTTGCTGAGTGTGTTCTTGTATGGTATGGAATATCCTTTTGGTCAGTTGGGGTCAGCTCTCAGCTGTGTCCCCTCCCAACTCCCTACGCACTCCCAGCTGACTCACCGGTGGGGTGGGGTGAGAGGCAGAAAAGGCCTTGACTCTGTGCAAGCACTGCTCAGCAATAGGGAAAACACCCCTAAATTATCAACACTGTTTCCAGCATAAATCCAAAACACAGCCCCATACTACCTGCTATGAAGAACATTCACTTTACCCCAGCCAAAACCAGCACAGATTTTTCCCGTTTCCAGAGGTTGCAAACTTTGAATTTAGTTTTAAAAAATAACTTTATGAGCAGTGGATGAAGCTTGTATTACACAGCTATCTACAGATGCTCTACATTTAGCTGAGCTAGGCTAAACCCTTGTTGAGGACAGGCCTGGCTACAACAGAGATCAGCTTCTTTCCTCTTTGCTTTTGATGACAAAAAAACAGCTTTGCTATCTGTGGAGTTTTACACGAGTGCAAACAGGGACTTGCTCTGAGCCTTCCAGCTCTCTCCCTTTCCCAGCACTGAAGCAACTGCTGTATGGATTTGGGAGGCCTCAAATTTTTCCCAAGCAGAAAAGCACTTTTTTCCCCAACAAAAGCTCTGAAAAGGTGGATGGGAAGAGACCACAGCTGGGCTACTGTAGCCTCATGGCTTTGAAAGCCATGTTTGAACTTGACAGTCTCTCCACAGCAGGGAGCCATTTAACCAAAGCTCAGCCCTCACCAGCCTGTGTAGCAGGTGAAGGCTGTATGCAGGTAATTTGAACTATTTACAGACCATTGGGTAAAAATGGGACTGTCTTGAAATGCCTCATATGCTGAGCAGGCTCTTCAGGTGTGCCTCTGGCAGGCTCCCAACCCTGTGTGTCAGTGGGGCTTGCTTGTCACCATAAATCTGCTTCGGGGGTTTTTCTTGCAAAACATGGATTCCTGGGACGCTGGAGTCATTCACTTTTCCTTTTGTGTTTGCCTGAGTCTCATGTTCCTAAAACTTTTTAAAACTTTAAAAAGTAATGATTGCTTCATTATTGTTGGTATTTGCTCCCTCAATGCCCAATGCTTCACCACATTCTTTCCCAAAGCTGAAATCTTTATGTGTTTTGGGTTGTTTTTTTTCTGTTTCTAAGAGTACTGACTGCAAGATCATTCATTCCCCTCCATGCAAAGCTATGCCTGCAAGAATGGGATACCCAAAACCTTGGGCTCACCTTCTCCTGGCCATAGGATACTTGTGGGGACCTCTGAGAGTGCAAACCAGTGCTGGTGGTTTTAGTGGTAAACAGGAGCTGTCATTCATTCCACAGACCACTCTCTTGAGATGCTTAAGACATGCCATTACCTTTCTAGCCTACATCAGGTAACTGGGTTGACAGGCTGAAAAGCCCCTGCCACTTCCCATCTTATCCCAGAGCACTAAATGAAGTCTGCACAGCAATTTCCCAAGGTGCCTCTTAGGGTCTGATCTTGCAAACAGTAATATTCAGTGGAACCACTCACATGGCAACACTAGTGTCTGAGTTAAGAACTTTTGCATAGGGTTTAGACTGCAAAGCAGAACTGGTGTTTCAGCCCTAAGGGGTACTCAGAATTATCTGCAAAATGCTAGATGTTTTTTACCAAATCAAAAGATCAATTTAAAGCATAGTCCTATTCTGAATATGTGGAAGTGGGGCAATATTATTTGACAGCAGTACTGCTCATGCAATGTGCTGAGTCATTTCTAATGATTTTTTTTACAAAAATATGTTTGTGCTGTATTTTATTCCCAGCAGCTGTTTAGACACAGCCCAGCATGGGAGACGAAGGTCTTGCTCAGTAACAGCCTCTCTAGCTGAGCTACATGAATTCCCCATGACAGTGCAAAATATGCATTGGATTTCAGGACATCTAAATTCCTGTAGATTTCTGGGATATCCTGATTCTGAAAACACTAATTTTAGCAAATTGGCTCCAATCTGTCTTAAAGGCAAGTTTGAAATTTGTAATTTTAACTTTGAAAGGAAGTATTAGCTAAAGAGTGAGGAACATACTTCAGATTAAAGGTCTTGTTTCCTCCCCTAATTGAAACAAAGCCAGTAAAATTTTGGGAGGAATTTTAAGGAAATTCTGTTGGTTTGCATGCCACCTGCTGCAGAACAAGCTACTTCAGTTCTGATTCCTCCCTTCTTAGCCCTGTTGTAGTAAATAACAGAGGAAGTATCCATCTATGAGACTCCCAGAGTCTGAATAGCTACTCCTTCTTCAGCAGTATAATCTTCACCTATTACAACTGAAAACCTTGCCCTATTGCAACAGTGCTGTTATCCACAAAAGGTTACCCATCAAATTCAAAGTCAGCCTGTGGCTGAAGCAAGAAATAAGAAAATAAGGAAAGAGGCACTTTAAGAACCTTTGCATGACTTCAGAGGTTTTTCTGAAGTCAGAAGGATTGTGTTAAGAACCAGAACCATCATGACTCATACATTCCTAATCAAAATGCTGGGTGAGTGAAAAACTCTTCGGTCGTACAGAGACTGAACTCTGGCTTCTTACAAGAGAAAAATAACACACCCAAGAGGAAGCACTTCAATAATGGATGTGCTTTTCTTTTATCTACATGTAGGAACAGCAGGAAATCTATGTAGCTGGCACTAATGGAGAGCATCAGTATGTCAATAATTGCTAATGAGAAAGCAATAGTGCACTTGTCCTGAAGTGACTCATCTTCCTTTCTGCTTTATCACCCTGTGTTACAATGGGAAAGGAATAGTGTAAATTTTAGAATTCTATTCACTAATAGATCATTTTGATAGTAATGCTTTCAAGTGCCTTTTTTGGTATGAATTCTGTCCAAATGACTGTGCACTTGCTTACATTTAATCTGCAATCTAGGATCCTTTTTTTATTTCTTCTGAGCTTCATTCAAGCAACAAAATAAAACTTTGTTTGCATCACATGTTTAGTTTTCCTTTCCACATCTGTGAAAGGGTGCAGCCACACTGGAATTCAACATAAAACAGAGATTTAAAAACAACCAATGCTTTCATCCTCAAAAACTGCATAACCCTTTCCAGCATAGAACTGCAATACTCTAATTGAATAAAACTTCTCATTCAAAAATTATTGGTATATTGACCCATTCATACCCAGTTATTTAATCCAAAGATTGTATTCAGCAGTTCCCTCTGAGTTGCTTTCTGAGGGAACAATTACACAGCTGTTCTTGCTGCATTCTTGTGTAGGCTGAAAGCAGTCTAAAAATTCTACCATTAATCTACTGTAACTACAAACTGCAGTTCCCCAGGTTGTTCATGGGGCATACCCTTTGCAGAGAGGTTGATGAACCAATACATACACTTGACACTAATGTTGTGCTTTGGCTAAACTTATTTATAGCTGTGTGCATGCGTATACCCAGATGCATGCATACGTCTGTATGGTTTGTTTTATAAGCAGGGCTCTGGATCCCAGCCACATTGCAGTGCTAATGATATCTGTCACTGCAACAAGTTTTTGTAGCTATATTATCTGGGCACCTTGAAAATCAAGGATTTTAAAAGTACAGTGCCAGCCTTACTGTGCTCCTTGGCTTCAGCCAAGTGGTGTTTCTGCACTAACAGACACCAATCATTATTTAATAAAGTTTGATGCTCATATTTTGTATCTCTTTTTTTATGGACTTTTTACTGCTAAAGTTTTAAGCTCTAAACTAGCTAGTAAGAGAGTGATAACCACAAAGAGAATGAATTGATTTCAAAATACTTTGACATGAAAAACAATCTGTCAGCAACTGGTTCACTGACATTGCTTAGCAACTGTGCAGGATTGCCATCATTTCTATTTCCACTGCTGGTTTTGTATGCATTTGTATATGCATATATGCATGCACATATCTATACATATACCAACCAGAAAACTATGCAGTTTTGACCACTTGGCTGTCACTGGTTATTTCTGCCCAGTGCAGGGCAAGGTGAGCCCTGCTGCCAGGGAGCTGGGCTGGAGGCAGGGCCAGCTCCAGCTGGGGGATGTGGGAGGATTATTGGGGGAACAGAGAGAAAAGAAACAGTTCCTCTGCCTATGCTGCCACATTTTTGATCCATGTCCACATCAAAACATCACTTTATTTTTCATTCCTAAATGTAACAGGCAGCTTCCTCCCCTCATATCATGCATCTACAAACACTTTTCTGGATTAAACTTCTCAGGTCTTCTAGGCAGCAAAGGTAATTGAGATATCAGTAACTTCTGCAGCCAACATGCCATGCATACTCAATATCAGTTTCATCATTAATATCAGATGCCTGCTAAATACTGTCACTGTCACCCTGAAATATCCCACCCTCAACCCAGAGTGCTTAACAAGTAAACTGTGGCCAGCTCCTTAAAATCAAAGCCTGCAGAAGGGAAGTTTTAGTGGTTAACAGATCAGGCCTTTGAGAAGGTGAGCAGGAAATATTAATCATCATCTCTCCTCTCTTTAGACAAGGGTAGCAACAGCAGAGGGAATTGCGCATGGTGCAGTTCACTCTGCACCATATACATAATTTATATTTTTCCACTCTGGTTTTGCGTGCACATTTTTGGACTTGGGATTGGTTTTGTAACATGGAAGCAAGAGAGAGGATGAAAAAAAAGCACTGCAGCAGTCTTCTCCAGCCCCACTTTTTACCCCGGCTCGCCATCTCTGATGCACAGCCTTCACAGGCCAGTGAAACAGGATTGCTACCCAGTATGCATACGTAGATATGTATACATGCATATGTGAAAAGATGCTTGTCGTGGTAAAAGGAAAAAAACCAAAAAAAGATGTTTTCAATGGACCATCTCTTTCTTAGTAAAATGCCTTGGCAGAGAATTACTCTAGCACTTTGACAAGGATTTCCTTTTGTGCAGACAGCCTAGTGAGTGTTTACAATTCCTGGAGAAGTTAAAAAAAAAAAAAGCTGAGAAACACACTTCTTGCTGACGTGCTCTCCTGCTCGGTGAGGTTCGACATACACAGCCAGTAAGTGCCAATAAAGGACCCCTCCTTCCCAGAGGCAAAACATGTAAGGCACTTATTTTGAAAATAAGGTACAGTTCCACTTCCTTTTGGCAAATAAACTCTCCACTTTATATTTATCTGCCCCTGTTGCGTCCGTTACCATACAGGAAGGTTTATCAAGGCATAAACAGGACAACATACGCAACGTGCTTGGTCCTGCAGGACCCATCCCGAGAAACTCTCCTTTGCAAGCTTGAGACTATGCACATGGATGCCATCATCTTTCTGGACACAGACACTTCAGACCATCTGCCTGAATTACCCAACTCTTCCTCCTATTCAGCTCGTGTGCCTTTAGAGAAAATCCAGGCATTACCGCCCATGCCAGCCCTCCACTACGGACTCATAAGGAACCACACCATGATCTGCAGTGGTTGCAGGGAGTTTCTCATCTCCCTGCCGTGCCTCTGGCTCCCTTCAAAAGCAAACAGCTTCGCGTGTGACTTTGCAATCTGAGAATGTGAACTAGTCGGCAGGACATTGGGGTAAATATAAATCTGGTGCTTACCCACAGGCAGTCCCTCGCAGTCTGACATCGTGGAAGGCGTCCTCCTCACCAAGGGCTTCAGAAAACCACAGCAGGAATGTAAGCGTGGATCCCTCTGCTTGCAAAAGCAGGGGGGGGAAGATATATCTAACAATTTACAGCCACCCTTCTCTTACACTCTACATCTACCCACCCAGGGAGCTGTAGCAACAGTCCCGTCCCTGCCTTCTCATTATGGGATGTAAAGATAAGAATGTGCTTTTGTGCCAAAAGAGTGTGCTATTGGTGGATAAATTTGTTGTCATCCCTCCCCTTCGCAGAGTTTCCTCTTTAATGTCACAGAGGCACATTACCCTGTCGGAGAGGCCATCGAATATTTATGAAACAGCTTTTAAGAGCTAAGCTGCTCTGGAAAATAGGCTGGTTGCAGTGCAGTGGGGTTGGTGGTGGGAGCTGCACCACCGGGGCGGTCCTGCTTCCTGGGGGGGCTTGGGGATATGCTCTGTATCTGATATCTTGCTCTGTACCTTCTCAGTCTGCAGGTTAAGTAAGGGTCCGAGCAGAAATACTTAGTGCTGAAGAGGGGGCAGGAGCCAGGATGTATCTCTTTAAGGCAGAAAGAAAAAAAAAGAAAATCTTCTGTTTATACTGCAATGTCTGAGAAATAGGGTTTATGATGTTTCATGGTATATAGCATTATTGTGAGTGCAGATTTCCTTGAAACTTTATGGCTTATGCCTGCTTTAGATATGCTGCTTTAATGTTGTATTGTGAAGCATTTTGTGACTGCTCCTACAACTTATTTTTTAATCTTTGGATATCATTATGTGGGTTTTGCTTGGTATGAGATTTCCAGGAATGTCCAGCCAGTAGAGAGTATCCCTGCACACTGGTGTGTTCATTAGGCACCTTAAAGAAGTGTAAACAAAGGCTCTATCAGCATTAGAACCATTGTAGGCTTGGCAGAGAGATGTGGGGGGCCAAACCCCAAGGAGGTTTGGTTTGCTGTCACTTTTTCTCCCAGGAACAGTCAGGGACATCTGAGCTTTACCTGACACAGATCTTTAGTGTCTGAACCCTTCACAAATGATGGGCTTTCAGACCCAGAACCAGTGTGAGGGCTGGGAGGAGAGGGAGGCAAGGGGGAGTCTATCAGGGGGCTCTTGGGAACTACTCCCAGCCCCTGTGGTAAGGCACAGCCCCTTGGGGAAATGAGCCATTGGAGCCCCAGGGACAGCTTTCTTCAAAATGCCTTGAAGGAAAATAGGTTTAATATACATGAAGTATGCTAGGAGCTTAGTACATTTGAAAAGTTTGGGCTGGTCTTACTTAGATGCTTCAGTCTAAGCACCCAAAGCCTGACACTGCTGGCTCTACCTGCTTTCTCTCTGATGAGAAGCCCTTTAATACTCTGCTGGTTACTCAGCAGCACAGTGAGCCACGGATTCAATTCAGGATGTCAGGCCAGTGACTAAGAAGCTAAAATAGCAGCAAATATAGATAGGTACATGTTCCCAAAACCACCCCTCAGCTTGCCTGTATGAGGTTGGGCAAGTAGAGACTGTGGTGTCCCACAGCCATTGGGGTTTGCCAGCATGAAGATCTGTTGGCTTCACTCTGACAGAGAAAGTCCTTGCCCATGGGTGCTTCTAGGTCTACTAATGCAACAGTATAGAGATATTCCCTGGTGTAAGGCTCACCTGGATGGCAGCTCTGGGGAGAAACAGAGCCCCAGGCTGTGCTCCTTGCCTAAGAGGCTGTATAAAGGGGAGAAGTGCAGGGCATTGTGCTTTGCCTCCACCCTTCTTCCAGCTACAGACTCAAGATGTGGTTTCTACCTATTCTGAAACACAGGGTTACATGGAGATGTCAGGTGTTAATCTAAGTGCACATTTGTAGGGAAGAAAGCCTAAACCAGTTGGGGGGCCTTTCTTCCAGTGCAGTTTCACCGCAGAAACATATTGCTCCAATGTATGTGAATCAAAGCTTTCTTAGCTTGACCCTGTGCAAAAGCAGGCTCCCAGTTCTGCAAGCACTTACATGTCAATTTAACTTCAAGCCCTACTGAAGTTCCTGGAACTACTCTCAGTTATAAAGTTAAACATATGTGTAAGTATTTGCAAGATCAAGGGCTCACCATTCTTATTTGCATTCATGGACCAAACAGCTGCAGCAGATTTTGAAGGTACTTCTCACAGCTGTGTACTGGTGCTCCTCCACTGAAGGTTGAAGCCCTCCAGCAGATCTGGCCAAGTACCTGCAGTGAAAGCACACTAAAACAGATTAGTGTCTTAGCTCTAACTCATCTTCACAGAAATTTAAGAAATCTAAGCTTCAGTCACCTCCATTATGTTGTCCTTGGCCAAATCTGCTACAGGGGGTCAACAGCTTCTGGAAGAGAGACAGAGAAGCCAGAAGAGAATATTGGGGAGGGAGGGCAAATACATCTTAAACTATCACAGCAAAGTTGACAAGTGCTTGTCTGCCAGAGCCATTAGTAGGATTTGGCCTGCCAGAGCTCTTCAGTGAAACACTAAAGCATGAATTTATCCACAAGGTCAAAAGTTGAACAAATTAGACCTAATTCTTACAATGATATTCACAAAAACCTTCCTTTGATGAGGACTACTCCAAGTAAAAAATCAGCTTTGATCCCTTAATACACTAGTTATAATGCTAGTTTTTGAGAGGTTATAAGGCCTTTTTTAAGAATAAAACTGAGCATTTCTTTTAACTTCTCTGTCTCTCAGCCTGAAGAGAGCCATGCTTGCTCCTGGAGAAAGGCCAAGCCTGGAAAATGTAATTCTAGAAGAAGAAAGCATGGGGAACTTATGAATAAGCCTAATGTCTGTCATGGAAAAAAATACAAAAGCCAAGAATTGAGCTGAACAGTAAAAGGTGAGAAGTAAAGCATGTATTATTTTAGAGGGTACTTAAGTGATGTGGGAAATGTGTGAAATATCTGTCTATAACTGCTCTTACTTGAGCTTTCCAAGGAACCTGAAGGATGCTTGTCCCTCAACACACAGTGACAACTGGTCATGAATCTCTCTGCTTCATACTACTACCCAACAGATAGTCTTCTGCCTAAAATACATGACAAATAACATAAGTGGGATGGTAAATATAATGTATGGAAGGAAGTCATTGTTGCATGTCCTGAGGAAGGTTTATGTGGACTCCTGTGGAAGACAGTTACATTGCCCTGATGCATCTTTGAATACTTAAGCACTTGTGAGAGCAGCCATGCCACGCTCTGGCGCTTTCCAGGAAGAAATACAAGTGCCTTGTTTGCTGTTCATGCCACAGATCCTACAAATAAGCCACAATCTGGACTGTGCAAAGGGCTTTTGAGATACTAAGGACCTGGACCTGAGTTGATATGCCTGGCGAAAGAGGACTTATGTGAGGAAACCTAAGTGCAGGGCACCTACAATGGTGCTTATGCTCCCTGATATAAAGGCCTTGTAAAATCTTGTCTTAAAGAGTTTAAATCCCGTGAAGGGTCAGAATTTTCCCCATAACCTAATGGGCTCAGCCATTTGACTGTGCAAAAAGCTAGATTTACCCAAAAGCTCCCAGCTGAACCAAGGCTTTTGCTATTCCTGACTCACCCCTCACTCAGCCACAGATGGAGCCAGTCTCATCCAAACCTCATAGGAAAAGCAGGGAGCTGCACTTCACACTGTGGGACTTTAGGCCCTGCCAGACACTGACTGCCTGCTAACATTACTGGTGGAAGGGCTTTCCTAGGCCTGTCACCACTGTAGGAGCTCAAATGAATTGTTGTCCTTCCCTCTGCCTTTCTCTCTCCTGGCAGAGGGAAATCATGAGAAATAAGAAGGATTTCTTTAGCTAACCAAGTCATATTTGATTATTAAAGCTTCAATTCTCTGTGAGATTGAAGCAAGTGCCTTACTGCCTGCTTCAGCAGGCGTTTCTATCTCCCATCAGTGTGATTTCCACGCTGTTTAAATAGAGAATGGCTGAAATGCACTTCTCCCTTCTAATTTATGCAAATTCCCTTGGGTTTTTTCCTGCTCTGTGAAGAGATTTCTGCCTGTTGGGTATGGGAGGATTCTCAGCCTGGACAGGGGGAGGGGAGGGAAAGGGCTAGGAAAGAAACTGCAGGCTGATATAAGCAGGCTGGCATCAGGACGTGCGTGACCTTCTCTCATAGCAGTGAAGAGTCCAGAATGCAATCCTGTAGGTGGGAATGGTCCCCAGGCATGGGGATGGTTCTGAAGAGACAACCCATGCTCAGACAATCTAAATATTCCTGCCAGCACAGACAGAGAAGCTGGATAAATTCAGGACATGCTTTAAGTCTTTTGCTCCTAATGTTGTTTTCGTTGGGAGCCATGGTTAGGAATTTGTTAGCAAAGACAGTTTTTTCCTTTTGAAAAGCCCTGAAGCTGGTAGAACCACAAGCCTTTCTATCCCCTAGTGTAAGGGGTAAAACTCACCACAGCTTTTGATTTGCAGCCAGATAAAGTGCAGAGAAGAAGAGGGGACCATCCTGGCTAACCACCATCCACCCACTGCTAGCCCAGCATCTCTGGACTCGCTGGCAGGGCCTCGCTGCAGTCCTAGCAGTATCTATGGGACCAGCAGACCAAACTGAAGATCTGTGGAATGCTGTGCCACATGCACATGCAGCAGAAGTTACTCCAGAGCTCTGATCAGACAGGCCTGAACTTTTGCACAGAGATCAGCAGAAGCCTGCCCTGAGGAAGGCAACCAGGCTTGGACTAGAAACCAAGCACTCAGCAAGTCTCAATAATTGGGATTTTATTTCATTATTGTTTTCTAACACAGTCTGCTCACTTTTCAACTTGATGGACGGGGAGCATAATAATACAGTCACAAGAGAAGACGATGCACTGACAGGATCTCATGGGGGTGCATCCAGTGAAGAGAAAGCAAGTGAAAAAGGCAAGATACATCTGACAGTTAGAACAGACCTCTAGGAAACAACAAAAGTAATAGCAGCCTCCCCAAATAATGAGGTATATCATCATTTTGCATTATTCTGTATTTTGTTAATATTTTAACAACAGAATTTTCATTAGGCACTATTGAATCTGAGCTTTGTATTCAAGAAAGAAAACATCTCCATCATCTCCTCTGATGTCATCCCAGAGAGAAGATTAGAAGATTAACTATGTCAGGTGACACCAATCCAATGGCAGGGGAAATAATTTTACACATTCAAAGAGAAAATGGGGGAGAAATTCCACTTATCTCCAAGAAATGGGAACCTTACCAGTGATAATCACTAGTTCACAGAGAAAGCATTTTACACAAATGTGCAGTTATACAGTAAATAAAATAAGAAGATCAAAGACCTGGAAGAGGATTTATCTTAAAGAAGAAATGAGTTCATAGTCTGAATCTCAGTGGCATTTCAGTTTCATCTAATTTATGAGTGGTTGCACTCTCTAGGGAGGAGTTATGAAAGGCCACTGAAATTATGTGAGGAAATAGAGAAACTACATCCAAAAGACAAAATTTGCTTCTGAGCTGTCGTAGTTGCTTCTGGCAATGTCTCCTGACACACCACGTACCAAAATGAGCCTGTCTTACTGCTCAAGTGCAATGCATTTACATAAGGATGGAAAGAAGTTGGGCACAACAGCGTGAGCCCAGCTTTTGGTATCTGCTGATACATGCAAGTGGCTCTTTGCTGGCAGGCTCTGCAGGAGTCACCCAGCACAGGAGGGCTCAGGTTGAAGCTGTTTTTCCATTGATACGTTGTAGATTTTCATATACAACTGCAACTAGCATTAATGGGAGTTCCCTTTGTGAGTGTTCCAGGGATTTCTGAATAGTCTATTGGTGAACTCAAAAACCTAAGGAAAAGCTACATTATTCTGTCTGATCTTGCTGCTTCTGGGTTTAGTGGCATTATAGCTGTTTATTTCAGTGGGATTGAGCTTTGCATAGCTGAGCATAGCTGGATTTGCTCTGTACAGATCTGGTGGAAAAAATGAGTGTAGTGTCCTGAATGTAAATATTACAGTATCAAGTGGTGGGATTGAGGAGAAGGTGAGAATCTTGCAAACCTGGTTTGGCAGCTGCAAAAGTAGCACTCAGGCAAACAGATGGTTTGCAAGGAGACAAGTCTTTGAAAGATTCACAAATTAATGATCTCTGCCAGATTTTTAGTGGATCCTACCAAAATTCATATAAATCAGCCTAGCTGGGTAAGGAGCTGGAGACAAAAGGAATCAGTAACTTTCCTAGACAGCTTGTGTATTCAAAGTTAGCTGAAAAAAAGCTTCAGAGCTTGCAAATCCCAAGAGGAATTACAGAGGCATAGTACCATCCTTTTGGAAGGCAAAAGCCACAACGTTCATCATGTACTGTCAGTGCTCTGGGGACTAATTGCAGCTGTCCATGATCAAGGGAGTTGATTTAGTGATAAAGGAAGGTGAGGTGTCAGACACAGTAAATTACTGGCTCATCTTGGGAACACTGAAATGTGTTTTGAGGGATTGAAAGCCTCCTCCTTCC
The DNA here is from genome assembly GCA_013399015.1 of Galbula dea. Taxonomy (NCBI): domain Eukaryota; kingdom Metazoa; phylum Chordata; class Aves; order Piciformes; family Galbulidae; genus Galbula; species Galbula dea. The sequence continues at coordinate 698,880 of VWZX01009335.1, forward strand.
ATCAAAGGTCAGAGAGAGCCCACACCTTCACCTACCTTCAGTCTTTATTAAAACCAGGCCCAGATAGGATGTTACCAATGCAGAATGTTTACAACAGCCAAACTCAGTCTTACCTTCTAATAAATGACATCTCATTTCCATTCTCATCTCCAAGACTTTCTTCCTGCTCAGTGCTATGTCAAGCATAACAAGATGCTTTCACCGAGCTGAAAATATGTCATTAAAATTGTCACTGGCCAAGGCTAGCCACAACAGGTAACGAAAAAATTGGGGCTTCACCCCAAACTTGGAACTATGCTTTTGGGAATGACCATCAGCAGAAAGAGAGCACCAGAGAGATCTGATAATCCTCCAGCTGATCATCTGCTCAGCTGATCTTCTCTACAAAAGTGACTGCTGTCTCCACAACACTGAGTGAAGGTCTGCCACGCTAAGAGACAGAATTAATTAATTAGCAATTTGCTAATGGAATGAGAGTTGAACAGCAGTGGAAATTATTCATTAGGGTATCTGTCAAGTCTGTAACATGGTGCATTTTACAACCCAATTTCATTTGCTTCTTTGAAAATATTCCTCTCTGGTGTTTGACAGCAGGAATGATTTGGGAGGAGTTTTCATTCTTAGTCACTGGGAGCTGCCTCCATCCTACCATAAACACAGCCACAATTAACGGAAGCGGTGACCTTGTTGGCAATTTCTGCAAAGAGGACAAGACTCCTTGGGAATAGTGAATAAAGCAGATTATTACCACATAAGTGACCTCTGTTAGTCACATTGGGGGTGAGGCATGTTGCTGGGGCAAAAGGAAAGCTCACTTGTGACTGCTTTAATAGAACATAATTAGTATTTTCAAGCAGTTTTTATTGAAAACAGGATTGGATTTGGTTTAGCTTCTCCAATACTGATGTTTTACACTACAGGCACCTCCAGCTGTCCCAAGATGAAATTCAAGACCACCTTGATATTATTAGACTTTGAGGGTGGGAAGCCTGTGTTAAGATACACAGTGAGGACTGCAGCACCTCAGTCCTGAGCTAGGCAGTGCAGGGTGACAGGCACTCAGACCCTCCGTGGGGATCTCCCTTTCCACACAAAGAGCAGGAAATCCTGGAAGGGGATGAAGTGACTTTCCTACTGTCACTCTGTGAGGCTGTGGGCTATGGCAGGGTGGCAAGGGAGCCTGGTCCCTGCTCCACAGTGGGCAAGGGGCAAACAGGAGAATTCACTAAATTAAGCTGTCAAACTGAAGTGTTATTTATAAACAGGAAAATCTCAGTAAAGCTCATTTGCTTATTGTTATTAAAAAAACAAAAATGAAGTTATAAGTCTGTGTTTCCATTCAATGCTCAGGAAAAAAATGTGAGAATCTTTGTTTTTATTTCTTTTTAAAATTCTCAATGAGTAAAAATATATTTTTGCCTGGCAGACTGATGGTGCACCTGGCACTGATCTTTGGAGTTTGGGTTAGGAACAGCTGCTGCAAGAAAAGGGCCTTTAGGTATGTAGCATCCTTTCACTTCACCAAAACCACTGCCTCAGTATACTAAAGTGATGCAGCTGGTTCAGGAGACCCCTTTGTACACTCACCAGCCTGGCTGCAGCTGCCTCAGAGCTGGCGCAGTTTTGTGACTTGATTGGTGTTCATCTGGCTGAGGTTGCTCTCCAGGGTAAGCTGCAGTCACTTCTGTGACTGAAACATCTTACAACCATTCCTGAGATACTCAATAGGCTAGCAGCAAGTGCTTCTTTCAACATATGAGCAAATGCCTCAGCCTTCCCTGGGAGCTGGAGGCATTCAGGAAGCACAGATCAAATGTTTTATACTTTAAAATTGTATGGACAAGCTTCCTTGCAGTTTCCTAGTTTGACAGATGAAGCTGCTTCCTCCTTCTCACTGCAGTTCTTCTCATCCAGGGCTAATCTGAGGACTGAATTTCTCCCACTGCCATTTCTGCACATAGACATCATACCCTCACTGGAGTGGAGCACTCAGGGGAATCCCAGTGTTTTCACATGCAGTTAAACAAACTCGATGGCTTCCATCTCAGGACAGAGCCAGAGTTGCTGCTACCTCACCACATCCGCTGGGGCTGCCTCTTGCAGTTCTCAGTGATGCCTTGTCCACATTGTGCCTTCAGTCCCCTTAGGCACAAACCCAAGTCAGTTCTCCTGCTCTGTTTCCTGGGTCTGTTCCTCACTTATCACTTTATTATGCCACAGAAATGACCTGAATTAGTAGTAGCAGGTTAACACTTGCCTCTGAAACCCTGGGATAAAGCTAATGAGGAGAGTCTGCACGTAACATCATCCCTATCTTGTGCAGAGCAGAGCCAGATGTGCTGAAGTGCCATCCCAGGCTACACCTGCAGCAGCTAATGTGGACTAATCAGGAATTCTGGCATTCTTGAAGTAGAGTATCAGTTTAGAGTTAGTTGCATTTGATCACAAAATTACACTTAAAAGTTACAAAACCTTATTAATGATCAGATGTTAAACTTACATGCAACAGAGCATAGGAGCCCAAAGGCTGCAGAGCTAAAAATTAAACCACCATTGATTTTTTTTTTCTTTTAATTTAGAAAGCAGCAGAAGCCCAAGAGAAATCTGTCTCACAGCAGAGCCTACATCTAAGGAAATTCCACGTATGGTCAAATGTCAAGTTGTTTCTTTTCCAAAGGGTAAAGTGGTAATCGTATTTCCATTTGGAGAGGAGATTTTCCCTTCCAGCCAAGTTTTTTCAGTGGGGGAAGGGAGTAAGAGAAAGCAAAGTACTTTCCTTTTAGCACACATGCATTCAGAAACTTGGCTGCTCATTTTTTAAAAGGTTATGGCTCCCTTCCTTGCTCCTCCCTGTGGGCACAGCCTGGCCAGCCACACCTTTGGTGATGGTCCTCCCTTCCTAAGGCCTCCCTTCTTCTTCTGTGAGATCCTCAAATTAAAGCAAGCCCTTGGAAAGGCTTACTTTGGATGGGAGTCACTAAGACTCTCATCCACCCATTTACAGGCAGAGTTTGGCCTGGTGCTTTCTTGCCAGTTTAATGTTCCTTTTCATTGCTGTTTCCCCAAGAAACAAGATTTGCACAATCCCTTCAGTAACAGATCTTCAATCCACCGGTTAATTCCAAGCAACAACGAAGTCTGAAAGGCATTGAAGTTCCTACTGTTTCCAGAAAACAGTAGGGACTCTGTTAAAGGGGAGAGATTGTACTAGTGTGAGGCTTCCTGACTTAGAGACAGGCTGGCACTGTGAAACACAGTCAGTATGTGTGGCCAGGCTGACCATGCAGCACTCACAGAGCCCCGAAGCTGGCTCACATGTGCCACCTCCATCCCTGCCAGCAGCATGGATAGGGTTCTGAGGACATAGGAGAAAGGTGGGTATCTGAAAGAGAAGGCTGGGGTATCAGGCAGTGAGGGGTGCTAGAGAGGTGATGGGAGACTGCTGTGACGTGGTGGGGATGCTACAGATAACTCAGGGGGGAAACAGGCTCTCTGAAGCTAGAAAAACAGGGAGGACAAAAAGTTCATAGCAGGCAAGCATTCATTAGAGCTGTAGGGATGCAGACACTGTTCCTGTTACAGCAAGCAGCTTGCCTAGAGCCCACTGCCCACCTACTCCACACACCCAGTAGGGCTGTGCTTGGCCTCAAACCCATTCCCATAGGGATCAGCCCTTTCAGAAGGAAGTTGAAAGTATGTCTGTCTCTAGAAGTCACCTTCATCACCTTCTTCCCTGACTCTCCTACTTCCACTGCCCACCCTTCTGCACCACTCAGAGGCAAGAGCCAAAGCTTTCCCAGCTGCAAATCCTCCTTCCTGGCCATTTCACTACTTCACCAGGTCACCACTAACCTCGGTGGAGAGGCCCCAGCTCTCCCAGCTCTCCTAGCTCTCCCTTCCATTTCCTCTGCTCACTGCTATTTATTGCTTGGCGGTATCCAGGGGAGGAATGCAGCCTGTCCCAGGGAAAGGGCTCCTGCCAGCAGGACTCAGCAGGCTAAGTTTAGTTCCTGGCTCTGCCAGGGATCACCTCTGCAACACTAATCAAAGATTAAATTTCTCCCTGCCTCAGCTTCCCTCTGTAGATAGCGAAGTTTCCCCTTGTAACTTCTTTGGGGCAGGAGCAGGTTTATACTGCTTGTTAACTCTGTGCCTATTGCTGGAGCTTGTGCCCTGGCTGAGATCTCGATCTACTACTATAATTAGTACATTTGTGTTGTTTTTATTAATGATCTTGTTACACTTTTGATATGAAATACAAAAATACTAAGTAGAGCTAAATTATAATTATTCATATTTTTCTTCAGTATTTTGTATGGAGTTCCATTGAAATTGTAATTCTCCACAATACAACAAATAAAATTACTCTGGGATTGCTCTCACAATTCTAGATATTGATGTGAGAGCTGATGTGGCCACAGAAAATCTATCAGTCTTAGAGCCCTTTCTGTGGGTTCCCCAGAGGTCAGCCTTTGGAGACGTAGCCTGTGTTTTGGGAATGAAAGGACAAGGGACTATGAGCAACAGGAGAAGAAAACCCACCATGTATGAGAGGAAGACTTGGTTTGATGCTGTCTCTAAAAAATTGCTCAAACAATACATTAAAATGCAAACCTCTTCTATCACATACATATTTCATCTGCACCTTAGAACTGTAATTAATGGCACAGGAGGCTTCATTTGACAAGCTGTCCTTAGGGCAGACTTTTTACTTCTATCTACATTAACAATGCTCTCTGCTACTGTTTCACTTGGCAAAATTCCTCCTCAGCTTTGCCTTGCTCCTTAGCAGACAGGTGAGCAGATGTGGGGCTAATCCACCTTCCTCTCTCTGTTGGTGAATACTTCCCTTAGATACAATAGAACTAAAGAGAATAATTTTTCAAAGATGGAAGAAGATGCACTGGGACACACACAGCAGGAGGTGAAAACTACTGTTTGTAAATCCTGACTGCTTTGTGAAATACCCAGTGCTAATTCAAACTTAATAGAATAGAAATTGAACACCATGGGCAAAGTGAGTCCCTGGTGCAGCACCAGTAGCCCACAGGCAGATGATTATCAAATCACTGAACTTATGCCAGGAGTGAACTTGACCCATGTTGTTATGTGGCATCTAACAGTGTGTCCAGGAAACCTGAAATACATCACACACATCCAAGCACAGATGTTCTGGTTGTGGCTGCTGCTCTAATGCATGTGGCTAGTTATTAGCTCTTCAGCCCTTGTCATCCCTGATTTTTCTGGTGGTCATTTACCTACATCCTTCTCATAATGATAATGGTCATTTACCTTCATCTTTATGAAAAGGTTACAGAGGCTCTCCAAAAATATAGAATCATAGAATATTCTGAGCTGGAAGGGACCAACAGGGATCATCTAGTCTAGCTCCTAACCCTGTGCGGGACACCCAAGAATCATACCACGTGCCTGAGAGCAATGTCCAGGCGCTTCTTGAAATCAGTCAGGCTTGGTGCTGTGACCACCTCCCTGGGGAGATTGTTCCAGAGCCCAACCACCCTCTGGGTGAAAAACCTTTTTCTGATATCTAACCTAAATCTCCCCTGACTCAACTTCATACCATTAACATGAGGAACAATAAAGCAATTTGGTTTATGTGCCTACTTAATATTGCATGAGCTGTATTTTTTCTATCCAGCTGAAATGGAAAAGAAAAAAAGAAAAAAAAAAGTGGTAACCTTCATGTAAGATCAGCCTGATGTAACACATGCTCATACAATGTGTACTGAATCCATCACAAGGCAAATAACTTGCAACCGTAAGGAGAATTGACATGCTCAGCTCACTCCCTGAAATGCCTATATACCAATGCATACAGCATAGGGGATAAACAGGAGGAGTTAGAAATCCATGTGCGGTCAAGGGGTTATGATCTGGAGACACTGTAGGACAGCTCTCATGACTGGAATGTGCTCATGGATGGCTATGTCCTTTTCAGGAAAGGCAGGTCTATAAGGCGTGGTGGGCAAGTTGCTCTTTACGTTGGAGAGCAACTAGAATGTCTTGAGTTCTGTCCAGAGGTGGATGAGAGGCAAGTTGAGAGTTTATGCGTGCGAATTAAGGGGCAGGCTGGCATGGGTGATACTGTAGTGGGTGTTTATTACAGGCCACCTGATCAGGATGAGGAAGTTGATGAGGCTTTCTCCAGGCAGTTGACAGTGGCTTTGCAATCACAGGCCCTGGTTCTTGTGGGGGATTTTAACTACCAAGATGTTTGCTGGAAAGCCTACTCAGCCAGCCATTCCCAGTCCAGGAGGTTCCTCCAGTGCATTGATGATAACTTCTTGTTGCAAAGGGTGGATGAGCCCACTAGGAGGGGAGCACTGCTGGACCTGGTACTCACTAACAAGAAGGGTCTGATTGAAAAGGTAGAGGCTGAGGGCAGCCTTGGCTGCAGTGATCATGAGATGGTAGGATTCAGGATCTTGTGTGGCAGGAAGAGAATACCAAGTAGGATCACAACCCTGGACTTCAGTAGGTCCAACTTTGATCTTTTCAAGAAAATGCTAAGGGAAATCTCATTGGACAGGGTACTAGAATATAAAGGGGCCCAAAAGAGTTGGTTATCATTCAAGGACCACTTCTTCCAAGCTCAAGATCAGAGCATCCCAACATGTAGAAAATCGAGGAAGGGAGCCAGGAGACCCACATGGTTAAGTAGGGAACTGCTGGGCAAACTCAAGTGGAAGAAGAGAGTCTACAGGTCATGGAAGGAGGGGGTGGCCACATGGTAAGAGTACAAGACTGTTGTCAGAGGCTGTAGGGAGGCAACTAGGAAAGCTAAGGCCTCTCTGGAGTGAAACCTTGCAAGGGAGGTCAAGGACAGCAGGAAGGGCTTCTTCAAATACATTGCAGGAAAAACTAACACTGGAGGCAATCTAGGCCCCCTCCTGAATGAGGTGGGTGCCCTGGTGACAGATGATACAAAGAAGGTGGAGTTATTGAATGCCTTCTTTGTCTCTGTCTATGCTGTTAGAGACTGTGCTCAGGAGCCTGAGACCCCTGAGCCCTCAGATGTTGTTAGGATAATGGAGGAGTTTTCCTTAGTTGAGGAGGACTGGCTTAGGGAGCAGTTAAGCCATCTGGACATCCATAAATCCATGGTCCTGATGAGATAATGGTCCATAAATCCCATCCATCCATGGGTCCTGATGGGATGCATCCACGGGTGCTGTGAAGGAGCTGGCAGAAGTCATTTCCAGGCCACTCTCCATTATCTTTGGTAAGGCCTGGGAAACAGGAGAGGTGCCTGGGGATTGGAGGAAAGCAAACATCATTCCAGTCTCCAAAAAGAGCAAGAAGGAGGAGCCAGCTAACTATTTGGCACCAGAGAGTGATTTTTGCCTTGACTAGACCTTAGGATCATCTCCCTTGTGAGGAAAGGCTAGGGAGCTAGGGTTTTTTAGCCTGGAGAAGAGGAGGCTGAGGTGGAATCTTATCAATGTATCTGAAGGGAGGATGTCAAGAGGATGTAGCCAGGCTCTTCTTGATGTTGCCAATCAATAGAATGAGAGGCAACAGGCACAAAGTGGAACACAGGCAGTTCTACTTAAACATAAGGAAGAACTTCTTTACTCTGAGGGTGGCTGAGCACTGGAACAGGTTGCCCAGAGAGGCTGGGGAGTCTTCTTCCCTGGATATATTAAAAAACTGCCTGGACACAATCCTGAGTAATGTGATCTAGGGAACCCAGGTAGAGCAGGGGGGTTGGATTAGATGACCTCTGGCAGTCCCTTCCAACTTTAACTGTTATGTGATTTTGTAATTCTGTGAGTTATTTTGCAACCATGTGTTAGGATCTGAGCATCTTTGTGAGGATAGTATCATCTGTAAGGTCCCCAAAGCTTTGTGAAGATGAGGTGGGAGAGGGAGGCCAAGAATGCACCTTCCTGGTGCCACCACAGCCCCACTGACCTTCTGAAGCACACTCACCATTCAGCCCAACACTGCTGCACCACAGGCCGCTGATATGGCAGGGCAACACCTGGATCTGTTCACCTGGTGGGTACCAGTGACAGTGCCTGTGGATCTGGTGACAAGACTTACTTAGTTCTTCTCTCCATGTGAAAGCAGGGTTTCCTCTCTTTGTTGTGCTCACCCTACCTCCAGCATACAACACTGAGCACTCTTGCTCCATCTCTCGCTGGAAATGAACAGCAATGTCTGTGGTGATTAAAGATAATGAGCTGCTGATTAGCACTGGGGAACACAACTGAAAACATTTCATTTCATTTGCCTTTCTTGTAGAGTTAATTAAAATAAAACATAAAGCTTCTCAGCTGTATTAAAAGCCTGCTTAGCTCAAAACACTTCGGCTGAACAGGTTTGCAATTAATACTTGTGTTGACTTCCACCTGGTATTAGCATAACAAAGGAGACTAATAGCACCTTTCAGATGATTCCCAGTGATGTAGATGCTGTTTGGACTATTACTGCCTTGCTGCTGGGATGCTAGGGCTGCAGGGAAGGCTCAACATGGTGCTTCTTCCACAAGCACAAGGCTTCCCACAGAAGAAACACTAAGGGGAAATGTCCACTGACTGCCTGGCCTATGGTACTTATATTGAGCTTTATACTGTGCTTTGATATCTGTCAGTTGCTTAATCAGACTTTGTCCAGGAGGACTGTGAAAGCTGTGGCTGTAGTATTAGGGATTAGTAGTATTAGTATTAGTATCTGCTCTTTTTTGACCCCAGAATGATGGTTCAGAAACGTTAGGGTCATGTTTTAGTCTGAGAGCAGCACTGCCATCAGTGGGGCCAGGAAAGCAAAAATAATTATTCATATTTTTTTTAGATGATACATTTCTCTATGTATGCTTTGAGTTTATCAACTGCTTGTAAACCCTGTGGACATATATGACTGCCCTCTCCTGGAAGATGACAGAGTTGCTAGTGTATGCTTCCAACCAGCTGAACATTAGACCTATAGAAATTACACCTTTTGCTACTTTTAGAGTTATATCATGTGTAACTGCTCTTTTTTCGGTGTCCTGGTTTGACTTAGAACATAAGTAACTCTGTTCAGTGATTTTAGTTTTTTCCTAAAGCTCCTCTAAGTAACTGCACTTTCTGAAACTAACAGCATTGTTTCACAGACAGTGTCTGCTTCTAACAGTGGTAGGACCTAATGTTTAGATTTACTACCAGGGATTGGTATGCAAAGTAAGGTCACTGCTAAATCTTGTGTCTCACGTTGGGGGGTGCAGGATAAAAGCTGCACCTTCAGGGAGGAACAGACAGGACAGGTGACCCTAAACTGACCAACTGAAGTATTCCATTCCATCCATATACATCACAGGTGAGGGATCACGAGGGTCAAGCTCTTTTTCGATGTCCAGCATCTAATGAGAGCTCTGTCCATTCTGCCTGTGATCCTGATCCATGAGATCCTGAATCCAAACCCAGAATCCAGCCCCTGAATCTAGTTTCCATCTGCTGCTGAGTCTTCTTTGGGACTTCTGCCACAGCATCAGTGGTGATGATGATATAGTTGCAATCAGGGGGCATTGGATTTGATATTGGCTTTGTATGTATTTTTTAGAACTATTTAATTTTATTATTATTAATTTCTTTAAAGTAGTGTTAGCTTTCTTTTCCAATCCACAACTCTCTCTCTCTCTGTCTCATTCCTTTTTCCTTTCTAGGAGGGACTGACAGTAGTAGAGAGCATCTGTCACTGGATCAGTGGCTGACCTAGCCCTAACCCTTCACATTCAGCTACCAACACTATCATCTTACTAGATTTACTGAAAATCATTTTAGTAGCTGCTGCAGGCTACACCTACCTCTTAAGCTACATTCCCTCTCTCACCTATATATTAATCACAGCAATAACTGAGTGACTCTACTGAGTTTAATGAAGCATACACATAGATTTCTTATGCTTTTGCAAATTACCACATGGCTTTTTTAGCAGTTTCATAACAAAGCATAAAGAGAATTTGACTGTCTGTAAAGAACTGAGTAATTACTACAGGATGTTTTAACCAAAAACATATATCATGTTTTTATAAATGCTGAGTGAAAGAAATTGTATAAGTTTCTGTATAAATTCAGTTTTAAAGAGAGCAACAAACTTTTGTCCTGTTATTACTAAACATTATTGTTTGGTGCAGATATGAACTTTTCTTCTGGGCACCTCAGAAAGATCACACTTGAAAAATTCTCTTTGTCAAGACAGATTTTAGATGTAATCCATAGCACAAAGCTCCATCCTGGCTGATGTGGCTGCCTGGGTTGCACAAATCTTGCCCAGCAGAGACCCCATGGGGGCTGCTGCCACCAGGCTGGGCTGGCTGTAGGCTCAGCCCTGCTCTGCTGCTGCACTGAGTGATGCTGCTGGCACTGGGCTGTGCATTGCAGTGTCAAGGAACAGATATACCAGATACCCACTTTAAAACAGGACTGGTATGTGATGGAAGAGCAAGGCAAAGGCTGGGGCGTAACTTCTCAGAGCAGCACAGTTCACTTGCCTCCGTCATGGAGCAGAAAGGTCAGGTTTAGACTTCAGATCAAAATGTCTGGCCTAGTTTTGACTACCCTATGAAAATGTCTGCCACAACTAATTAGTCTCCAATGTGGAAAAGAGGATGTGTAGTTAATCATTTAGGAAGCTAAATGTTTGCCCCATGTTCAGTATTACATTTGCTGAGGTCTTTGTGCTTCTGAAAGTGTCTTGCAACATCTCCTGCAAACAGGTTGGCTTCTCTCAGTAGCACTGAGGGAAGTAATAAAACTAATCAAACTATTTTTTCCTCCTTTACACTGATATTACTGCATTAATTTTAACAGGGTCCATTCACACATGCAGGTATAGAAGAATTCCAGACTTCTCCTTTGCTATTTTGGAAGCTGACTTCAATCCAGAAAGACCAGAAAAGCATCTGTGTGGGTTTATTTAAACATTCCTTGTTTCCATTTTGTTCTTTTAACCTTCCAAAATTATTTTACAATAATTCATTTTAAGGGACTTTAGACATAAAAGAAAGAATCTAAAACAGGTAGATGTCCTTAATAGAAAAGAGCATCATATTTTAGAGTTCATACAAGAAAGCACTTGATTCAATGAGAATTAGGGGTCTGGCGGTGTCTTAGGTTAAATCATGGCATTAAAAATTTGGCATTGATACTATAGAGATACCACAAGAACAAATTTACTAGAAGAAGCAGGGATGAGCTGCAATCCTTCATTCTCCATTAACAGAGGCAGGGATGCTGCAAACCATAGGATGGGAGAGCAAATGCAGCCCTACCCCTGCTTCCATCCACAGGTTGCCGCACCGGTATCTGAGAGCCTGATGGATGGGAAAAGAAAACTCTAAACCTCTCAACTGTGTGGAAATGTTGTAAGTAGAATATTTAAACAAAGGAGCCTGTGTAACAGTGTCAGCTCATTAGGTTAAATCAGTTGGTCAAGGTAACAGGAGCAACTGCCACAGTCATCCAGACCAATGTCCAACTTTTCCAGCTGCAGACCAGAAAGACCAAAAAACATCCCATGCTCTACTGAACTGGTGGAAAAGCCAGTGTTGAGTGATAAACATGCCAGCTCATTCAAGTCTCTTGCCAAATCAGGCTAATCTTTCATGCAGATGCATGTGGTTGTCAACAACCAGCATTCTGTGAGAAGCTACTCTGCAAAAAGATGCTGAAGTGAAATGGAAATGGGTCAGTCACTTCTTCTGGGCAATACCACTGGAATCAGCAGGGAAAAAAGTAAACAACAAGTAGAAATGCACAGCAAAAGCAAAACGGCAGAGCATACAGATGTAGGCTCCATTAACTCATTCAGAGTGGCGATGTTGGCCTGCTAGGAAATTATTGTCCACTTTATGTCTTGATATTGGAAAGAAATTAACTAAAGGAACCAAGGTAGTTTTAGCACTTGAGCTACTTAATTATGCCTTTTAAAGTTGTTTTTGATGCCACAGAGCAAAGGATGAATGAAACACACTCTGAAGGTCCTTATTAGTCATTCCCTTCTCTGATGACAATAATAATTACATTGTCCTACATCAGAAGGAGTGTTTCTAGCGAATCCCCATACTCCTTGATAACATTTCCAGCAGGGCAGGCTGAGATATTGACGTGGGTAATTAGAGCTCTGGCTTCAGGATGCAAGAGTCACAGAGGTCAGCTGTGAACATCCCTTCTGGGCTGAGCATCCCAGCATCATTTCCAGAGGCTTATGCCAGATGTGAAAATTCTGAAATTGAGGGAAAGTCCAGCTCAAATTATTTGACTTCTGCTCCTCTGTGTGTGGACTGCAAGAGAATTTCCTTATTGCTCTCTGTAGACAGAATAGTAAATGAGACCTTCATCATATGTTAACCACTTAAAAACATCATTATCATCCTCCAGTCTATCCTTCTGCGTAATGTGCTGCATGATCTACAACACAAGCTGCTAGTACTGAGTATCTTGATCCTATTAAACCTTGAAACTTACCCACTAATGGTGCATGGCAAAAAAAGAACTATGAAAAGGCTGTGGTGTCCCAGCAGCACTTTGTGCCACTGACATTTCATCTGACACCTGGCAAAGTGAAACTGCACAGAAACCACATCTCACGAGCACCTGCACATGTGGCAGCAGCAGCTCTAGCGAGGCAGCACTCAGGCAATGGCAAATTGCAATGGGACTTCCCCTGTCAGCGCCTGACACAGACATGAATAATGAAGGCACTCATTAATCATTTACAAAATTGCTGTTCCTGTGGATTCGTCAGTATTAGAGACTCATGCTGAAGTCTTTCTCTTTAGATCCCTAAGTGCTTGTTTTTTTGTGCTCAGCAAGGTCACACTGTCCCTAGGTTGGGGAAAAGGCTCATCAGGCGGAGGAAGGAGATTTTGCAACCTGTAGCTCAGCCACTTTGACATCTCTGCCTTAGCTCACAAATCACAGCACTCGTCCAAGTACAGACTGCTAGTGAACCCAAAGGTTCAAATAGATGGGAATGTGCAAGGAAGTAAAAAAGAAGCTCATGTCTAAAAATGTAACTGTTCCTTTATCCATCACCTCTCAGTGTTCTGTCTCCTCAGCACACCCCTCTCTGCTGCCCTCCCAGCAACTTGTCTACCTTCTTCCTCCCTCTGTCCTTCACCCAGCGGGCAGGATACAACTTCACAAGCCCCGCAGAAATCCCCAGCTCCTCCGCAGCCTCCTCTTTCGCATACAGCCCTGGACTGCCTATGGACCAAGACCGGTCTCCTGTGCTACCCTCAGCTACCCTGCCCTGTCTGTTCTCCCCGCCTGTTCTTCCTGCCTATGCTCCCTGACTGCACTCCCTACCTTGCCTGTTTGTGTTCTCTGCCTTCCCTGTCGGTGTTCCTTATCTGTGCTCCCTGGCTTCCCCGACAGCGCTCCCTGCCTGTGTTCCCAGTCTGTGCTCTCCTTGCCTTCCCTGCCTGCCCCGCTCAGAGCCTGCGCTGCCCGGCTGCAGCCTCAGCCCTGCACCGGCCGATCCTGGCCACAGGAGGGGAACGCTGCAGCGCGCAGCAGGCACTTTCCCTAGTTATTCCTTAGGGAAAGCAGAGAGAGTTTCCCCCAAGCCTTTCACCGTGACGGGGGCTCGGCAAGAGGCTGCGGCTGCGCCCCTCGACTCCAGGAGGGGCTTCAGGGATTGTACGGTCCCGGGGTCGGCCCTAGCTGTCCGGGTAGGGACCCTCAGATCTGTGCTAGTACACTGGTAACGACCCTAATAGCTTAATCATGTGTAAATTATTTGAATAAATGCAGGCAACCCGCCACTATTATCCCGAGCAAGAGAAGTGTGTGTAATCAGATCAGCAGTGTGTGTCGTACATAGCATGTGCTGATTAGTGAGTTAAATGTTTTGGATGCCCAAACATGCAGCAAAGTCAACCAAAGCATCTACGTCTTGCTGTTTTCATGATAACACATGCAGGACTGGGGAAGGGAAAAGATGCTCTGATTTCATGCTTCCGGAGTATTTATCCAGATAAGGCTCATGCCCATAGGATCTAAAAAAAATTGTATTTCCTCATTATTGTAAATAAAGATGATTGTCTCTTTTTTTTTTCTTTTCTTTTTTTTTTTTTTTTTAGCAGGCATTTCTAGATGCGTGGTTTCCATCTACAGTTTTCCATCCATAGCTCAAGCATAGACGTAGTGTGTCTGCTCTGATTACTGCCTGGTTGTAGGCACATATCTTGCAGTAGCCTAAGCAAAGGTTGAGAACCACTGCTTCAAGGCAAATACTGGGCTGGATCCAAAGCTTGCTGAAGTCAACGAGGCTCCCACTGGGGTTTTTAATCAGGCCTATCATTAATTCCCTAATGAAATTAGCCATTTATCATTATTAGATGGACTCTTCAATGAATTGATTTAATCTAGAAGATTTCTCCTCCACGACAGGTTTTCAGAGCCCCACGCACTCCTGCCTTTGCAAGAAGCCCAGCCTGCCCTCTCCAAGCACACTCTGCTTCACAAGGAGCTAATCAGCTGGCCCATCTCCTCTCAATCAATAAGCATTTATTCTAATTGAAACCAACATCAACTGGATACCAACCAGGAATGTAAAATACTCTATAAATAATGTGCATGAGCTGGAGCCTGAGAGCAGGCGGTGGTGGGACTGTCAATGGGAGTGCTAACGGGGGGGACATGCCACCCAGCACTCTGTCACTCTCACAGTGCCCTATTCGCAGCTCTCACCAGGGAGCTCCCTGTCTCACTTTGATGGTGAATTAATTTCCTCTGACGGATCAACCTCCCAGTCCCTCATTGTAACACCTTGTAGAATGCATTGCCTAACGAGAATTGCTCATTAACATATAAATCATGATGTATTTCTTTTTGGCACCCCAGGCAAAACAATGGGCTGAGTGCTCCCCCCCTCACCTAGCTTTTCCCTGGAGGGAGAACTTTCATTGATTGCTAAACGGAAAGTGGAAAGAGTGAAATCTTTTAATTGTATAACTCCTCTGGTGTGCTACTGCGTAGACTTTAAGTAAGCATATGACTTCCCCTGCCTGTATGCCACCTTCATATTTTATTGCAAGGTAAAATATGATTCTTCTTTGTCATAACCAGTTATCTTAGTGTGTGTTCAAGTGCTAGTTTACCAATAATATCAACGTCTTCTGAATACCCCACCTGCAATGGGGAAAAAGCCTAAGTTAACAGATAAGGTTTAAGACCAGAAAACTGCCTTACTTGTCGAATCGTTTGTAGACTGATCCGTTTTCTCTATGCCACAAGGAATACACTCAAGCTGCATGGATACAAGGTAGCTCTGAGTCACACGCTGAGCAGCCACTGGCAGCACCGCTCTGTGCTGAAGTTAGTAAACCCTTTTCGTAGTCAGGTCAGGAAACAACAGCAAAAAAAACTTCAGACATTTAGTGTTTTATATCTAGCTCTGCTACAAACCTAGTGGGGGGTGGTAGGTGGCTGCCTCAGTTCTTCTGCCTGGCTAGACAGGTTAGAATCATCTGAACTAGTAAATTTTTGGGTCCTAGAATTACATTCAGTACAGCGATTAAAGAAAGTGCCCCAAACTCCTCCCTTTTCTCCTTGGTTGCACTATGCAGCAACTCACTTCTGATTCTGGATTTTCATATGAGTATGTCATGGACAGATAGCAATGTGGCAGCTGCATCTGCCAAGTATGACTTGAAAATAAGGATAGGAAGCATCGCTTAGTCCACTGAATCAGATGAGGCTTATCTTGGTGAGAGGTACACGTTGTAGTTCTACCTCAAACCTTAACAATTTGGCCAAGCAGTGGATCATGTCAGCACCACCCTCTGTAGCAGAAGGAAGAAGCTGTTGAGTGCTGGGAACCTGCAGTGCAGCCCCCTGGGATCATCTTCTTTCTCCTCCAGAGCTGGACCACAGACACGGTGTACGGGAGCCAGCAAACCCAACATCAACACTGCTTCGGTACCTGAAGAAATAATGAGCACTATGAATTAGTTCAGTCTGATGAACAGCAAGGAAATCTGTTGACAAAACAGACTCAATCCATCCTGCATGCTCCTCCATCTTCCCCAACAGAGGCACAGCCCACATAATCTGTCCTTCCCAGTGCTCACAGAGAAGCCTGTCCTGTGGCCTCTCCAATTTCCCAGCAAGTCTGGTTGATGAATCAAACTTCCATATGGTGCATTTGGCATGAGAAGACTGGAGAGCACAGCAGATGGTCCTTGAGGATCAAGATGGGGTTGCTTCCCACAGTACCTCATCCCAGACAGAGCAGAAGAAAGTCTGCAAGTGTCTGCTTTCCACTTCTCTGTACACACTTTTTACATGGAGTCTCCATGGTCTCAGGGAAGCTGCACAGAGAGACCTCACATACCTGAAATATTCACTTAGCCCAGCACCTGAGGTCAAGATAAGAAGCTTTTCTGAGAGTCTGACCAGCCCCAGGGTGGATCTGCAACAGCAATTCCCACACCACATCCTTCCAGCTGGCAATACAGCACCCCCCGAACTGAAGCAGCCCAGCCTCTCCCCAAAACATTGTCGGTGCTGCCCTGTCCCTGCCTCTCCTGCCTCATCAGAGCCCCAGCTCCTGCTCCACAGCAGCTCTTCCTCTGCAGACTTCCTCCTACGCTGCTCTGCCTGTGCTCCTCAGGTTGAGGATAAACACAGTTAAATCAGCACAGGCACCATCTTCTTTTCTTCTCCCACCTTTTCCAGGTAGCTTTCTCATTTCACAGTAAAATCCACTGAGAATTTAATTTTTGCCTGTTTCAACAGGAATAATAAGAATGGTTTCATTGTTGCAAATTTGGGCTTTTTGCTGTCCTACCTTCTGTCAATGCTAGGCAGCAACTCACATAGCCTGCCTTAAAATTAAACTCTAAATGCAGCCTCCACATTTAAACATCTGCAAGCCAGCTAACCCTCTCTCCCTCCCACCTTCTGTTTTGCTACATTACACAGGATTGAAAGCAGGGTTACATTTTTGTCTTGTTTTGTGTTTACATTAGCGAGATTGGTATCAGTTTAATTAAATCAGCTTAAAATGAGTTCATAGCAGGCACTATTTTCCTTGTGCAGACAACAGCAGAGCACGGAGCCAGTGTAGCTCCATTCAGTTCCAGAGGTAGGGCTGATCCACCTGAGCAAGGAGAGAAGCCCACAGCAATTCATTGGGGTTATCACCTCTGATAGCAGTGCCAGAAGGAGAGCTTGGAAATTCCAGCAAGTCTTCCTGGAAGTTGTTCTCCAAGGTGTCCTTTCCTAAATGAGGGAGAAGTTAAAACTTTTTGTCACCATTGAGGGGAAGCCTGGTGCCATTACTAGCAAGGCAGGCTATAAAACAAGGCCACACAAGGCAAACTCTTCCTAAATCCCAGTGCCTTTCTGCCATATATGCATCAGCAATATCCATTACTCTCTTTTGCATATAATGCTACTTTTAGTTTTGCAACTTTTTGAAGGCGATGTTCTCATACCAGCCAGGTCTTAGCTGGGGCACCAACATTAGTTCACTGTTATGCTGGCACCACCTGGTGATCAAGTCCTCCTTTTTTTTTTTTCCTTCCCTTTTGTTTTTCAGAAAATATTTTCTGAATACTGGACGTGGAGTTCTGTCTGTTTAAACTGCTGAATATTTCCTTCACAATTTTTAGCTATGGGTTATGGGCTCAAGTCATAGCTGTGGATTCTCTTCTATTGACTCGTATGAGGGGAAGAATCTCTGGCAGAAGGCTGGGTGATTGAAATGATTTATACTCATCATCCATTTATCCCTTTAAAATGTACTATGTGTCACACAGACCCAAACTGTAAATGTCTTGTGAGTGACTTTGAACACACCAGTCCTCTGAGGAGCCTTAGCCACCCTCAGCCCTGAGACCGGCTTTCAGAAGGAGCCTCACAGTGAAAAAGTTGCCCACCAGTCACCATCAGCAGAAGTGACCAAGTGGTGGAAGAAACCAAAAGGAGGCTTACGATCACAGAACCCATATGTCTGGTTCTTTCCACCAAGGACAAGGGCTTGTAGATAACATGGCTCTTCCTCAGAAGAAAGCTCTCAGCAACATGAAGCAATGCAATAGCCAGAGTATGAAGCACACAAAGGCACATGGGATCCCTCCCCTCTGGGGCCTCACTGAGGACAGCATGTGACATGTCTTTCTCCAACAGCCATCATCTCAGCCTGACAGAGCCCAAGTACAGTGGGGGGGGCGGGGACAGGGACAGGGGGATGGGAGTAAGGAAGAACATATCTGTCTTTGCTGCTGTTGTGAGAGAGTAGATTGTTGCCATGAGTCAATGAAGATGCAACCTCTTCTAGCTGGGGTCGTGCATTCAGTACTTCCATCATCCTGACCTTCCTCAATGTGCTTTTAAAATATAAACCAATGGGTCTGCAGATTCCCTTTGTGCAGCATTTTATGTAGTGATTTGGGGCTTTCTGAGGCTGAGAGCTTTGCTAGTAGTTACCTGAATAGTGCAAGCTGTGGTTACACAATAGTTAAGTATCCCTAAATGAGTGTTTTATCTGGTGTGCTCTACCAGTCCCTCCTGCATGCCTGTTTGCTGGCACTGATGCTTATCTGACCATAGGGTAAGCCAGCTCAGGAAACCAAACTGGCAGAAAAATGACCTGGCAAAAAAAAAAAGATAATTTCTTTCTGCTAAGTAAGCTCCTCTGCTGCCTCATTGCTGGGTCAGGGTGTGGAGGAGTTATCTTGATCTTGGGAGAGGCAGACCATGCCAGTGCTGACCTAAGTCATTTCAAAGTGATGTGGTGGAGCAGGCTCTGTAGCCCTATTGTAAAGGGACAACTAGACACAGGAGTCCAGGCATCATGATGAAATGGAGTATTCCACATGTTAAAATCTGAGGTCTTCGCTGATATCCTGCAGAAGAGAGCTTGCATGTGCGCTTCTGTTGTTCACCTTGTGTTTGCAAATAGGTTTTCTGGGGAAGTTGTGGATTCTCTCTGAGAGGTATTTAAAAAACCTTTAAAAAACATCTAGACACAGTCTTGTGCATCTGGTTGTAGGTAGCCCTGCTTGAGCAGGGAGTTTAGACATGATCATAGGATTCTCAGAGTTGGAAGGGACCTCAAAGGTCATCCAGTTACAACCCCCATGTCTGGCAGGGACACCATCCACTAGATCAGGTTACCCAGGGCCCCATCAAGCTTTGTCTTAAAAGCTTCCAGGGATGAGGCTTCCACAACCTCTCTGGGCAACCTGTTCCACTGCCTAACCACCCTCATAGTGAAGAACTTCTTCCTAATATCCAGCCTAAATCTACCCTCCTCTAGCTTACACCCATTTCCCCTGGTTCTATCACTATCTGACCTCCTAAAAAGTCCCTCACCAGCTTTCTTGTAGGCCCCCTTCAGGTACTGAAAGGCTACAATAAGGTCCCCTTGGAGCCTTCTCCTCTGCAGACTGAACAATCCCAACTCTCTCAGTCTGTCCTCATAGGAGAGGTGCTCCATTCTTCTGATCATTCTCCTGGCCCTTCTCTGGACTCACTCCAGCACCCCCGTATCCCTCTTGTAATAGGGGCTCCAGAACTGGAAGCAGTATTCCAGGTGGGGTCTCACGAGTGCAGAGTAGAGGAGGAGAATCACCTCCCTCGAGCTGCTGGCCACGCTTCTCTTGATGCAGCCTAGGATACAGTTGGCCTTCTGGGCTACAAGCGCACACTGGTGGCTCATGTCAAGCTTCTCATCCACCAGCACCCCCAAGTCTCTTTCCGCAGGGCTGCTCTCAAGTCAGTCCCCACCCAGCCTGTATCGGTGTTTGGGATTGCCCTGACCCAGGTGTAGGACTTTGCACTTGTTCTTGTTGAACTTCATGAGGTTGGCATGGGCCCACCTCTCCAGCCTGTCCAGGTCCCTCTGGATGGCATCCCTCCCCTCCAGCATGTCAACCATACCACACAGCTTGGTGTCGTCAGCAAACTTGCTGAGGGAACACTCGATGCCACTGGCCATGTCTCTGACCAAGATGTGGAACAAGACTGATGACCTCCAGAGTTCCCCTCTGACCTCAACCATTCTGTGGTTCTGTGATTCTGTGTTTAAAGTCCCATTAAATATAGTTCAGAAGCATCTGTAAGCACAGGAGCCTCAGGTTGGAAGGCCCCAGCTGCTGGGGTGGAGAGCCAAAGTGCAGTTTCTTAACTAACATGAAGCCAGCCTCAGTCTGCTCAGGTGATTGATGGAAAAAAATGTTTTGTGGAGCTCCCTGGTTCTCAGCCATGTTCTCACTGCCTTCCTAGTCTCCTGACTACACTCATGCAACCACATGCTCCAAATCAGGGGGCTTCTCTGACTTAACACTATTATATCTTTCAGGTTAGTTTCTGGCTCTCCAGTGCCTATTGGTCTGTCTGCCTGTGGAGCAGAACTGCTGCAGTGGATGGTGCAAGGGAAGTGGAAGTTTTTCCAGAAACACAGATTAACATTTGCTTTAGTAGAGCACAAAACAGTATAGACAATGTTTCTGTACCATGATGTTCTGAGCCACCCCTGCCACAGCTCTGCCTTTTCTCCTGTCTTTTCCCTGTCCTCCTGTCCCTTCTCCAGACTTTCTTCACTAACATATGCTAGCTCCTCAGCAACCTCCCCCCTCCTCTGCTACTTATTCAGCCATCCTTTTCTTGCTAGCCTTGCATAATTATTTTCATTTCTTTGCTTGGAAAGCTTTTTGCCACTTTAGTGGGTGAAATTGGTTTTCTGGGTATCTGGAGCTCAAGGTCCATAGCAGAAGCATGCAGGTAGAGGCAAGCATGGAGATTGTGACAGACCCTTGTGACAGTGGTGAGACACAGTTTTGGCTTGGCAGAGATGGAGTCAGACACTCCTGTTTGCTCTCACTCTCAGATTTAATTATCTGTTTTCTTTCCTGCACTTCACTGATAAAAATGGAGGTTTTTTAAAGGTATGTGAACTGTGCTTGTAAATGTAATCACTTTTTTTTTCACCCCAGCCACTGAATCCATCCATTTAACAGCTCACTAGCCCAAAAGGAACACTATAACATGTCTAGAGTGTGGATAAATAGTGAATTGATAGCAGGGCTGAAATCTGAGATGTAGAACTACAGATAACAGTTGACTTCAGGGGAGCTGGTTGTTGGGAAGAGGCTCTCAGAAGTTCTAACACTGGGCTGTATGGTACTTCAAGACCAACCCTGGAAGAGCAGAGGGAAGAGTCAGCAGGCTGACAGGCAGTCTCTTTCCATCCCATCCCATCCCTCATGTTTAAATGCAAACAAATGCTGAGAACAGGAAACAGAGAAATATTTAAATATATATATATTCCTGCCTTTCCCTGCATGGGATTAATCCTTTTTTTTCTCTACCAGAGAATACATTAGTGACAGTGGGCTTCTAAAACAGAGGCATCTGGCTGAGACTAGAAAGAGCGGTGTGCTTTTGCATTATTAATGATTTAGAAAAAACAGAGTCTTCTGTGGCCTGACTGTATATACTGGATCAGTGTGGAATGGCCTTTATAGGATAATTAGCACTGATAACTGGCCCATTTTGCTTATCTTTTGCAATAGAATAATCTCCAAGATGAAGCATGTTTATTTTGTCAAACAGTGAAAGAGATTATGTTCTGAAACAGCTTTTAATGAGCAGTTAGTGCCCAATACTACTTTATTCTTAAAAGAAAGAATGTGATCTGGGAAGCAGCACACAGCATAACAGGGAAAATGCAAATCTCCACCTTAGCAAACCTGTAATCATAAACTGGGTCTTTAGGGATCAACAGTGGTGCTGCAGACTCACCAGTGAAACAGGAAACATTTGAGAGGGACACAAAATTAGAGTGGGACTTCCTAAGGTGTAACTTTGGTGCAGAGGAGCTGCATTTCTTTAACTGTTTTGTGTCTTGGCAAATATAATATGACATAAGAAGGCTAAAAACCCAAAGCCAGGGCAGTAGGGCAGGGGGCTGTGGGGGCTGCCCAGGTATGAAACATGATAATCAGGTTTATCTTCCAGCTTTGTCTCCCATTGATTTATCCACTGGAAGATGGTTAAGTCAGCAAGAAACTGGAGGAGGCCCTAATCTTGAGAAGATAGAGCTACCTTTATTCGTGTGCTGCTCCTTTTCAAAGGATGAAGTGACTCTGTGAGTATCTTGCTAATAAATCAGAGGGGCATGGAGACAGCCTGGCTCCCCTCTCCCTAGCCTATCATGAAGACTCAGCTCAGCAGAAGGATAGAGACACATTTCCAGCAAGCACATGGAGTACATCAGCCATATCTCTTAGCTTACACAGCTGAGCATGCGCACCAGCCTCCTTGAGTAGGATTCATTTCACATGTCTGTGTCTGAACTGGTCACTCTGGGCTGCTTCTCCAATCAATAGGTGCTCTGAGGATGTAATTCATCCTATGCAGGAATAGATTTCTAACAGAGGTCAAATGCATTGCCCCAGAAAGGGCCTGTTTCTCACTGTTGATTACAAAGATAGCCAAGACTGCTGCCTCTGCTGTAACCCCCCATGAAATGCTGGATGAGACCTCAACCCTGTGGCAGAGATGGCTGCGCACAGCATTCTGTGTGCCGGCAGCTTGGCACTGCTGCAGCACAAGGCCGCAGCCACGTGGCTGTGGAGAACCACAGCTCCAGAGCAGAGGTGGCAACACTCAAGAGCATGGTGTGGTGGAACTCCAGCAAATGTTCTTCACCAAGCAAGCTTGTAGGAGCACCACAGCAGGCTTCCTGGGAGACAAGGTGCCTGTGGTGCCTTGGGACAGTGTGTTTCTTCAGGGAACCTGCTGTCTGGCTGCACAGGTGGTCAACATATCTCCAAGGCATCTTGAAATACTAGCTGAAGCTGGGGCTCTGCTGAAGCAACAGGAGAACATGCATGAAATAGGATTACTTGACTACTTTGGAGAAAAGTGCAGCCTCCCAGTACAAACTGCTGCTTGGGCAGCTTAAGAAACAGCTTCCTCCAGAGGTGATGAATGCGTGGGTACTGATCTGCCATGCATAGCCCTGGCAGGTCAAGGTGGTGTGCAGCTGCTGTGCTCATCCAAGGAATGAATGTTCAGTCACACAGTGACTCCAGTCAGACTGGGAATGGGCTGTGGTGACACTGCAGACATCAACACTCTCAGGACCGTACAGGGGAGTTGTGCCACAGCCCATGGTGGAGCTGAAATCCAGCTAAATCTTTGTATTTTGGAAAGACATGTTTTTCTGGAAAGAAATGAAACAACAGTGTAGCAAGTTACCCAGAATCCTGCCACTTTTCAAGTCCCCAGGCATGGTGCAGTTTGACAGTGGCTCCTAGGCAGAGCCCAGTTGCACCCACAGTGCTGAGCCCCAGGACAGGGGACAGGCACAAGGCCCAGCTGTAGATGTGGGAAGACCTGAGGCAAAACCCCACAGTGAGTATCACAGCCAATGTGTGAGACTTGATGGATCTGTCACTTCACAGAGCCAGGCCCCATCCCCTGGCAAATAGAGATGACAAAAGGATAGATTCTGCCAGACCGGCCTTGCTCTTGCTGCAATGGCAATGACACTGCTTGGAAGAGGAGCCCCAGTTCTTTGTCCTGCCCACAGGACTGCAGCTCTCCCCCAAATGCATGAGACTGTCCGGGTTTCTTTGTGATATTTCCAATCCCAAGAGAAAGGAGAAGCCCCAGAAAATGTTGTTTTCACAATATATTTGAAATAAGCTAGCACCTCTCTGTCTGGAAGAGTCTGAATATTTGTGCTGTGCTTCTACATTGTTTTAAAAACCCCACATTGTTAAAAACCCCACTTGGTCTTTTCTGCCTCCTTCTTCTCCTTCAGAGCCCCCTTCTTCTCGGAGAGGGGAAGGAAAGCAGTTTGCCTTGGCAAATAACTTGCTCTGGAAATGGTGAATTCAAGAGCACGTGGAGTCTGTGGTTGAAAAGAAACTGTCTGATCAGCAGAAGTTTTCTCCCTCAGCTTGTAAGGGCAGATTCAGTCCCAAGGCAAAGCTGCCATGTGGTTATAAAATAGAAGCAGGCCTTGTAAGAACTGATCTAACTTTCTTCAATTGTCTGTGCATCTTTAATCATGTTCACCACTTAAAAAGCAGCAGAGCTGGCAGCTGATAATTAGGCTGAGCCTGCAGCAGCATGGCCACTGGCCAGATCACATGGCTCCTTTCATCTGCATATTTATGCATTTAAAGGAGAGTAAAACTTTCATAACATTTTAATAACTAGGTTCTTCTGAATCCATAAATCCAGTCCTCTGGGCTTAGCCTACACTCTCTTTCTGATCATACATAAGTGGAAGAGGGTGGGGTGTTTTGTTTGTTCTCCCTATTCTTTTCCTGTACATGAATGTGCAAAGCCCATCCTCTCAAGTTCACGGTCCTCTGGAGGATGGGAGGGTCAGGCAAGGTAAAACTGCACTTCTAAGGATGAAGGTATAACTTTGATTTGGTTCCTGGCACGAGAACAATTCCCCTTTCCCAAGATAGCTCATCTACAGATTGCCTGGTTTGAAGCTCCTTTGCTAAACAATGGCTTCAAACAAAGAATTCCTGCTACCTGTCCATGGCTGCTGTTGCTTTTCTTAGCAAATCACCATCAGATTCAGCCCTAGGACAGCAATGCTTCAGACCATGGGCTGAAAGATGTCAAAATGCAGGGAGCTGGTCCCATTCTGAGTCTTTGGGTGCTAGAGCTCTGCCTCCACGTACACTGCCAGAGACAGCGACAAGCAGGCAGTGTCCCTTCACGCAGTGCCTCCAACCCCCTCCCATGGGCAAATGCAGCCCTGCAGCTCCTGAGTGCTACCAGCCTGCTGCATATTTTTGCATTGACCACTACCCACTGCCTCAGTCACCGCTTAATCTCCTGGTGCGGCAGCGTCAGAGTGGTACTGCGAGGAGCTGTGACAAGGGGAATTCCATCTCCATCTCCACTGCCTACGGACGGCAGCTCCCTTGACAGCCTTGGTGACATCCTGCAGGGTCCTTTGCAGTGAGGCTTTGCAGACTGTCCTCCCTCTCCCTGACAGCATCAGCCGGTATGTACACGTGGGCTTTTCCATTAGTGCTGAATGACAGCCACTATCAGCAGGAAAACAGAGAAGGTGAGGATGAGAGACTAATCCTTATGCTTGTGGGTTATCTCAGTAAGATGGAGGAAGCACTGTTAAAATAACACATCACTGGTTTCTTTCAAAGATGGAGCACTCAGTTAAAATAAAAACTATTGCATGATCTAGTGGATGGTGTCCCTGCCAGGCAGGGGGGTTGTAACTGGATGATCTTTGAGGTCCCTTCCAACTCTGACAATCCTATGATCCTATGAGAGGCATTTCTAAACATTATTACTTTATATTTTTAAGGAAAAGTTAGTTATTCTCTGTTGGAAGCAGTTTATATGTATGATACTCTGGGCAAAGCAAAGAATGTTTCTCTGATTTATAAGGGTCTTGGTAGAGGCTTTAATAGTTGTTACCATATAGCAAGCAAACAAACTAACCAATTGCAATGATTAGGTAATTTCCAGAGTGGGTCTTGAACTGGCCTTTAGATGTGCTAGCAGAACTTTGGGGTTTGACATTGCTCTAGACTACAAGTGAATTTAGGATGCTCCGACTGCTTTGTTTCAGAAGCAATGTTAACGATTATAGTCATATAACAATAGTTTTGGTAGACAAAGTAAAACAGTCAAGCCCTGAAAAATGTGAACCACGGCATTAACTTCACTGGGAGGGATCATTGTTTCTTGTGTATTTAAAGAATCATAAGAAACAAAAAAAGGCAAGATTAATTAGGAGTGGGAGCTCATGAGTGCCTCTCCAAGTGAAGGAGGAACAGCACTGGATAAGACATAGCAGCAATGTTGAAATGTTTCTTGGTATTTCCTATTTGAGGTCATAGAGAATTTTCTTCACACCCCAGTGTCCCCAAGACATTCATAAACTGGCTCTCTGGCTACCCAGTGTGATGGTTAACTTGTGTCCTCAGGTTTCGTTATCAAGCTTTTAATCTGAGCCTGAACTCTCTGATCTGTCATCTGAAATAGTGAGGGAAGTTGCAGAAGGGTTTTTTCCCAGCAAAGAAAAACAATTCATTTGTTAAAGACATTATGTGGGAGATACAATTTACAGATACAAGAATTTGGAAACCTGGGTGTTTTGTCTTGTAGCTTTGAGAATCACTGATGTTTTACTTCATTTTGAGGCTGGATCTTACATTTCCAGTACTGTAAGTAGGACAACAAATTTCATCCAAAAAGTACAGGAGAGATTACCATTGATATTGATGTGGTTTGAGGATAAATACTGATAAACGTAACATAGTGTAGGAATTTGCATTTTCTTAAGCCTTGTCTAGACTTGGATTTGGAAGGTGTGATACACCATAAGAATAACAAGCTGTAGTAAAGGCAATGTGGTTTTAATGCACAGCTTGAACCCTGGTTGTTTGCAGGAGGCTATTACTGCATTGTATTTAGTGTTTGCTAATCTAGAAATCATCAATGAGAGTAAATGAGAAGAGAGGTTACAAATCAAAGGCATGCTCATCTTGTGGTTATATCTTTCAGATGTGGCCTCCTGCCACATGCAGGACTATTTCAACAGACAGTACCAGAAATAAGGGCTCCCCAGCCCTCACTACTTATACATTGGCTGTGAGGGTAAGAGGCTGTGGGGCTGTGTGTGAATGTTGAGGATGTCGGTCTACAACCGGTTAATAAGTAGATAGGCTGGGATGACACATGGGGAGTGGAGGGTGGGCAAATGACAGGAGGGAGAGACCTGAGCATGCAGCTGAGCTTGCAGCAGTGTGGTACAGATTTGTGGAGAAGAATAGTGGTTATGGTCCTTAGGAGTGGGCGAGGGTAGGGCAGTTGTGGCAGTGAGTGCAGTGCAGGGACATACTTTGATGCCCAGAAAGGCCAATCATATATTTCTTTAAAAGTCATCAGCATGCCCATCTCCTCCAAAGCTATGTCAAGAAGTCTCCCCAACCGGTAAACCCAATACTGTTATCTGTGTTGGCTGGCCAGGAAGAAGTGAAGGTCCAAAGGCTCTACAGCACAAGCCCTTGCCTAGAGCTCTCACACAGTGCCAGGAGCTGAATTTCAAGCAGAGGAGCCTGGCATCCAGTCCCTCTGGTGATCACCCCTTCTTGGTGCACATAGAACTGTTTGACGTAATCCGATACATTTTGCCATTAGCCAAGAACTGTCATTCAGGACATATTCACCATCCCTGAATTAAGTACCTGCTACAGAGGAGTCAGAGGGAGTCTCATATAAATATAATATACTAATATATTATATTTATATATTAACATATTTTATACCAATATAATATATAAATTAATATAGATCTCATATAAAATTATCTTCTGTGGGCTTTCCTTCACCATCATCTTCGTGCTGCTGTTGGTGCTACTTTGCGACAATTGGACAATGGATCCAAGGAGAAAGATTGATGCAAGTGCTATAGTGAAAGGGGAAAGATTCACTCTGAAGTTCTACCAAGCCATCATGATGGGCTATTCTGGATACTGGAATTACATTTCACTGATTCTTCAAACTAGACCCCAAACCAGCTCTTTAACCCAGGAGGACCAAAGTGCTCAGACTTCTAGCCACAAAAATCACTGCTCAGAACACAGATTTATAGAAGACCTCACAGAAACGAATGTTAACCCAGCTATGTGATTTGGGCCTACAGCTGCCTGTGATAAATTCCTGTTTTTTTCCCAAAACTAACTTGAAAGTTCATCTATTTGAGTGCTGCTTAGAGCATCACTGAAGTTTGCAGAATATTCTATGTAAGAATCCAGGTATGACTTTCACTGTTACTTAAAGCTTGTCTGATGAACCAGGAGTTGTTTTTCCTTTACTGGGCTCTGTTCCCCTCCCTCTGCTCCTCAATCCCATCCTGAAGTCACCAGTCATGTAACCGCCTGTGCAAACAGACTGAGCATGAGTCATGCATCATCTGTTGCTATTTATTAAACTGTGGTTTACATCTTTGGAGTACATGGTATTACCCTTCATGGATGTGTCTTTATATCTGTTATTGTAATATGGAATTAATTAAGAATATTAAAGTTCATGTTTAAAAAAAATTATATTCCTAACTTTTATCTATGGAGGCAAAATTTTCATATCCATTCTCTCTTGATGGCAGCATCCTTTGGGAAGATGTGATAGACACATTTAGGTAAATATTATTCCTCCAGCACACATGGTTTCCATTGCAATTCATCCCCTGCTGTTTCCTTCCAAGCACTTTCCTCTGTTACATAGTCCACAATGGTGGCTGAAATACTGATCAGCGATAGCAAAAACAAATTGACTCCAGTAACTGGGAGTTTTAAGGGCAGCAAATATTTACATCTGAATTTTGTATGTAGCATAGTTACTGAAATACAGTTTTTAGGTGGGCAGTGAAATTTTCACCGGCATTGAAAGCCTGAAGTTTATTTGAAGCAGTTATAATATAATAAAAGGGTGCTATGAATAAAGAATGACTGAGTAAGATGGGACATAAAGATAGTGTGCTACAAAGCAGCCACATGGGCCCAAAAGCTGTGCAGAAGAGGGTCCCTCCCATAGTCTTCCCTTTAGGCTGTATCAGCCTGGGTGCTCCCCACAGACCTGGTGCAGAAGCTGCACCTGAACTGCTCATGAGCTGCCTGAAGCTCAGAGGTCACAAGATGTTCACTGCAGGCTAGCAGAGTTCATTCTACATGCTTATAAACTGGCATGACCATTGGAAAAGGTTTCTAGGCAAACAATAACAGCAAGAAGCTGCATAAAAGCACAGTGGGACCCCCTTTTTCCAGTGACCCAAATGCATGTCAACATACAGCTTGACACCATGGTGATAAAACATTTTCCCTCAACCCATCATTCACTGGGTACCACTGAGCTGCAGTGAGATGTCACCCCAAATCAGACTGAAGCTGGCATCCCAGCAGGCATTACATGCCATGGGGGGCTCTACAGAGATACAAGAAAAATCAGTGCACACACTTTTTACCAGTGTGTTTCCAGCATCTTCTAAGTCTGTAGCACATGAACAAAATTGAACATAAATGTATGCCTTTGCCCTAGCTATTTGTCTGTGCTAGTATGATGAATGTGTTCACAGGGGGCCAGGCTCTAAGAATGCACCTATTCATTTGCAGGGGGTAGTCAAAATGTCCTACAACAGCCTCACACTGTGGTGACAGCAGATCAAGCATTGGAATTCTTTGAAGCCTGGCTTCCCTATTTATTTGTTTGTTTGTTTACATTATGGTTGTTGTTATTATTTAAGCACTGTATGCTCACAAATAATAATTATTATTATTATTATTTAAACACTGTATGCTCACAACTTTCATGGCAGAATGATATGGTGTCTGCTTCCAGGCTCTAACCATCTGCTGGGGGGCTGGACCTGCCTGTCTGGCAGGCAATCATACAACAAAAATTTGGTGGAAAAATCTGCAACATGAAAGAAGCATCACATAACTAAAATACACAATAGGAGTTTTTTGTTTGTTTGTTTTTACCAGGAGACATTTTTAGGATAGGAAGGTCTTTCTAACACAAACTGGAATCACTTCAGCTTTTGAATTCTCTGTTTCTTCCTCTCTGAAATGACCCCAGGCTGGCCCTTGTCGTCCCTTTGGGCAATGTACTTCTGATTTGTATCTTGGGAGGCTGAGAGATATGGAATAAACTCTCATTACCTCTTGCTAATGCAAAGCATCACACAGCAGATGCCTGAAGCCCTGCTCAGTGAGGTCGATGTAAAACAATAGTGGACCCCTGGCAGGATCTTTCCTTCGACTTCCACAGGATCCAGTGTAACGGAGAGAGTGGTTTGTGGCTGTCCATTTAAAAAGCCTTGCCTTCACAAAGCCTGCAGCAATGTGGCCATCATTAAGAAGAGCCTTCCTGTTGTGCTAAGTAGGAATTCTCATTAATTGATATCACTATCAGAGTCCTGAAGCCCCAGTGTAAGCAGCAGGGCTTACAGTGCATGAGAAAGGCCCCATGCAATGGCATTGCTGTGGGTTAATAGAGGACTAACAAGTTGAAAGGTGAGACACTGC
This sequence comes from Galbula dea, assembly GCA_013399015.1. Lineage (NCBI taxonomy): Eukaryota > Metazoa > Chordata > Aves > Piciformes > Galbulidae > Galbula > Galbula dea. The sequence continues at coordinate 728,932 of VWZX01009335.1, forward strand.
ACCAGAAAACACAGGACCAGATCATTAAAAACAGCACAACAGCTCTTGGCAGGCAAGACTTCAGGCATCTTTACTTGGGGGGTACCCCAACTGCTACAGAAGGCCATATGGAAGTAGTCACACTGCTGTAGGCTATAAGAAGTCAATGGTAATGTCCCCAGAGCCATCATTTCCACCCAGCAGCATAGATGAAGTGGAAAACATAATGTGACATCACACAGAGCCTGTATCATGACTCTCCTGCACAAGGCTAGGGACCTTCCCTTGCAAGGTATGAAGTCAGCAGTGGTTTGGGCTTTCTCTGACCATGCTATAGCAGAAGAGGTACTGTATGGTCACTGCTTCCAGGCACCCCCAGGAATGGCACATGACACTGCCATCTCTTACAGCCTGAAATTATACTAACTCCAATCTACTTTGCAGAGGCCACATCTACAATTTTAGTGAAGGGCAGACAGCAGTCTCTTGTGGCCAGACTGACTCTTATATACCTGTGAACCTGCAAGCACAGCCACAGAGACCCAAGTCTCCAAGGGGCTCAGGCACATTCATACACTGCTTAAATTACTCACAGGTTCTGCTCAGGAGTGGGTACTGACGGTAAGTGAACTGAAGGTGGGAAATACTTGCATTTGGTCATTTGGTTGCAGTAAAGACTGACAAAGAGAAAAACTTTTCACAGCATGTCGAGAATAAACATAGTCATTCTTTTATCAAAGTCACAACTTACACATAAATAATTAGAATGTCTTGCTCTTTCACAGAAAGTAACAGAGAATAACCTTCAAGGTTGATACATGGGAGCTGGCATTAAAAATCACACAAGGTCAAACCCAAATCCTGTATTCAAACATGCAGCATTTGGTTCCAGAGTTGACCGATACACCACTTCACTCCCCTGCCCTGGAAGGAATGGAACCAGGACCCTCCTTGGAAGACCACCCCCATCATCAACCTCTGGTTATGGATCCCAACCCCGCAAACATTGACCCCATTGCCAAAATCCAGTCCTTTACATTTGCAGTGGTACGAAATCCTGTTTGGCAGCTGCAGAAGGAGCTGTTGCCTTCTCCAAGGTGCATTATCCACAGGTTTTCAGAGGTGATTGAACTAACTAAACCTACCCAAGCTGCACCCCTTACAGCTATTTCTGTTTCTTCGCTGATAAGCTGGTTACCAAAGCAGCAAGGCTAGGTATTGCATAGCCTAATGACACTTGACTAAAATTGGGAGCATTTATGTGCAACAGCAGTGTGGGAACAGATAAAGAAGCTAGCAGGGTTGCAATGAGAAATCTGAGCTTTCATCAAGGAGACAGCAGCATTTGACTCTATCTGAGCTGGCAAGGAGATCCCATCCCAAAGCAAAATAAAATATGTCATCCTTTTCAACAGATGTTCTGCCCAGTGGTTTGTTCCTCTCAGGATTAGTTTATGTGATCTCATTGTCTTTAAAGTCTTTCCCCTGAGGAAGATGATCGTTTAATATACACTACAGCATTAGCATCCGGTATTAAATCAGTTAGGCTACTCTGAAATGAGGCGAGAGGACGTCCTGGAAAAGAAATAAACATGTATGTTAACAGAGGAGAAAGGTTTACCTTGACCCATGCTATTTATTGCAAAAGACACAGGAACACATTGCTTGCTCAGCAGAGGGTACTCCACCCTGCCATAGATGTGTTTTACACTCCCAATAAACTTCAGATGCTCACTGAGCGTGCACAAGGAATGCACAGCCAGGCTCCAGAGGCTTTTATGTCTTCCTTTGCTTTATTAAGCTGTCTTAAGAGGGGTTAGCATGTTGCCACAACTCCCATTAATCCAACTAGCAAGGGTAGGCACTTGGCATTTCAGCCACACATTTTCTGGCATCTTTGGCTGTGAAGGTGAGCTGTAAAAATGTGAGCAAGAAAAATGTCAGGAAGGGAAACATTAACAGACCCCAAGCATGCTGCAAAATGGCAAGGATCAGCATCCAAGCCAGCTGCTGTAGAAACAGTCTTCTGTCCTGTGTGCTGCTGCATCTTCAGCCTCACCACAGATTTAAGTGAGGTTCCTTCCAGCCAAGCACTGAACACAACATCTAACAGCTGCTCCATCAGGAAGCCAGATGTGATGTGCTAGGCATGACTCACACAATCCACTGCTGGTATGGAAATGGCTCAGAGATCTATGTTGCATCAGCGCAAGCACTCTGAAGCTACTAGTTAGCCACATGACAGTTGCACATGAACCCACAGAAAAAATGTGATTTCCATAGTTTTTTGTGTTCTGCTTTGGTTTTTTTTTTTAATCTCATGATAGCTGACAAGATGTGATTCTTCAGCACCATCATGAGTGAAAACACTCATTTACCTCATTCAGTGTTTCACTTTATAGGTAACAATTTAGCCCACAATTGAAGTGTCAGCTAAATGAGATAATTTATAATAATCCTGAAAGCATGTTAACTGTAAGAGGCTATAATCAGAGCTAATTATAGGGACATTTTGGAAATCCATTGGTTTGGGGCTTTAGTTTTGATAAAGGGGATAACAACTTGTAAGCTATGGTTCTTCTAATTATAACAACACTAACCACCTTCCTTTACACAGCTTTTTCATCTCTAAAAACCCCATGGCTTTTTGCAAACTATAGATACCACAGGAATTGTTTAGCCTAGCACCAAAGCGAAGCCATCTCTACATGAAATAAGTAACTGTTAACAATAGCAGTCCTGTGCCAAATTTGCAGAGGAAAGAAGGTGCAGAAGGAGAATATATTTTTTCTTGTGTCTCCTTGCAAATACTCAGGGGATCCTTGGATGCCCACCATGGCAGCCAACTGATCTTGAGAATAAGGAAGGCAGCTTTTATAGCTGCCCACAGACTTAAGGCACTATAGAGAAGGGCAGCAGGATCACTCCCACTCATGACCAAGGAAGCAGGGGCACCCCATGGCAGTATCCTGTCACATCTGCCCAAGCTCACCTGTCCATGTCCTTTGCTGGGTGATGATAAAACTTTGACACTGTGACTGGGCATTACAAATTGCAGCAGCTTCCTCAGCGCTGTGAACGGAGAGCAGGCATCCCAGGTGGCTGTAGGAGGGCCAGCACTTGTAGTCTTCTCCCTCCACTATTCTGAAGCCCTTTAGGGAGATGTAGTCTGAGAACAGAAAAAAGGATATTCAGGGAAACTCTTTAAGTGGACTTTCAGAGACTAGTTACAGCATACACTTAGTATTTTACACTTCAGTGGAACTCTAAAGGAAGTCTGATAGGATAGATTGAACTGACCTGCTTAGATGGAGAGGGTGGAGCTGCAGAGTTCAAAATAAACCCAAATCCTGAGTTTTGGTTCTCCTATGGAGCATAGGACATCATTTCCCTCATAAAAGGGGGCATAGCTCTCAAGGGTGAGCTGGTTTTCACTGACTGTATCCCCAAAGCTTCCCACACCTCTAGGATGATGCTCATTTTGGCACATTGCTACGGAGCCAGTTGTGAAGCCAACAGGTAGGTTTTGTTGGACAATACTAGTAATTCCTATTAAAGCTGCTAGTCCTTCAGTGCAAATGACTGGAACTCTTTGTTCATAAGAGGGCAAATTCTGGGCCTTCAACACATAAAAAGATTTCCTTCCACAAGCCAACATCACCACCCCATCATCTCAAGTAAATGAGGAAAACATGCTTACATTTATGTATGCTCAGTAACCACTGGACTTTTGAGGCCTTCCTTTTCATCTCTAGCACCAAATGGGTCCTTTTCAGAGGAACGCACCTCATAAAGGCTCATTTATCTATCCATGGGTCCAATGAAATGGTCTTCAGAAAAAAAAAAATACAGAGGGCACGAAAGCCCCAGCTACTATGCCATGCTTATCTTGGTGTTGTCACCTCCCCACTCATGTTTGCATAATAACCTGTGCTCAGCAGTCAGAAGTCACCAGGTGAAATGTGAAGTTTCAGTATCAGGCCTTCTGGGCTATTGACTGACCTCTTGATCCACAGGATAAGATGACCTCACAGACAGACAGAAGACACTCAGTTTGCTACTCTGGTCTAGTTCCTTAAGCTATCCCAAATATATTCACTTGAAACAGTGATGCACATTATGAGAAGAGTATTTAGAAGCAGTGCAAAAATATACCCATATGCAGGCCAGATTGTCTGCACTGCATGTACTTTGCAAAACAATGCAATCATGCATAGCTCCCACGAAAAAACAGCAAAAGGCTGCTCAAAAAAAGGACACTTTCGGTGCTTTTCCTAGTGACTATACATTGCCTGAATGTATGGGAGATGAGGATTTGACCAGTTACCAAGTTCCTTGCTCTCTCAGTAGTTAATGTTACTTAAAGCATTTAAAATCCTGTACCTTTTAAAAGCAAAGGTCTTTTCTGCAGATAGAGCCCAGATGTGTACAGATGTAAAACCTTCTCAAAAGCTTGAACGGTTTCATTTATTCCATATCGTAAATCACCTCCATTAAAGAAAAAGATGACACAGATGAGTAATTCCATGAAATACCATCTAGAGACTTCTCATAAGAAAGTTAATGAATATTAACTGGCACCTGTTGCATTCAGAATATCACTCAAAAAGGGCCGCAAAGCTGGTGGGGCAGAGTGTGGCAAAAGATAGGTGAAAAAATACCTGCAAAAAAATCCCACAGACTGATTAGAATACAGTTGCTTCATTTCCCTAGTGATTAAATTGTCTACATTGTCCTATAACTCCATTATCCATGTGCAACTAGTAAGTCTGCTTTGGTTATTAAGTTATGTTTAAGCTCTTCTTTAGCATCTCAGAGACCACTCCTGTGAGTTGAGCTGAAAGCTTGGTCCTTGCAGCACAGCAGGCTCCCAAGCACTGTGTGAAATCTACCTTGCAAAGACTCATGCAACAGAACTTTCCTTTCTTCCCTGGGGCCATTTTTATACTCAAAGCAATGCATTTCCCATCAAAAAAGGCCTGTATAAAAGAAGATTCATGCAACATCTTTCCCGAAAAAGTTTGGTATTCTTATCACCCATGGAAAGGCAGGACAACTCATGCCCTGAACCTTCCAGGAAGCTCCTGTTCTACAAGAGACGAGTGTGTTACTGCAAGGCTGTGATAATCTATGCAGGGATTTGTCCTTTAACACCGAGTCCTGCAAATTCAGGCTCTCTTACTAAGTCCTTCTGTGTTAATGTCCAGCTGCCAAGACTTCCACCAGTACTTGACCTGCTAAGCAGGTCAGTGAGTGGAAGTCCTTGAACTTTCAGATGGTAGCCTACACAGTGCTGCAGCAATCCCAGCTTCCTGCCCATTAACTGTTTCATTGCTTTTCCATAGGAGTCCACAGTCTACGTAGGGAGGCTTGGAGTTCAAGGGAAGAGGTAGCCAGCCTGTTCCTAACAAGTGTGGCTCAAAGCTGGTGGGCTTTGGCAGGTAGCCCACGCTGCCTCTGCTTTCAGCAAACACAGCCCATGAATGTCAAGTGCCAGGGCTTGTTTGGCAAATAGTAAATTCACAGATGCAACCTTTGGGGCAAGTTTCTAGAGGGTATTTGGGAAAAGGAAGTAGCAGACAAAAGATGTAATAAATTCTCACTAGATAACAACTACTCTATTTTCCTACCATATATGGAAAATAAACTTGCTCCAAAGCAATACTTAAGTATCCTTTGACAAAGTTAAGCGGGAACAACTGCATGGAAGAAACACAAGATCCTAGAGGCTACGTGGCTGTGTGTGAGCTCAGCCACTCCATGATTTACCCCCATCTCAAAGGACATACCGATATGCATTGAAAAGATTCTTCTTTTCATTTATTCCTTCACATTTCCCAACTGCAGAGCATTTGAGAGGGAAGCTTTTTGTTGGGAAGTCGAGTGTGCAGTCATTATCTTCCTTGCATGACAGTTCCTCAGTGCTGGCATCATCCATGTCTGTCACTTTTAGGTTTCCCTCCACCATAACAAACTGCCTCGGCTGGAAATCCAAGAGGACTATTGAACCCAGGGGGGAATGTGCCAAGTAAAACAGCAGTTTCACAAGACTCAGGCAAATCTGAGAAAGAGAAGATGAATATGCATGGGAAAAACAGATGAGAAATACCTATTAAACTGGAAGTAGAACAAAGCGGAGGGCATTCAATGAAATTAAAGGGGGGAGGGAAGCATATAGTACTTAAAAGGTAATTATATGTATGCAGCAAAATTTATTATCAACATTGCCACAGGATTTGACTGCTAAGTAGTTTAGCAACATTTTTTTAAAATGTGTGTATACAAAAAGAGACGTTTTCAGTTAGAGGAAGTAGAGAAGAAAACCGTGAAGAAAATAGCAGCAGCCCTTCATGTTTTGGGAGATATACTGATTTGCTGGCTGAAATCAGAAAGGTTTTTTCCCGCTCTGGCACAGACTTAATACATTGCCTTCCCTTCTCCCATGCTGCTCCATACAGACTGAGGCTCCATGGTCATTAACACCAGATTCACACCTTGCTCAGCAGTATGAATTTGGGCACACGGTTGTGTGCTTGTAAGAATTAGCCAAAGCATGCAATGTATTTATTGCCAGCTTTTTTTACTTTTATGTCAAGTTTCTGGCAGCAGGGAAAAGTCAGACAATACCTGATCCAGTAGAAAGCTCAACAAATTATTTTTGAACAACCCAGAACTAAAAGAAGGCATTTACACTGCACCAGCACTTTGGCAAAGTAGCTTTTTGCAGCAGTTTTCATTCAGTATTGGGAGCCCTGGCATCAGACAAACTGTAACATCAGCTAGGTGTGCCAGGCAGACCCACGCTACCCCTCACTGCCTCTGATAGGGATCTGTGCAGGCGTGAGGGTTTGTTCGCTTGGAACAGATCACAGAATTGCCTCTATCTGATGTGGCTCACCAGAGGGGAATCCCATCCATTTAGATGACCTAATTAGGAAAGAGGAACTAGACAGTGCCCGTCAGTGTAAGTTCTGAATCAGTATCTTCATCAGTCAAAAGACTATGAAAATCTTAATGCCATCGTACCAGACCTCAACACCAACTAATCCAGCATCATGAGTTTCTAGTTCTGCAGAGACTTTGGCACATTTCAGAAGATGAGGTGCTGGGAAAGTTACGTAGAAGCAGGTAAAAAAATAGTTTGTAAGTAAAAGTGGAACTCCAGAGGCTAAGAGAAATTACTCTAGAAGCTCTGACACAATTTTGACTTGATTAGTGAAGCAATCATAAGAATCCCAGCTTCACATCCTGCAGCTCAGTGAGCACAGCTGCCTCTGGCTTGTATGGCAAGGCTCCTTTTCAACACTGCAGACTGCATGGAAGTAGGGATTTTTATCTTGGGACTTTTGTTATGTTTCTATTTTGCCCAAAGACTTTCTTATTGACATTAAGGTACCCATGCTTCTACTTGATCCTCTCTTTCCTCCTGGGAACCAAACAAGTAGCAGTGAACCCCCAACTGAGACGTTGTAATACAAGCTACAACCAAAATAAGTGTCGTGTCATAAGTCATTTATGTTCCTGGAGGGGTTAAGAGTCCCTGTGCAGGATGCTTAGGAAACAAGGCAGATCTCATTATCAGGGATGTATGTGACCGTAGCAGCTACAGCAGGAGGAAGGCAAGTTAGTAGTGTTTGTAGTACAGCAATACCTAAAGTGCTGAGAACAGAAACATCATACAAACATACAGTGAGAGACAAGCTGTTCAGCTTGCTGTCTAAACCAGGTAATATACAGAAAGACTCATTATGTGTCGAGGTGGCTTTCCTAAGTCAGATCCAGGCTGCTGAGGAGCCTCACTATGAAAGCCCCTCTGTGGAGTGAAACAATATAGAAGGAAAAGTAGCTAGACAGTGTAATAGTGGGTATTAAACACCACCTCAGCCCTGAGCAAGCTTTCTTGGCCATCTCCTCCCAGATGGAGCTCTGTTCATACTGCTTTGGAGAGAAGGGATTTAACAGCGAGATTCCAGGCTAGGGCTGGTTTAAAAGGAGTGAAAGCAAAACGATTTAAAGACAATTTGCAGGAGCAAACAAGAGTGTCAGCATGACAATCCCGTTTGCCCCAGCAGTCACCGAGGGCTTTTCGCATTTACCCAGTTTGCAGTCTAAAAGCAACTGATAAAACTCCCCTTTGCTTTCTTTTCTTACTTTAAATCTCTCCTCCCAGGGGGTCTGCAGAAGCTGAATCATCTCCAGGGGGGATCCCAGCTCCAGCATAGCTATGACCCCTATTTCAGGATCTCCACTATTATCATAGCATTGACCGTGCAGCTGCCAGGAGGGAAGAAGCGATTGTCAGAGCGATGCCGCTGCCAGCGCCCGCAGGTCCGGGCCGCCCGGGGATAGTGGGGAGGCAACACGAGGCGGATCGACTCAGCCTCAGTACCAAGCCGCTCCCCGCTCCCGGAAAACTCCTGTAGGGATGGGGCACATCCCGCAGACCTCCCGCTCGGCGCACCCTCGCCGTACCTGGATGATGCCGGGATGCTGCAGGCGCTGCAGCAGGGTCACCTCCTTCAGCAGCTTGTAGGCGGCCAGGCGGCGGCAGCCCGCCGGAGCCCCGTAGCGCTGCACGCACTGCCGCACCTCCCGGCCCGCCCCGTGCACCGACTTGAGGGCGATGGCTCCGCCGCCCGCCAGCGCCGCCCGCACTACCACCTTGGTGAAGCCCCAGCCCAGGACGCTGACGCCCGTCGCCAGGCTCAGGTCGCTGCAGCCCAGCCCGCCCGTCGCCGTCTCCCCGCCGCCGCCCCCCGCTGCCGCCGCCGCTGCAAGACGCTGCAGGTCGCGCCGCCGCTGCCTCAGCTCCTCCCGCAAGCCCGGCGGCAATAGGAGCATCGGCGGCGGGGAGCCCGGCTGCTCCTCACCGCCACTGCCACTGCCACCGCCACTGCCCGTCAGCGCCAGCAGTGCCAGTGCTAGTGCTAGTAACAGTGCCAACGCCGCTGCGCTAAGCCGGGCGCCTCTCCGCGCCCGCACTACCACCACCGTCGCCGCTGCCGCTGCCATGAAGAACGGGACCGCACCGCAGCAATCTCCAACTACTCTGCAACCCGCCCTCCGCGGAGCTGGAAAGGCGAACGCAGCCGAAGGGGGCGTGGCGGGCGGGCGGGCTCCCCGCCGCCGGGAACGCCCACCCCCGCCGGACCAGCCCGGCACGGCCCGGCTTTACAGGGACAGCCGCTGCTCGAGGGCGGCTCGTGGGATGACATGTCCAGAGAAGGGCAACAAGGGTCGTGAGGAGTCTGGAGAATAAGCCTTACGAGTAGTGGCAATGGGAACTGGCGTTCTTTACTCTGGAGAAGAGGAGGCTCAGGGGAGATCTTATTGCTCTCTACAACTACCCGAAAGGAGGTTGGAGCGAGACGGGGCTCGCTGTCTTCTGCTGGGTTGTCAGAGAGAGGACAAGAAGAAATGGCTTCAAGTTGCATCAGGGGAGGTTTAAATTGAATATTATGATAAATTTCTTCATTGAAAGAGTTAGGCATTGGAACAGGCTGCCCGGGGAAGTGGTGGAGTCGCCGTTCCTGAAGGTGCTTAAGAAATCTATAGATGTGGTACTTAATGACATAGTACGGTGGTGATAGGTTGACCGTTGGACTTGATGATCTTAGAGGTCTCTTCCAACTTTAATGTGGGAAGGGCAGGTCGCTGCGGCGGCGGAGCCGAGGCGGTTCTGGGAGAGGTGGTTACACGGTGGGAGTCGTAGCTGGCGGGAGTGAGTGGTTCATCCCTGCAGACCCTCAGCCCACCCTGCCAGCGGAGGCTGTTAATAGCAAAACACGCTGGTCTCACAGGCGTGAATTTCGTCAGCCCTGCTAAAGCTACCGCAGCAGATAGCCGAGGGATGTAAAACGGATTAAAGTTAGTAAGAGCTGAGACAATGCATCCCCGTGTCTTTGAAAAGTCTCCTGTTAGGTTTCTAAGAAAAGCAAACAGGGGCAGTCTCTCTTACTGGCAGGAAAACCCCCGTTAGGTTGAAACAGCAACACACTGCCTAAAGCATGGAATTGGAATTGGTTCCAGAAAACAATAAAACACCAAAACCCTCGTCCACCAAAAGCAGCCAGTACAGGCAGAAAACACAACTTTATAATTTATTTGTCAGGAAATTGACTTGCCTGGTGACACACAGGAACCTGTGAGAAACCTCCCTGAGAAACAACTTTGACAGCATGGACTGTGGGATGGAGATTTTCAGAGACTACAGCAGAGCAGCTATCGTGACTGGTAATCCCCAAGGCTATTTTAATAGAAATAATAATTGTGATTGATTATAAATAGCTTCCTTCCCAAAACCCTGCAGAAGGTTTCCCCTCTGCTTCTGGTCACTTCAATGTACCTGTGAGATAGGGTATGAGTGGCAGCACTGTAGAGCACAGCTACTCTGTAAGACAACAGGAAAAATGAACTCTAAATTCACCAGGACATGTCCAGATGACAGTTTGGGGAGGGAAGGCAGAACCCACAGTGCACCAATATGTAAAATAAAGTAGAAAATCTCAGGCCACCTGTGCTTCTCCATGCACAGAGAGGTTAGGGGCTGATCCTAGAATAGCTCTTTTGGTAGTTGAATTTCCTTTGTTGCTTTTTAACCTTAATAGCTCTTTAATTACTGTCCTTATTTTCAAATCAAGTGTACATCTGTGTCATATTAATGAATATTCATTGTCACTGGAGAGCTATTAAGTGCACTTTTACCTGTGTTTCCAAGGGAATAGATGCCAGCTGAGTATAGTATTATCTAATTTCAGCCTTTCCTCAGCACTGTAATAATGTTAAGACCTACTAGAAAAGACTCACAGATACATAAAAATAATAATGATTGATTATTTATTTGCTTTGTAGTAGCACTTGGGGATTCCTGCCAAGATCACTGGAGAAGCTCCAGTGTTTGCTTGTTAGCTTACAGCGCTGTGATCTTCTGAGGAAAGAGAGAGCAAAGCTATTTAAATAAAGTCCACTTGAAAAGAAAGAAGTAGTTCCTTACTGTGTTTACCACAGGTCTGTACTGGTGGAACAACTTCTCCTGCACCAGTCCAGTGAGGACACTGTCATGGCATAAAGAGTCTAAGATCCTCAGCTGGACCTCAGTGTCGGGTCACTACAGATAGGAAGCAAATCTTATAGATAGGTCAGAGAAGGACAGCTGGGGCATGAGCGATCAGTGTGGTGATGGTTCCACAGTGAAAGAGAGGAGGTGTGTGGAGAATAGCAAGAGGAGGGCATGGAGCTAAACAGGGAAGATGAGAGGTAGAAGTTCAATATTACAACAAAACAGCCTGCAAGCAGGATTAGCCTGGCAGTACAAACTGGGTCTAGTATGGGATTGAAATGTTGAAGTGCCAGGTATGTTTCTGGGCACTGGCACTTATCTTCTCCATTAGAGCAGCCCCTGGCCACTAGCACTCTCCTGACAATTCCTGGTATGGTCTGGGAGTCAAAATGTGCTAGAGACTATTCCTGACACACAGGTTGCACATGACCACCATTTAGTGAAGGATAAAAGTGCTCAGCAGACAGGGCTGTTCTGTGCAATCCACCCCAGTGGCAAGGAAAGGTCTAGGGCATATTTCCTTCACTAATATAGATGTCATCTAAGCATTTCAAAGAGAGAAGGGGAAGGTCTTACTCCTGAGCACTGTCTCGCTCCCAGGAGCATTGTGCTGGCTGAATCAGAAAGAGGATCAAAAGATGGTTTGTTCTGAGGGTAAAAAACCATCAGAGAAATTCAGAGCAGGGAGGGAACAAAGAAGTGCCAACCACAGAGAAAGCAAACTCCTGTCAGGGAGGAGTCTAGCTGCTCACTGCAGTGGAAGGCAGCTATCTTTGATCATGTCCACCTCAAAGCCTGCTGAGATAGTGAAGCAGGACAAGGCCAGGAGACACTTCAGGGCTTGAACAGGAAATACTTAAGTCAGTACTTCCCACTTCATTAAACACCCATCACTGCTGATTCAGAGACAAACAAAAAATACTTCCTCCTTCACATAGACCTGTGCACGGGCACATGTGGACATGGTGAGCAGGGCAGTGCTTGCCACCAAACATTTAACAGGGAGGCCTTATGTGAGAGGCATTGTAGAAAGATTTCTGAGCTTGCTTGCTTTGACCTCTTTATGTCATTTTATTTTCTGTTTTCTGAACCTTCCTGACTAACAGTACCTGCAGCTGAGGAGCTGTAAGTCTAAAGCAAGAAATTCGGTCACAAGGAGTAAAAGAGAGTAAAGGGCCCCCTTTGGCTTAGTATCACCTGAGTGCAGCCTCCAAACCTTACTACAAGGCAGACAGGTAAATGCATCTGTGGTTAACCTGCATGCTTGCACTAGGCCCACCACATTCTAGGAGCACCATTTCTTCTGAAGGTGATTAGATGTCCTGCGCAGCCCTAGCACAGCACTCTAAGTTACTGCAGTAAAGAAAGCAGCTAGGAGCTGGCTATAGCTGGATAGATGAGCCTTAAAGAGAACAAAATATCCCAATTCCTACCTGGCTCCAGCAAGAGACTTTCTTATCTACATTAATTCCCCCAGAGGCTATAGATGGAGCAGAAGGCTGTCCACTGTTCAGAAAATACCAGGTTGGGTTATAATAGCAATGACTGTGACTGAGTCCTGTGCTTCTGAGCTTCTCCTGGCTTCCTCAAAAGGCTAGGAGGAAATTCCTGTCATGCAAAATTGTGATTACTTTTCCTACTTCTGCTGGCACTGCTAGCCAGGCTCCTCCTTAGAAACGGAGGTGAGTCTGTATACAAGATGTAGCTGCTGAACTGAAAGTCCTGTGCTCCAGACTAGCTGAGGTGAGAAAGCATCCCCTTCTCTCTTGCCAGTGGTGAAGAAATTTTTCTTCCTCTGAAAGACAGAGACTCCTCAGGGAATATTTCTCCTAACTGGTTCCCTCCTGTCCCAAGAGGTCTAGGCAGCAGCATTTTCCCTATACACAGAATCACGGAATCATTACGGTTGGAAAGGACCCTCAAGATCATCTAGTCCAACCGATAGCCCTACACTACTCTTACCCCTAAATCATCCCCTGAAGAAGTTTCTTGTCTATGACACTGCTCTATAAAGGGCAAGATCAAGCTCTCGGGTTAGTGCAAAAACCCTGCAGAGAAATCCAGGCAGGGAACTCCTGACTTTGAGAACATACATGAAAGCCCTGGGCATCAGTCCAGAAGAGGGAAGCAAAACATTTATAGGTCCGGGAGGGGGATCAAAGAAACCTGCAGCAGCCATATGTCAGAACAGGAAGAAGACTTAGACACCTCTAATAAAGACTCTTGGGAATGAATGTCACCAGCAGTGCCTTCCCCTTCAGGGTCAGCTGCTCCCCTTGACTCCTGCCAGCTGAGCTTCTGGAGTTTCCATCTGTCTGCAAGCGTGCACATCTGGGACAGGGTGAAAGCAAGAGAAGCTGCTGGAGGGCAGGCTCTTACCTGTACAGTCCTGGGGCAGAAGTCACCCTGAGTAGCCTGGCTTTGCAGTTCCATGTCAACTGAGAGAGACTTTTGCATCCAGCCTCTAGGCATGCTACAGGGCTGTGCTAGGCCATGGCTGGGTGACACCCAGGTAAAAAACACCCCACCAGCCATTTCCAGATTTTTATTTGCTTTGCTCAAGAGCCAGGAAAAGGATAAGGAGAAAATTACCTGCAGGTATGATACCTTCCCACAAGCAGCTGGGAAAAGGGCTGGCGAGACAGACCTTGCTCTGCTTTTTTGCCTTACCAGCCACCATCCCCTGCAGATTGCATGGTGAGGATAATGATTGCTTGCCCCAGAACTGAAACATATTTCTCTTCCCCAGAATAAGGAGAAACTGTCCTTTCCTGTGGTGTCTGAGAAACCTGCAGCTCCCAGACCTCTTCATAGCACACACCAAGCACAGCTCTGTCTCCCTAGACCCTTCTAGCCTGAAGTTTTGAGTCTCAAGAGAGTTTGGCAGAGCCTGTGCTGGCACCTGGTTGGCATACAAGGCCCTAGGGAGCAGGTTCCCTAAACATGCTTTTTTTTTTTTCTGGTGTGTAAGGGATTACTTCCTGGATGGGGGTGCAGGATGAAACTGCAGGGCGCTTGCACACCACCACAGGGCATCATCTATTCCTGCTGTATGATGCCCTAGAGGAGACAAGACAGCTGGCCTCCTAAGAGAAAGGAGCTGTCACAGCTGAGGAACGTTCCTGTTGGGTGCATTGACAAAGAGAGCTTGCCATCTGCTGGAAAGCGATCAGCATTGACAGGCGACAGTCTGGAAGGAGCTCTTGGGTGTAGGTAGACTAGGAGAAAGGTCTGTCAGCAGTGCCTGGAGAGCTGGATGGCATTTGGGCTTGCAGGGAGAGCAGAAAGAGCATCCTCTGAGGGAAGGCAGCACTATCCTCGCAGATGAGGTATGACAAAACTCACTGCAGGGTTTTTAACACGCCACCACCCCTCTTGAGCCCTCCTTGGAGGTCCCCATTTCCACTGCAGAGGTAGCAGAAGGGAATAGCTGTTTACACAACTACTGTATCTCAATTCATTCATTAGTAGGGCAGAGCAAGAGAGCTGGCATGGTGGCATCTCACATCTCCACAGCATGGTTTGCCAGCATGTCTGTTAAGCTGTCTGTGTGCTGTCTGCAGATTCCCCTACCTCTCTGCACTGCTGAGATGCTCCTCTCCCTCTGACATTGAGCATCTTACTCCCAACCACATCAGTTCTTAGGAACACATGACCAGCTGGAAAATTCTGTTTGCCCAGTCAGATTTTATTAACATCTAGGACAATATAAGCAGACATCCAGCACAAGAGATTGAAGAGCTGGCCTCCAAATAGAGAGACTAAACTTTCCCTAACAATGTAAGTACTTATATTCTGGGTATAAGTCATAGTAATACACTATATAACACTATATATATATATTAATACACTATATATAACTGCTTATGTTATCAAAAGCCTCCTCAAGCTTATTGGCCTGTTATCCCACTGCTGCATTGAGGGACATGGTGTCCAACAGTGGTAGAACTAGGGAAAAGCCTGGAATATTTCTGGAGTGGAAAGCACTATGGAAACTGGACAGTGCACAGACCAGGTTCTTGCCACTTTAATTCGAAAAGGTAAGAAATATCAGTGATGGCACCAAACATCTTGAAGTCCCTGTATTTCAGGGCTCAAACTCTGTGTATTAAGTATCCACGTATTTCTAGAAGGTAGCATTTTCACATCATCATTTTTTCCCTAGCAACATCAGGCTGCAAGCCTACATGCAGCAAGAAATTTTGGCACAGCTGCAGAAAAGGGGCATGCAGGACCTTCTCCTGCCTCTGGCTCAAGTTGCACAGGCATTTCTTCAGTGCTGCATTTGATTTCAGACACTTCCAACTCTGCTGTACCTACCAGATCATCTGGTCCAAGTGTTTTGGTAGCTTTGTGATGAGCTAGATGAGGAAAATGAATTAGGTCAGAAGGAACCCAGCAAGACCTCTCAAAAAGAACAGCATTTCAGAAGAGTGAGCATGGGCTGTGGTGAGGCACAGGAGGAAGAAGGAGAGTCCCTTCCTATAGCACAGACTGGGAACCTACAGTCTGAAAAACACTGGAAGTAGGAGACACTGAAAAAAAATGAGGCAGAAACAACAGGGAAAAGTAGTGGCCACAGACTCTAATATTTGTTTCAAATTGCTCCTATCAATCATTCTTCTCATTGAGAGGAACGATGTGAAAATTGCTTTGACCAAGAGAACAGCTCTAAACTTCTCTTCCCAAGTTCAGACCCCATCTTGAGCTCAGAATTCCTTCAACAACAGTTTACTTAGACTATGTTGGCACTAATTTGGTTTACAACACAACTATCAGCTGGGATTTGAATGTAGGTTTGTGTGAAGCTCCAGGGATACTCCAGTGAAAGGATATTATTTTCCACGTCTGGTCAGAACCAAACAACACCTTAGGAAAATAATAGGTTTTGCAATTCCAGGTATGCTTCCAGATCAAAGATACTCAAACATACCTAGCGTGACACTCCTAAGGTTTTCTTCAGTAAATAAGGAAACCTAGGAAAAATTTCAGTCTGGCAATCTCCTAAAGGTACCTGCAAAATCTAACCTTTGATTAGTGTGAAGATCTAAAAAAATCAGAAGAAATGCTACCGCTACCATGTCATGCTCCTTCCCCAAGTAGTCATGCCTGGCAGCCTCTTGCAGGGCTCCTTGGCTTTAATTTACACATTACTCCATCTAGTGGCCTAATGGTTCCAGCATCCAAGAGCTTAAAACTCTGCCCTGGTACCAGCTGGAATTCAAACCTCTGCAGCAGTTTTGCCAGCACCACTTTCGCCTCCATCTGTTAAGAAGAAAAGCAAACTCATCATTAGCGACAGCAAATACAGCTTGGACTGCAGCTACTTAAAGTCAGTGTATTCTGTCCTGCTACTTTGCCAATATAGAGATTTTAAAGGTAAATGTTACTCTCTTAATGCAGCTAGCTGAGTTTGGGCAGGAAGAAGTCACTTCAGGCTTCCTGGATTTGAAGACAACGGACAGACACGAAGATTGGTCCTGTGTTGATACATTAACAACGTTTTGGAAATCACTGTATAAATCTAAGCACTTTAACCTGAAGATTTTGAGTAGTGGTGCTTAGATGAATTCACAGCACAGACCCAAAGAGCTGGCCTCCTACTGTCCTTCTGGAATGCTCTTTGCCATGCTTATATACTTGAACTGTTCCTCCCATCCAAGCAGTCTCCTCCTCACCTCTCAGTATGAGTTCTGGCCTGCGGTCTTCTGCCAGCTGATGTTCTCCCTGCCTTGATTCTGCCACCTGCAGTCATGGCACAGTCCCTAAGAGCCCCTGCACACCCCGTGTGTCTGACCTTGGCTGGCAAAGGGATGTTGACTGCAATTCTCAGCAAGGGGTTTAGATTCAAGCAGGGTGACCCAGAAGAGTTCAGAGAAAGAGCAGCCTGCTGGCCCCTCCCGTGCAGACACCTTGGCTGCCTGTGCACAGAAGTGATGTGGGACCAGTTCAGTGCATGTACGTCTGCTTACGTGATCGTGTTTGAGAGACATATGCTGTCATGGGCATGGTAGGGATCTTCCCTCCAGAAGGAAGAGGGCCAGTGCACCACCAGTGTGACCTCTGGGACCACCAGCCATGGCCAGCACAGCCTGAGCTGGCCCAGTCCTCACTAACGAAGTGTCATTTCAGGCCTCTGCTTACCTGTGCAAACACCTGTCCGATACAGGATCGGGGGCCCAGAGAGAACGGAAAATAACAGTAATATGGCCTGCAAAGAAAGTGGTCAAAACTGTCACTGACACCTTGATTGTAAAGAAACAAGGAAGTATTTCATTACAGCAGCATGGGAACTGCCCAAATACCACCTCAGCTAGCTGACTTGTTAAAACAATCTCCAAATGAACATTTTGCTGCTTCAAAGCAGCAATACCGCTCTGCAAGTTTCCTTATCATCTCCATATGCCTCCATTCTCAGAGCTGTTTCGATGCATGCAAACCTAACTTCAAAGCTGAATGTCAAGCACACTCTTGATGCTCTCCAGCTCATGATGAGGTCATTACAACCTACCCACTTATTGTTCCCTTGGCCAGCACTGAACCACATGAGTGAGGGGCATTTGGTTCAGGAGACCAGACTAACTGTAGGCTGAAGCAAACCCCAACTCCTTAAGGAGTCAGATGCAAGTTTCCACACCAACTGTTAGGGCACTGGTCCCTCCTACTGCACTCCTGCCTACTGATTAGACTTAGGCTGCCTACCCACATGGCTGAACATCATCTTCTGGCCCTCTGCCTCTTGCTCCTTCTCTAATGTGGAGACATGTCAAGCATCCTGGGCCCAGGGATGCCATGCATTTAATGTCTGCAAATATTTGATCTGGTTTTGGCCCAAAGCTTTGACCTCAATAAAAACGTTAAATAACAGTAGTGTTGGTCTTTTTTGTAAAGCATCACAAGGTCTAGAGAACTTCTGAACAAAAGCTGCACGTTATTGCTATTGGCATTTGAGTAAGGGTTTAGTCTTATGTATAGTGAAATGGAAAAGATAAGTTTTGTTGGTTTTTTTTCCCCTGGAAATCTCTTCCTGTAATGGTTTCTTATTACATATTTAATAATCTAGGAGTAAAAAGAAACTCACTTTGGTGCATCTTTGCTAAATCTCTCTGGATTGAAAGTGAGTGGATCCTTGAAAAACCTTTCCATCCTTCCCATTATATATGTGCTGAACTGTCAAGAAAGAGTTTATTTGTGTTAGTCAGGAGCAGCACAATGAAAATGCCTCTTGGCTGTCACAGGTACAAAACCACAACCTCCTTCCACACCCCAGGTAAAAATAATCCAGAGTCCCAATTCATACCCCAGTTTTGGCCAAAATTTCAGAGAGGTCAATAGAAATATGCCTATGGAGGATCCTGGGCCTCTGATATACAGATCCATTACATATGGATCAACTGCAGCAGCTAAAAGCTGGTGATGGTGGATGGGACTTACAACGAGAGCTGTCTTTGCAGGAATTCTGACGCCGTTGATGATTTGCTCCTTCTCCAACCAGCGTATCGTCCCTGGGACGGGTGGGTACAGCCTCAGTGATTCCTTCAAAACCTGTGTCCACAAAAAGCACAAAAGGTCTGTTAGTTAATACAGTGTAAGAAGCCAAAATAAAATTAAATTACCTCCCCATGGCCTTTCACTTTGGCTAAATGGGAGCTTTTGACTTGTGGAACAGATGCTGATGTATCTGCCTTATATGGCTAGGTCAGCTCCTTCAGGCTTTCTTACAACTGGTAAAATACAGAGGAAAAAGAAATAAAACACACAAGAGATCCCATGCATTGAACAGATCTAACACCTCAAGTGAGGTCAACAACTAAGTGAAAAAGTACTGGGAAGCAAATTCAAACAGAATAAAGTAAAGTCTCATGCCCCTGATGAGCTCTCCTTGGCACTGGCTGCCACAAGGATGGGTGATTGTTCCCACTTCCTTCCCACTCTCAGCACTGTGCTCCTGCTCCTGCCTTTGTCCTGCTTCTGCTGCTCAGGGAGTTGAGCCAGGTCAGACCACCAAAATGACAAAATACAACCTGGCAAAGGAAAATGAATAGGGAACAGTGATTAAAAATGGAGTAAGACCATTTCTTTTGGTGGCAGTGAGCTGTAAGAATGGCTTATTTCATCAAAGTGAAACCTAATTAACAGTGCACATTAGCATCGCATTGCAAATGCAATTAACAGTGTGTATGCACAAGTGGATTAATGAAAAAGGAGCATGGACAAAAGGATTCAGAATTGCCTGAGACACAGGAGAGAAGTCCTTTCATCTTTCATACTCCAGTGATGGACTGGCTCTGACCAGGGGTTATTGCTGATTCTGTTGTACAGATCCAAGCTTGTTCTGTTAAATAAATGGTCTGCTTTGAGAGGCTCTCATGTCATCTGTCTTAAAAACGAAAGGCTTAGATACCTTGTCCTAGTTGGAGAGGTATAATTGTGATAGTGTTTGGAGAAGTCTATGGAAACCTGCTGATTTCTGTAATTACACAGAGATGCATTTTCCTGAAGAAGAGTAAACCTTTAAAATCTGTTGGCTTTCAAAGTACAGCAATTTGTGGGATAGGATATGGCGAATGGTAAAACATCATCATCAACCTTGGCAGGTTAGTCTAAGAGAAAAGTGATCACGGCAGACTACTAAAATCACAAGGAAGTTTAAGCAGAAGAAAAACTGCCAGGAGTGTGATTCAGCCTCTGCTGAGGGCCACTGGTGCCCCCAGTCTTGTCAAAAAGGACTCGCAATGCAAACGCTGGCAAGCCGCCAAGCTCTGGCTTTGCAGTTCATTACCAACTGGCACATCTTTTCACAACACCTCTCTTAAGACCAAACCCTCTTTTATTTATTCCCCCTGAGGGACTGAAGAAGGTTTAAAGACCGAATAATAAAAAACTAGAAATTACAAAAACTAGCCATTATTTTTGGATGTCCTCAAATCCCACTGAATTTATGGTGCACAGTGAGATCATAGCTGGAAAGGCTTTAACAATAATCAAACAAAAATAGAGCAGTGAGTTTGGGAGGCACACACAATTCGCACATGGGTCGGGCTCAGAGTCACAAAACCTTCCTAAAAGATGGCTATGGTTTCAGCTTAAGAAACTCCACTCTAGCTCCCAGCTTGGTAATAATTAGCAGTGAGGGAATCATGTGGGATTTTGGAAAGAAGTTCAAGGAGCATCCTTCCCAATAAGGCTGGGATACTGCAAACAGCTCATGGCACCTGCTTGCTAACTCTCTGGAGAAAAACACTGTCAGGATCAAATATTGGCACTGCTCTTAAAATTCTGAAAGATGGCAGTAGTGCTACCAAACAGCTCTGACTGGTATTTTACCTTATTCCTACAGTACCTGTGATAAGTAGGTGAGTTTGCCAAGATCCTCATAGTCAATGTCTCTCTTGGCACCAAGAACTTCATCCACTTCAGCCTGAAGTCTGCAGTTAAATTAAAAAGTGTTAGTTGCAGATGCCCATCTCTTGCTAGGCAAGTTGAAAAATTACATTTCTTGACTTTCCAGACACTGAGTCTAACTTTGACTCCCATCCTCAGGCAAAAATGCCTACTGATTCCCAGCTAGCCTGCCTGAACTTGTGCCTTTGTATCAGGATGGAGCAATGGGCGTAAAAGTGCAGCCAAATCAGGCAGGATTCAGGACCAGCTTTGTATAAAAGCTTCAAAAAATAAAATCACTTAGATGAAATTGAAGTAATTAAGCTTTTTTTAAAAAGATTTAAATATATTGGGACTACAAAACTGTTTAATTTGGAAGGGAGGCTAGAATTTACTGGGAATTGATCCTAGCTTTTTCAGAATCCTTATAATTAAGTTCACCTTGAAAGCACCAGTAAGCTGGGTTTGCAAATCAGCACACATACCTTTCTAGTATTTCAGGATGCTGAGCCAGTGCCATTACTGTAAATGACAACTGATTGGCAGTGGTTTCATGACCTAACACCACAAAAAATTGGTTTAAAGGTTAGTGTGAAATAATACCATGATATAAAGATGGTCTACTAGTGTGACTATGAACAGGAAACTTCAAATGCCAGGCCCTACGTTTTTTATTTCAAGTATGCTAGAAATTAAAGGAAACACTAAAAGGGATGTAATTTCCACATAAGGAACTTTCAAGAATGACAAGAACAAGACATAGCTGGTAAAGATATAAGCCATCTTGCTCAACTCAAAGCTACAGTGGCTGCACATGGCACTGACTGGTTGTGAGCTCCGCAACA
This sequence comes from Galbula dea, assembly GCA_013399015.1. Taxonomy (NCBI): domain Eukaryota; kingdom Metazoa; phylum Chordata; class Aves; order Piciformes; family Galbulidae; genus Galbula; species Galbula dea. Next base: position 750,199 of record VWZX01009335.1, read on the forward strand.
GAAGGGCCAGTAAGGTTCAACATTTGCATTGTCACATTATGGGGGACACAGTTCCACCAAGAAGTAAAGATTTACTGTTTCTGAGGGAAAACAGAGCTTCTTACCATCTTTCCTTGAAATACCTGCTTTATGTGGTTAGTTTATTTCTTCATGGATAGGCATATATATTATTTTAAAGCATGACAGAAAACAGACTTCTCCAAAGATGCGTTTGTTGCATAATGTCTTGCGAAAAAACAGTGTTTTGACCTCACCTTCTTGGGAATCTAAATCCTACTGACTTGCAAGACCAATCTTTCTACACTGTTTATCTCACATATCATCTCAGCTCCTACTTTCTCTGATAGGCTTGACAGTGCCCTCTCCTATCACACACTGACAAATGCTCTTAAGGCAAGAATGGTGTTTAATCGTGTGGGTGAGGTGACACAAAAACACTTGGAAAATGTTAAAAGATGCTTTCAGAAGGGTTTAGCAAGGTCTAGGAGGAAAAGCCAGAACCCTGTGAGAAGCAGCCTTGCACCCCAGTGGGCAGTGCTCCCTCTGCACTGCAGGCTGGAAACCACTGGCTGCTGATATGACTGAAGGAGGATAACATATAATTCACCTAAGGGAAAACTAAGAGCTCTCTTCAGACCTTTCCCAGCCGGTCCTACACCAGTGTATTACTGCTGTCCTCCAAACAAGGGACTCCTTAGTTACAGCAGCATCACATGGAGTGAGTAAAGACGTTAATCATGACCTGGAGACTGCCTAAGAATGAGTACAGCTTCGTATATAACATATCCCGGCACTAAAAGAGCTACCAACCTGCAACAAAGAAAGTGACAAAGTTATCCACAATGTTTTCATCATCTCTGGTTTCCTCCAGAGCTGTCAAAAGAGAAAACCAGATGAGATTAGATAACAGACCTGTGCCCCAGCTGCAACAGCCAGAACACTCTTTATTTGATCCTACACTAAGAAACAGGGAATTTTGAAAGCAACTCACACTATCTTCAGTGTGACAGACAACATAAAAGGAGGATTGAAATTTAAGTGCCCAAAACAATCCTCTCCAAATCTCATGGCAAAATATGCCACAGAGAAATTCACTCAGACAGCAATGTGTCCCCTACCATTTCCTTTCAGTATCTGTGTAAGAATATCCAACGTGGCTTCCTTCCCCTTCTGGATGGCCTCTCTCCTCTGGTCAATGCACTCCTTCCCCACACGCCGCAGCAGCCTCAAACTCTCCTTGACCTCCTTTACCAGCTTTCGTTTCCCTGGCATGTACTGAATACAGAACTTCTTCAGTCATTTTATTCCTTTTGCTGGTAAAAAATATTGCTAGTGTTATTTTTCAAGCAATAAATGCTGCTAAATGTCATTTGTCACAAACATGTGTGCCCTCCATGGAACAAAGTGAACATCCTCAGGATGAAGGTTTTGGGCTGAAATGAGAAATACTTCAGTCTGCATATGCTTATGTCCTGCCTTGCCAGAGCTGATGTTTGGGGCACTGTGAGCAAAATTCCTCTGTGGAGACCACAGAAAGAAACTGCAGCTTGAAATACAGAATCTCACCCCTAAGCCCAAAAAGGAAACAGGAGCTCTAAAAGCCTGAACTACTGCTTTCATGAAAAACTGTGGAATGATTTTTAATTTAAATATTCCTTATTACATCCATCACTTCCTAGCATATTGACTTGGGTTGAAAATATATTTTTTCAAGGGTAAGAACATTCACATTTCTTCCACCTTCAGTGAAGGCTGCCACCCTTCTCGGACATATGGCAATGTCTCAGTTTTTCCAGCAATGGGTGTGAAAGTGTAAAAGTGTATGAAAAGACACATGCAGGGAGGAAGAAACAGCAGAAAGACAGAAAGGAAGCACTACATGTTAATGTTGATTTTGCAAGTGTGTTAAAGCACTAATGAACTTCATCTTCATGCTGACTGGAGGGAAAAAGTTAACTGATAACTGGTTCCCCATCACATATGGACCTCATAGCTCCAGCCCAGTAACTCATACAGGAGCAGAGGCTCCAGCTGGGTGTGAGGACTGCAGTGAGGTGTATACAGACCTGAATGAAGGGGATGCGTGCCTTGGTCATTCCCTCCAGAACCTGAGTTACAGCTTGTGGGAAAGGAGTCTGGTCATTGCTCAGTGCATTTAATTCCAAGCCAAAGGCTACCTGAGGAGCAGGAGAGAAAAAGTTGACTCACTGTATCCTCCTGGATTCCTGGGGCTGGGGTGAAAGAGTAGGACAGCTTCACACCTCTACCTTTTTCCCTAAAAATACCTCAAGCTAGATGCTGCTTTGCAGGAGGCTGCAAGGGAACCATAATATCTACATTGTTTCCTCCTTATTTGGGGGATTAATAATTTCCTGTTATTCTCCATGCATCACAAACTATTTTGCATTGAGAAGGGAAAAGCCTGCATAAGGCAGACTTTATGGTGACATATAATGGCACTAATACAACATCCACACATGATCAAGCCCTGGTGTGCCCCTTTTCGCATGGGGGGCTGGGAGGTATGAGGCTGTAAGGGGTTTTGCAAAGGGTTCCCATCATGCAGGTCATACCTAGGCTGTGCAGACCCTTCCCTAACTGCCCCTTCCTATGGCTCAGCCCAAATGAAAGTGGTACATTAAGTCCTTCAGTTCTTCTGGCACTGCTGGGTAAAGCTCTAGTTCCCTGGCTCCAGCTCCTGCTGCTGCTTGTACCCGTTACTTCCATCCCTTCCTGCCAGTCACAAAGGAAATAAGCAAGCAGACAGCTGTTACCTTTGCAATGATATCCATAGTTACCCGGTTCATCATTGTCAGCATGCTAAATTCTTTTTTTCCATCTGCCTTTTCCTCTAGCTTCTCCATCAGCTCCTCTGCTTTTTCATTAAAAGTTTCCATCAGACCAATCAGGTAGCTAAACAATCAATAAAAAAGCATGATAGAGGCTCTGGGGAAGACATCTTTACTTAGGCAAAATAATCTTTATTATTTTTCACAGATTTTTTTTTTTAATTTATAGTAAATTTGCCTTAAAACTTTAAAAAGTAAACAGAGAAAATGAGCTAAATTCTTCCTTTTGCAGTCCTGATCCATCCTGCCATGTAAACAATGGCTGTTGAGACAAAGGGCTTTGGTCTGTGCATGCTAAAACAAATGGACTTTATCTTTAGCCTCTAAATGCAATGCATTGAGGCATACACAGGCAAACCAGACCAACCTCCTGCTTATCAGTCACACTATCTCCCGCAGGGAATCACTCAGGTGAACGATGAGGCTTGCCCATGTCAAATCCCTGAGGTCTGTTTTCCAACAGGATAAAGTAGCCATCACCACACTCCTGGATATGCAACCCTGTGACCTTTCTGCCACTGCTGAGCTCAAATGGGTGTCACAGCCCCTTGGGAAGCCTAGTCAAATTATACTTGTCATGGAAATGGAGAATTGGACTCTAAGTAAAAGGTTATTAGGCACTAAATGGGATTTTTCTCTATCCAAGTATCAAATAATGGAGCAAGGAGAGGGAGAATCATGAAAGTACAGTAGAAGTAACAGCTAGGTCATCCCAGAGAGATTTGTCTTACATTCGGCTGAAAGCTGGATCCATTATCTTCCGCTGCTTGTGCCAATGCTCATGGTCACAGACAGTTACCAGGCCATTCCCTAGGAACCTAGCATTTAGGGAAACAAGGAAAGGAACAGCCTTCAGCAAGGGAGCCAGTCAAACCCCAGGTAGATAACTCTTCCACATGTACTTTCTTGTATTTTTCCCACGTGTAGGGAGCACTGTGCTGCTTTAAGTACACAGTCATTGCATCACTGTGGACAACGACTGAACTGCAGGTATGTTTTGCCTGGCAGGTGTGGACTGCTGAGTGCAGTAAGATGCAGGTTCATTACAGTTGTTACGCAAGTGGTTAATATAATAACTAGATTATTGTATTTTTAAAACCTTCAGGCTACCAGAGAAAAAAATCCTTGTTTGTTACTGAACTTAGGAGCTAGGGATGGGGCATCCACAGCCTCTCTGGGCAACCTGTTCCACTGTCTCACCACCCTCACAGTAAAGAATTTCTCCTTTACATCTAGTCTAAATCTATCTTCTTTCAGTTTAAAGCCATTACCACTTGTCCTATCACTAGACCCCCTGATAAAGAGTCCCTCCCCATCTTTACTGCAGGCCCCCTTTAAGTACTGGAAGGCTGCTATAAGGTCTCCCCAGACCCTTCTCTTCTCCAGGCCAAACAACAGCCTAAAGTTTTGATTATGGTTTTGAGAAAACTACTCTGGGACTAACTGAACATGTACAGGGGAAAAAAATAAATAAATATCTTCCTCCCTCACTGAGAAGGCATTTGACTAGACACATAATTTACGAAGTACATGCTGCTTACCTATGTCTGGAATTAGTCACTAATCCCCACACTAAAGTAAATGGTCTGAGTCAAAATGTCAAAATAACAGCATGATGACTGTGATGTTATTAATCTTCAACTTATTTTCAGATCACAAAGGCTTCAGATGGGTTTTGCCTACCTCTCTCCAAATATGTTGAAGATGCGACCATACACCAGCCGATCCTTTGGGTACTGTGGGGACATCAAGAACTCCTAAAAACAAATTTCGGGTCAGTGAATACTGAGTGTAATCTGTTTCCCACACAAAACATAAAAAGCCACTCACACATTCATTCTTTTCCTCCTATAGCAATAGTCTGAAGGCTAAATGAATTATTTGGTGTGCCCTTATTCCCCAGTTCCTGTGCTGCTAGCTTGTTTTGCTTGCCTCTAGCACTTTTTGCCCAATGACCCAAAATCTCGCTTTGTGGTTACTGCAAAGATTTAGAGGAACAAATTCAATCCCTTGTGCCTTGCCCATTTGAGATATTAAGGCCTTGCACACAGCCTCATTTTCAGAAATAGTGGATACTTCCTCTACTTGCTGTTTAAATGAAGTTAACAAAGTAAATCAACTGATTAAGAACAAAATAATAAACCAGGACTGCCTGGAGCACCTCACCCTTCTAAACCCAACCAGAGTAACCCTCTCTGCAGCCACAGTCTACCTGTACTGTACTGCACTGCCCTGAATATCAGGCATCACCTCTCTCTTTCTGGAGGTACAGGCCGATCCCCACTGTCGATCTGGCTTTATTTTGCAGTACCTTCACTCCTTCAGGACTCAGAATCATTACTGAAACTCTGTGAAAGGCATTAAGCCGTACAACAGGTCCATATTTCTCTGCCCTACAAGGAGAGAAGGAAGAGGAAAAAGAAAAAAAAGATTTTTGGTAACAACCACTAACATGTAACAGTTCAGATCTAATAACCTCAAAGAACCAAAGCAGTACATACTGGGAACTGCTGCATTCTTCAGCCAATACAGCCATTAAAAGAAAGACCAATGCTGTCTCTCTAGTTCCTCTACCAGCCTTCTGAATGATGGTAAATATGTAACTGAGGGCCTCTGTGCCTTAGTTTCCCAATTTGTGCTACAGGGCTACCCCATCTGATGTTACTGATGTGTCTCAACTTACCACTGCAGGAAGAGATCATGTATAAACTCCTTTTTCCTCAGCATTCTCCACAAGATTGGCAGATGTCCAAATAAAAAGCTGCAGAATATGAAGGTTAAGAGTGTCAGGAGGATGCCAACACAGGGGGTTTTGTATTGATTGCGATCCTTGTTGCTCAGTGATGGAATGAGTGTTGCTCTTGTTTTCCTCCTTGTAAGGAAAGACAAAAGTAACACCTAGCTGTGCCAACAGTCAATCTGGACGTGGGTAAGCTGGGGACCAGAGTCAGGTTGGTGTCCTCCTGCAGCCAGGACGACCAGTACAGAGATCCAGGAGAAGGTCTTTTTTGCTGCTATATTATAAGAGATGTTTGGGTCTGGGGGGGCACTTCCAGCAAACTGCTTTTCTCTTTGCCTAGCTGACTGAATGTCAACTGCAACTATAATGTTTCTGTACATGCAACAGACATTTGTGTTAAATATTCTTTAATACATGCTCTGCCCTGATACATGTAGCTTCCATTCTTTGAATGGCCAGAGGAATGGCATCCCTCTGCCTAAAGCCACGTCACCTCAAATACTGAAAAAAAAAAAAGAAAAGAGGATAACCTAGAAGAATAATCACCACTTAATATGGAAATTGCAGAATGAATAAAAAGGCTAACTCTTCAAATACAATAGACATATTAAAAAGTTAAAGAACCATGTCTCCTTGTGACACTGTTACTGCTGCCTTTTATCACTTATAACTTTTCTTTTTCTAGAAACGAAAGACCTAGCTCATGAGGAAAAGTAGAGAAGGTGCCTGGTGGAGTTAGTGTCATTGTGCTTCTTGGAGCTGTGCTGGATGGCAGGCTGGGCCGGTCCAGTTCAGAGAGCCCCTCTTGCATAGCTGGTGCTGCCTGCCGGCTGCCTCTTTAGCATCACAAGCAGCTCTTGTGGGCAACTCTAAAACGCTCGTTTCATGCTGCTGTGGCCACCTGGAGCGACCAGCACAGAGATATAGGTCAGCATACCCACCTCCGGCAGCCCAGGCCTGTCAGGCAGTGCTGCGGAGCAGCACCATGCCCGATGATGCCAGCCTTTCCGGGGATGCAAGCTGTGCCAGGCCAGCCTGACCAGCTCGCCGTTGCCCTTGCCAACATCAGCATGGTCCTGACCCCGGTCTGGCAGGTCAACCTGCAGAGATACAGGCTGGAACGTTTGTTTTCCGCTCTGACGTTTTCGCAAGGCTCCAGCCCAGCAAGGAGAGCGGCAGGGAGAGCGAGAGGGGTGCAAGGTCCACCGCTCTGCAGACACAGGAACGGGCGGAACGGCTAAGACCAGAACTAGGAATCGCTCTGCAGACAGACGCCTGAACACCCGCCCCAGGCGCCCATCTCCTTACCCTGACCCTGCCTGTCCTGTCCCTTACCTCTCCCGCGGGGCGCCAGGGATGTGATCGTACTTGGCGTGGATGTATTTCACGTAACAGCAGTACAGGCCGAAGGCCAGCAGAGATAGTGCCAACAAAATGCCGCCAGCGGTCTCCAGCGCCTCCATGACGCTCCCCGGCAGAGACCAGGCCAAGCGAAGAAGTGCCCGGCTGTGGGGAGGGGCCGGGCTCGCTTAAAGAGCCCTGCAGCGGCCGGACCGAGCCGGGCTGGCCTCTTGGGGATCATAATGCACCCACAAGGGGGACCTGCCTGGCAGGAGTATCTGTGTATTTACGCGTGTCTGTATTAATAAAGTAGGCAGGCATGCTTTCCTAGCTGGAGGTGGTGCTTTGCACGAGTGCATGAGTAGCTCAGGAAGGATTTTGCACCTTCATGTGTTTGTGTACAGAAGTGTTTTAAATAAAGCTCATCACTGAGGGCTTTTAGACAAACGAAGCTGTCACAAGACAAGGAGGGCAGAGGCTCATCGTTGACTATTAACTGTTTAAAATACAAGATGCAAAGGGAATAGACTGTTGATGCCCATTGGAATCAATAGGTGAAGATTTTTAGAGCAGCCTGCTGTGGGGCTCTGGCTACGTAATTGTAATTCTTGAACTTTACTAGATGTGCTTAGCTTTCCATTCAGAGGACTAATCAGTGATTCATGTATGCTGAGGACAAACCAGCCTTGAGAACAAGGCTGATAACGGAGACCATCACAGGAAAAGTATCCAAATGATAAGGAGGACCATCTTGGCCAGACAACACAGCTGGGAAATATGCAAGGAGAAAAGGTTATCCTTAAAAGACTTGTGACCATAAAAGGGAAAAAGGATTAGGGGCTAACTCCCCAAAGGACCGCTGAGGACCACCAGAGACATCCACACTTGTATGGAAGAAACTTCGTATAATATTAACATATGCATTAGGCTTCCTAGAAATAGGAAGGGACTTCTTGAAAATAATATAAGTATTCATTCTCTTAATGAATATCATGAACTTGCTTTTTCTCTCAGGTGTGTGTGGTTAGGAGGAGCTGTCCCCTCACTCATCCAGACATAAGGAATGCCTGCTTCTTAAAGCTATATTGGTGTCAAGAGTTTTAATTCCCAATTTCAGTGTCACAATGTACCCATTCATCATCCAGACATAGGAATGAAAGATTATATGGCTTCATTCAGAAATGGTGATCTAAAGCTGACTGCCACAAATTGCATAAGGAACACAGGGCACAAGGGACCAAACCATTAAATGATGGAAATTCATTTCTGATAAATGAAAAGTAATGCATGGAGAAAGATAAACTATGTATATACGTCCAACACAGCTATTTATATTCAGTGGTGGTACCTGTTCAGGAAACATCAGCTCCATGCTCTGTACAGACCAAAGAAATAAGCAAAGCATAGGCAGCGATTAGAAATGGGAGAGTGAGCAAAACAAGATGCCTGACTGTACTAGCATACAGAGGACTCTGTAACTCTAGAGCACACCCATTCTGTACACATACAGCATGTGCTCTTCTTCCTGGCACAGAAGAGATGTAGAGAGACAGAAGAGACTAGACCTCCGAACTGGAAAAGGCATGACTGAAGGAGGTTATGACAGGAGTCTGGAAAACCATTAGTTGTTTGGATATGAAGAGGAACAAACTAATCATTACCTTGTATAATTCAAGCACAAGGAGGCACCTGCTGAAATGCTCTGTCAGCAGGTCTAGAAAAGGAAGAGATTTTTCACATCAAATTGTGAAATGGAGGAACAAATTGCAACAGGCTGTTGAATAAATCAATTCACAAGGATTCGGGGAAAGTGCTGAGGGTCCCTCCCCATGCTGCACTCCCTGCCTACTGGATCCTGTGCCCACTGTCTCTTTGAATGTTGCCTACCTTACGTGCAGGACAGCAGATGCTCCTCTCCACCATCTCACTCCCAAGGCTCTGACTGTGGCAGGGGAAAGAGAAGCAGGACATCTTGCTGCCCTTTAAAGAAAAGTAGCACACCACCTGCCTACTAGGCTTTCACAAGTCCATTAACACACTCTTTCTCCATACAAGTTTTACTTAAATGGCTAGAGATAGGATATTAAACTACCTGGGTTTTTATTATGTCTGTTTTTCTGCCTGTGGGTTTCTGACAGTTCTGAGGATTCTTCATCCCTGTGACTTCCAATGGGGTGCCTTTCCCCTCCTCCCCTCCCGCGGCAGCTCCCATATGGATGTGCCTCTCCACAGCAGGGGAGAGGATGTAACTCATGGCACCCCTTGTGTTGTCCATCTGATGCAGCAGTCATTTGCCAGGCACCTCCAAGAGCCAGCTCACTTCAACTTCCAAACAAAAGCAATGACTGCCAAAAGGCCAAAATCTGCAGATTTTCCTCTGTTTTCTTGTGACATTTCTGCTTCTGTTTGAGACTAGTAGATCAGAGAGAGCAGAGATTGCTGCCAAAGCAACAATAGAACGTGCTGGTATAAGGTGAGATATTTTTATCTCTACTACATTTTTGTTTCAAACTGTAAATAATTTTGGATGGGCTGTTAATGACAAAAAGAGGCAGCAAGTACTCAGTGGTGAAGGGGAACGTATCAGATGTGATTCTGTGTCCTATTTATGCTGCTTTCCTGCATGGATGCATGTCCACATATCTCTCAGTAGCAACTTAGTGGTTAACACCTACCGGCCCACTTCAACTAAACTTACCATGGAAACACAGATCACAAAATGCCTGAGAACCAAGGAAATGGAAAAAGTTGCAACACATTTAGAGTGTGGGCTAGGCTAAAGAAAGGTTTGGTACTGCAGACCTTAGAGGATGACAGGGATTTTCTTTTGAAGTCCCCAAGAACTTCAGGGTTTCTTGGCCTGAGCAAGGCAGGAGTTGGGTGCTGTTAGCCCAGCAATACCCTGGGGAGGCAGAAGGACCAAAGACTCATCATTAAACTGTGAAAGGTGTGAAACCCTGTTAGGAGCTCTTGTGCTTTTACTTTTGGGTGGCCACTATGCTCATCACAATGGAGGAAGGACACCTGCTGCTCCCTCTGAGAACAAATACACCTGATACCTTCACCCATGGACTCCTAGGGCGGCTTCACTGGGCACACTTGGTGGCCAGCATCACTCTTCTGGCTTCATAATGCATAGCAGAAGGGTTTGGTGGTAATGCCACATCACAAGCTCAGAGAAACACTGGCTTGTGACAATGGCCAAATGGTACAATATGTTAGAAACCATTTGTAAACGTAGTTTTAATTTTTTTTTCCTGTTAAAACTGGGGGTTTATAATCTCTTCTTTTCAGAAATAAAGCTAACATTCCTTCCCATTTGGTCAGGCAATATATATGATGATCTCAGGATTCAAATACCCATCAGTAGGGAAGATATAGCTAATCACAAGAATAGCATCACCTGAGACAGTACTAAAAAGCTAAAGCTAGCTAATGAAATCAAATCTTGAAAACCACTCAGTGAGCTTCCTGATGAAATATTGATTTTCTGAGTTTCATCAATGTTTTTTTGAGCGTACTTCAAGAAGATGTCATAACTATCTGTAAGGTGTTCTTTCACTTGAAATCACTCTCAGAATAATTCCTATGGAAAATTCCTGCTTGTACCTTGTTTGTGAGTACCTCACAGGGAGATGATATCTGGCAAGTCATACATTTTGATGGGATACAGAGGCCATGTATATAATATACTTCTGATCCCTGTCTAGAATATGCAAGCTCTCCGCATAAAGTTTCCATGCAGATGTAATTATTAGCTGGTAACTCTCCTTCCCTAAGTATTTAGCCTGGGTTGCTTGCAGAAATTACCTTATAGTTCAGGCTTTACAGATAAGCTTTAATAAAACCTTTTGTTTGTGTTCTAACAAGCTTTAATAACAACTTTTGTTCTTACTCTGACGCATTTCTGTACCCTTGAATGAAGGACATGACACCAAGGGACCACACTGTTCTGTTTTAACATCTGCCTGGGAGCCAGGCTGCACTAAGAAAGAAGGAATGCAGGTGTGGGCATGCTGAACTTCTCTGTCACCTTTCCGCTGGGGACTGACCTGCCATTGTGTGGTCATTTTGACAACTTGCACGTTCTCATAAATACAAAGAGCAGGAGAAGCTTTGGAACTGAAGAGATGGACAGAGAACTGGGAACCACTAACTGGTGTGAAGTTACAAGCTGAATTTGAAAATTTGATGGGACATAAAGTTAACCCAAACTCCTGCTGTCTTTTGCTTGTCTTTTCATAGCTACTTAGGTTTGAAAACAGCAAGGAAAAGACACAGCATAGGCATCTCCTGTGCTAGGAAGGGCCTTCTGCAGCATGCAGATTAAGCTAGAGGGCTGTGTGTCCTGGGGCAGACTGAATTTACCAATAAAATACATTTCTAAATAAAGAGCTTTTAATTTTATTGTTAAATAACTCCACCTGTTGTGTGCTATTGGTTAAGTGCAGATGGTGATTAAATTAGTACCTCTCCTGGAGAATTTACAGCCTAAAACCTCATCTCCTGTCTAAATGTCCATATGGAGCTAGTGGTGGTCTGGGGCTAGCATGAGCAATGCACTTCATCCATCTCCAGCAGAAATGCAAACTTCAGGGCTGGTTTTATTAAGCACCTTCTCCTTTCCTAGGCAGAACACTGTCCAGGTGGAATCCAAGGACTGACTGCTGTTTCCAGTTTCCAGTCCTTTTGCCTTGCTCTAGCAGCTCTGCCACTTGTGGGCAATCTCACACAAAGCACTGTCCCCCACACATTCATTGTGTCAGTATGCAGTGTGCCTTCATCTTCCTCTGCTTTTTGATTGCCCATACTTGCTATATTGTTGCAAATAATATTTTGTGTGATATCCTGGTATATAAGTGCATTTTAAAATTAAGAAAAAAGCTATCAGTCAGAATACTATTAAATAGCAGATGATATATCAGGTATTTAAGTGCACATGTACTTCTGTGCTTCGAATAGTACAGGCTCATTATTTAAAAAACAGGGAACTAGACTGACAAACACCAGGATTTAGAACAGGTATGTTTTAAGCTTGGATGGGATCACGATGGTCAGAAATATCTTCCCAGCATCATAACAGCGTGTTGAGCTGGCAGGCACAGACATGCACAGACAGCAACATGTACAGCACTTACTTGAATGCTTTCCCTACTCAGTGTAGGCTGGGAGAAAGGGGGAAAAAGAGTTATTTGCAAGACTTGCCACTTCCTCTGTGAAGCTGGTGGCACCCACATAAACACCAGCAGCAAACACTGGGGGTGGATGGCTCTGTGTTTGCCATCAGCTAAGCCACAGCACAGCTCGCTCTTACCAACGGCTTCTCCTCGTGGGCTGGTTTCAATATGCCTTTAGCTGTCACCAAAGACTGCATGCCACTGAGTGACTGCCAGCTGGGGGTTGGTGGCAGTCACCATCAGTAATATAGACAGGCTGGATCAATGGGCTGAGTTTCAACAAGGCCAAATGCCAGGTACTACACTTGCATCACAAGAACTTTATGCAATGCTCTAGGCTTGGGGCAGAGTGTCTGGAAAGCTGCCCATCATAAAAGGACCTGAGGGTGCTGATCAACAGCTGGCTGAACATGAAACAGCAGTGTGCCCAGGTGGCTAAGAAAGCTAACAGCATCTTGGCCTGTATAAGGAATAGTGTGGCCAGCAGAACTAGGGAAGTGGTTGAGCTCCCTTGTACTTGGCATTGGTGAGGCCTTCACCTCGAACACTGTGTTCAGTTTTGGGCCCCTATCTACAAGAAGGACGTTTGAGTTTCTGGAGCGTATCCAAAGAAGGGAAACAAATCTGGTGGAGAGTCTAGAGCACAACTGTTATGAGAAGCATCTGAGGGAGCTGGGGTTGTTTAGTGGAGACAAAAGGAGGCTCAAGGGAGACCTTTTCACTCTCTACAACCACCTAAAAGAAGGCTGTAGTGAGGTGGGGGTTGGTCTGTTCTCTCAGATAACTAGCAACAGGACAAGAAGAAATAGCCTTCAGTTGTTCCAGAGTTTAGATGGGGTATTTTGAAAAATTTATTCACTGAAAGAGTAGTTAGGCATTGGAACAGGCTGAGCAGGGAAATGGTGGAATCATCATCCCTAGAGGTGTTCAAAAACTGTGTAGATGTGGCACTTCGCAACATGGTTAGTGGGCATGGTACTGTCGGGTCAACAGTTAATACTTGATGATTTTAGAGGTAATTTCCAATCTTAATGATTCTATGATCTGTTCTCCCATTTACACTTAACAAGGACTAGGGAAGCAGTGCTATTTTTTTGTTCATTTGCTTTTGAACAGCAAAGGTATTGTTTAATACAAAACAGTATTTAATGGGGGTATCAGAAAGTTCAGGAACAATAAAACAAATTAATTTATCATATACATCAATGTTTTAGGCTTAACAGAACACTATCAATAACTAATTGGGGAACTAAACATCCACAGTGAGCTTCAGACACAAGGTTTTCCTTGTGAACTTTTCTGGATGTATTCATCATTTTACATTTATTTTATTTGGTCTTTCTCACGTTCTCGTGTGAAAAGCAAGATAAAACCTATCCTGATTACATTAAGAAAAACAACCAGGCAAAATGCTATCAAGTGCCCAGAGATCACAAAAAAGAACATGTGTCTTCTATCACCACTCAGATGAAAAAAACACATTTCAGACAAAATCAGCTTTGGTTTTCTTTCTTTTTTTTTTTTTTAAACATCCTTTGCAAAGGGATAAATATTACAGGATTAACACCCTAGTATATTTCCTCTTGTCTAGTCATTTACACCTATGAAAACTGAATGTAAAAACATGTAGTCTCACAACATTTGGGAAAGTGGAGAAACATGTACCGGGTTAAATTGAGTGACGACCCTGTTCATGTAAAAAAGGTCAGATGATTTCCTTTCACTTAGGCTAGTGTAAACTGCAGAAATACTTTCTATGCAGAATACTATGAATTTTCTAAGTTATCTGATTTTGCTTAGGCACAGTTATCTTTGATAACAAATAGACTTATAACAATCAAAAGCATTACAGAAGAATCATTTACCTTTAAACTAGTGTATGGAAAGTTAAAGCAATTTACTTTTGTGTTCTGCAAAGAAAGGCACAGATTTGCACAGAGCTGCAGGTAGCAAAGCAAGCCAGAAAACACAAACACTTCCATATGAGTGAAACATGGTCATTTGGGAATTTATTTTTGGCAAAACACTGTGAAGCACAGCTGGGGAATGATGCACTTTTGAAAGAGGAAGGGCAACAGGATGCATCTCTTTGCTAAGCTGATGTCTGGGGTTTTCCTCTCATAAAAAAAAATCCAACAACATACAAATTCAGTCACTCCCCATGACATACTCAAGTCACTGCTTCATTTTACTTTTTCTTTTCCTCCAAGGCAGATGCATGGGGATGAGCATGAAGAAAAACAGAAAACTACTTCAAACAGATGTGGCATGCTCAAGGCAGAGCACACCCTCAATACTGATGCTGGTTTAGGGGGTCAGGCAAGAAACAGACATGCTTTCAGTCCCTCAGGTGCCTTCCCCAGGTCTTCTGTCGTCAATCTGCCACCTCCTCCCGGCTGCACACCACGCCAGCGTCCTCCTCGTGGGAGCAGTTGTGCGTGCCGATGTCAGCATGGGCACACTCCATCAGCGTCTTCTCCTGCCCAGAGCACTGGACGTCATCCAGGAGAATGCGAAGAGAGGTCCCTTCCCCAAACTCTGCCTTCTTGCTGGCCCGCACCGCGTAGGGGAAGCCCAGCTGGCGGCACACCACGGCGGCAGCGGCTGAGCTCCAGCCATCATCACACACCGTGCCCCACTCGCCATCAATGTAAACCTCCACCCGGCCCCGGCTCCGGCCACGGCTCTGCTGCTCCATCAGCCGCACAGCACCGTTTTGCAGTGGCGGGGCCATCCCAGAGGGCTTCTTCTTCCTGCGCTGCCCCTTCCTCTGTCCTCCCTTCCTTGGCTTAGGGGTCCTGCCGCTCGGTGCTGGTGTGGTGGCCGTCCTGCTTCGGTTCCCCGGCCGTGGTGGGGCTTGGCCTCCCCACTCCACAGCCGGTGTGCGAGGTGTTCCAGGGTCTGACCTGCCACCCCGTGGGGCCTCAGCTGTGGCCTTCAGCTGGGGATGCAGCATTGGTGTCCTCATAATAAACTCTGTTTGGGGAAAAACCCAGAAAACCATGAGTCTATCACTCTACGGACAATACTTCAAGACAACTGTATGAATCCAGTGCTGATTTTTGACTTAACTAACTTCTTTCTTGGAATTTGCTTACTTGATCCTGTTGAGAAGTGACAATGCTCCCAGTGAGCCAATATTTCCTCAGTGAAAAGACGGCTGCTGCTTTCAGTTAGCAGAGAGGACTGCAGGGCGTAAAGCCAACAAGTAAGCTTCTCCCAAGAAGGAAACTCCCAGCAGTTTATTGGCAAAACTTCAACCTGGCCATTAAAGGGTGGGCGCTGGAGTTTCACAGTCAGAAGAGGAGTTCCCCACCATACCCTTCTCCCCTGCTGAAAGCATTTTGAAGACAGGCACTATTTCTGCTCTTCAATTCATTACCAGTGATTGGATCATTACCAAAGCAAGAGCTCTGGCCTCCCCACTGGGCTAGATGCTTTATTCAGAGGAGCTGAAATCAGGAACATACCAAATCAATTCTCTCTGGCAACTGGAATGTGCAGAAGTAACAGAGTTGCCAGGACAACACATAAAACAGGATTTGGGTTTGTTTTGTTTTCTTCCTTATGAAGAAAAATAAAAGAGCCTTGAACTCTGAAGAGCTGAAAATTCTCTGCTGTCACAGTTTCCAGGCATTACTGGACTTGCTTATTCACATGTGCTCTATTTTTAGCTTAAAAATAAGTTTTAGCTTGTCAGAAGGAAGCAATTCAGAATTGCTCAGAATAACAACCAGCTGAGCTGGGACACTCACAGACATTTACAAAGACATCACAACTTTCTGAATTATATCCTGGATTTACTAATTTGTATTCATCACTTGTTTTGTAGTACTTATTTTTGCTTAATGTCTATTATCCCCAAAAGGCAAACCCTTGTAGTGGTCTAATTTTTCCAAACAATGCTTTTGGGAGAAGAATTGTGTTTGTGGCATGAAAATATCTCCATTCTTTGGAAGCTGAGGTTCTGAGGGCAAGAAATACATACAAAAGCCTTACCTGCACACACCTGTTGCTACAGTCTGATCTGCCAAAGCACTTAAAAATCCTGGAATTCATATAATGATATGTAGGGCAGCATGAAAGCTAATGGTCACCTGGGAGTGCTTTTCACCTCACTGAATCAAGTTGTTACTACATATTACACTTTGTCAAGCTATTTATCAAATGCACTTACAACAAATGCACTCATCCAGTTAATGTGAGCCACATGCCTTGGCAGTTCTGTCACATTCATACTAAACACTAACCAAACCAGCAAATTATTTACAGTTACACATCCTTGTTTACATGCTGCTGAATCAAAATTTTCATGCTTGGGTTTTCACCTAAAAGTGAGTTTAGTTCTTGAAACACTTAGCAGAATCTCTTCCACCTTTTCAAAGTTTTAATGTATGATGAAAACTACCTTGTAAACAAACCCAAAAGATTTAGTTATGTGTTTAGTTTAAAAATCTGAACTTTGGACTTACACAGAGAATGATACAGAAACAGAAACAAAGCAGAAATGAAGACAAAACTGTCTGAACATGAACCAAATTAATAATGTTTGGAAACTGTGTGCACATCTTACATGAAAAAACTGTTTTGAAGATGTACTGAGTGCTCAGGCATTTCAACAGCCAATAATTAAATAAGGCTAAATTCGTTTTGCCTTAAAGACTCAATTTTGCAAGGTGCTGAGTGCCTTCATTCCTTCCTGAAGTCAAAGCTGTAGGAACTGTCAATGACTTAAATGCGGTGTAACATGACTAATGGAATTAAGAATTAAATAAAAGCATTCTGACATTAGAGGTCCTACAGCAATATTAACTTCATAACAAAGCTGTTAAAATATTGCTTAGGTACTTATATGTGTAAACAAAAAGCACAGGGGAAAAGAAAGGTAATGCTGCTTAATCTAATTTTGACATCCTAATACTGTACTGAGGTTTTTGCAGTCAACATAAATACTACTTGTCTTGCTGCAGATTCAGCTACACCATTGACTATTCTAGCTCTAGCAGCACAGTACTTCATTCAGTATGAAGCAATCAAAAAGCCCTGAAGGGTCTGGGAAAGCCAAAGGTTCACCTGAATAGCTGATCACATCATGATTCTTTTGGGAGTCTTTTTTTGTGTCATATTCTCTCACTTACAACTAACAATGACACAGCCCTCATCTCGCTCAAAGAGGTATTTTTCAACACTTTGGCCATCATATCCTTCAGCTCCTGAAGTGCTTCTCCCGACTTGAAGACACTGGAAAAAATCACTTATCCCTGAAAAGCACCATTGAGCATAGGATTTCAGTACAGAAACAGTTACAGGGAAACCAAGTTGGTGGTAATGAAACAGGTATGATGTAGCACAGAAAAGGGAGAATCTACAGGAAAATACCTTATGCCTTGTTAGAACCAACTCTTCAGATCCAAAACAGCTGGTAAGAATTAATTTTGAGGGTACTCTGAGGAGTGAAGTTCTTGTTTGTCTCCACACAAACAGTGTGAGCCTGGAGTTTGTATTTGCTGTCAGCTAACATGCCCCAATAATAAAGAGTAACAATGAGACTTACTCTCTTTTGGCACAAACTTGATGCGCCTGCTTTTTACTCTCACTGGCAATGGCTCAACTCTGCATTTTCCTGGTGGTGCTCTCCTACAAAAAAAAAGGGACACTCACAGTGCACAATTAATTCCACTCCTCTGGCTTCATGAGCCTTTGCTTCCCACTCTTCCATGAATGTAATGCTCATTGGAAAAACCAAAAAAAGAAATATCTGTTTAAAAGATCCAATCATCTCTTACAGAAGAAAACATAATTAAAAAATCACATATCTCTGTTGATCAAAGTCCAAATATTCCCAAGGCCATGGAGTCTTCTGGCTGTTTTCACTTGTCATGGCTGAATCCATTAAGGAAATAAAACATTGGCAGGTTCAAGCATTACAGAAAGAGATTAATCAAATTGAAAATAAAAATTACAAAACTAGACTGTATGTTGACATCTGACATAAAGGTCACGTGTACATAAGTCTTCAGGCTGTCTTCAGAGAAGCAAAATAGCACACTATTACTCTTAAACAAAGCCTAAACAAAGGAATAACTACTACATAAGTTGTACCAGAAGTACATCAGTTTCAAATAAGAGCTCTAAGTGTCTCCTGCAGAAGTTCCTTCTTAGTATGGTGTATTATTTTGAGACAGATTTGTTTGCCATGGAAGCATATCTCACTTCTGAGATGTTACACCCAGTTCATCATCGCTTTTTCCTACAAAAGCTGTCTTGTTAATCCACAGACTTCTTCAGGAGTTTTCAAAATGGTTCAAAAATGCATGATGTTTGCATTTGGAGAGTGTAACTCCTTCATAATTAGGATTGTTTGCATTTGCATTTCTGTGGAAGGCAAAGAGCTTCTCTCTCAGCTACCCATACAGGGATGTTCCCTACTTTAGTGAATTTTCCTGAGAGCTTTTTCTGTGCTCTATACATGAAAGAAACTTGTTTTCAACTTAAACTTATGACTTGCTTTTGACTTCTGCTTTCTTGGGTTTTGCAAAGGTTGTGCAATACCAGCCTCTTAGTACATAGTTTACAGGAACTCCTCCACTGTGTTAGATAATGGAAAATGCTCCTGACAAAGGAGAGGCAGATGAAAACACCCAGTAGCTCTGGGAGCTGTTTAACTTTGGGATCTGGTTCCAACATAAAACCAGACAAGCAGTTTGGTTCAAAATGCTCAGATAGCTAAAGCTGTAATTTAGTCTGTTTTTAAAAAGTAAAAGCTACAAATGTCTCACTCTACATGTCTGGCTGAAAGTAGTCTAGTGTTTAGCCAATAACAGTAATGTTTTAAAAACAGGAAGATGGAAAAAACAGATACAAGTCTTGCCATAAAACACAGCTATCCCTTGCCTTGCCCAGTCTCAGATACACAAGTATCCAGGAGGTGTAACAATGGTCTTATTTCCTTGTCCAAGCCATTTTACTCTTTGAAACACAAAAAAGAAAGTACTTTTTGATGATAATTTCTGGTTTGCCCATGAAAGCAGTGCAGGTCACACTGGATCACCTTCGGTTGCAGCTGCCTGGGCATGGAGCTCTTAGAGAGATGCAGATAGCTACAAGAAATGGGGGGGAACTGAGACTAAACACTTTGAGAAAAAACTGCCTTCTTTTGGGCAGGAATCTAAAGAAACTTTGCCTGAGAAAGATGAGCTTTCCATAAAGTATGCTTTCAGGAACAAATCTCCCAACTCACACAACACCAAAAGGCCCCTTAACAAGTTGATCACCAGGCAGTGTGGACGCCCACAACTGTGGGAGCAAAACAGACCCACAACAGTTTGCTCCAGCCATTCCTTGACCAAGCTCCACAGAAGGGCCAGGCAGTCAGTCAGTGTTATTCATCACATCCACATTTGGACATACTGTACCGTGCTTAGGCTTTGCAACAGGAACATCTCATACCTGGAGGTGTCCACCACTTTGTATACCACTCCCCGGGGAGCTGTGGCGCTTGGTACGCCAGTAGACAAAAAATAAAGTTCTCCTGGGAAAAGAAACCAAACACAGCTATGAAGACTCTCCATGGAGCTTTTGTCATGTACAGCACAAAGGCATTAACTCTGCATGACAGGCCAGACACCACCAGGAAACTAAGGACCAACATAGAGATCTGGTTATGGGAAGAAGAAATGCAGGTTTGAGTTTGTAAGGAGTGTTCATCTGCAGTCCAGTGGTATAAAATAGTCTTAATGAGTGGGAGTTTTTACATGTAGTCATGTAATACTATTTTGACAATTTACCACTGCAAGTTTAGCTGCCCAGGCTTTAGTTACCATCTCAGTCTGATCTGTGCCCTTTAATTTCACGATTGCAAAACAGTCAAACTCTGAATTCCCTTTGCTGAAAAGAAATGAAAGGATATTAAGACTATCCACACTGTCTTCTGCTCTTTTGGATAAAGCAGTCCTTTGGGTTGAATTACAGAACAAGATTTTGGTTTTGTTTTCTCTAACACACTCACAAAGTGAGATGTATCTCATGAGAAAGGCATCTGGGTTCATCACAGCTCTGACAAGACACACGGGAAAGGGCTTGGCCTTCAGTCAGACAGTTTCCATCACCATGTATTTGATGTATTTTCTCTTAAACTGCATTTGCAGCCCTCTTTTCCTGTTGTTCAAGGAAGGCCAGGATAAGGAGTCCCTCCAACATTCTCCTTTCTCTTTTGCCAACTCAAGTCCTTGAGCAGTGCAACAAAAAGAACCATAGCGCTGATCTGGATGAAAAAATAAATTTGCAGTATTTCAAAGAAGAGAAAAAAAAGAGGGAAGAAAAAGAGGCAATGGAGAACCTTTTAGTGAGTAAGGCAGATTCCTTTGGGCATCCTATGGGTACCCCAAAAGGAAGAGGGAAGGAACAGAAGGGTCAGAGTGGGCAAAGGAAGATGAGGATAGTTGGTGGCAGCTTCTGCTGGCTGCTGAGCCTTGCTCCTCCTCCCTGCTCTCCTGCACTGTCACAGGCCAAACTCTTCTGGATACTCCCAGGGCAGAAACCAGCTGCCTCTGACTGCCTCTGGCAGCATTATTCCTTTTTCTGGTGGGTTCCATTAATGACAGGACAGAAGCAGCCTGGATCTGAACCATGTCTTGCAGTGCAGCACTGTGTTCTCCACATCCTACCTATCTTTCCTGGAGATTATCAGGCAGAAATATGGTTGCTCAGGCCACAGAGCACACTGGCTATCACACATGCACCCAACAGACATATCACAGTGCCTGGTATGCTCCTGACATCTGGCAAGCTGCCCAGTGGAAAAGGACCTGAGGGTACTGGTCAACAGCCAGCTGAATATGAGACAGCAGTGTGGCCAGGTGGCCCAGAAGGCCAACAGCATCCTGGGTTGTATCTGAAATAGTGTGGCCAGTAGGACTAGGGAAGAGATCATCCCCCTATACTTGGCTCTGATGAGGCTGCACCTCGAATACTGTGTTCAGTTTTGGGCCGCTACCTACAAGAAAGACATTGAGTTGCTGGAGCATGTTCAAAGAAGGGCAACAAATCTGGTGAAGGGTCTAGAGCACAAGTGTTACGAGGAATGCCTGAGGGAACTGAGATTGTTTAGTCTTGAGAAGAAGAGGTTCAGGGAGGACCTCCTCACTCTCTGCAACTACCTGAAAGGAGGCTGTAGCGAGGAGCATGTTGGTCTCTTCTCCTAAGTAACAAATGATAGGACAAAAGGAAATGGCTTCAAGTTGCACCAAAGGATGTTCAGATTAGACATTAGGAAAAATTTCTTCACTGAGGGAGCTATCAAGCACTGGAACAGGCTCTCCCAGGAAGTGGTGGAAACACCATCCCTGGAAGTGCTCAAAAAAACAGCAGATGTGGTACATGGGGACACGATGTAGTGGTGAGCATGGTAGTGTTAGGTTAATGGCTGGAGTCAATGATCTCAGAGGTCTTGTGTGACCATAAAGATTCTATGATTCTCTGTAAGATTCTATGACACGTTCATCTTTCAGGGGATGAGGCTGCTGGTTTTCTAATGGCTGTGCAATGAGACCATCTATGTCCCTACTGCATAAACATATCCACTGCAGTGGCAGGATTAACATTCATCAGATCAACAATGTAAAAAACCCAAATGCTTCCATGAAGAAAAGCTTGTTAAAATAAACTGTGTGATCAACTTGTAAACACCAGATTTCTAGCACACCAAAAAGGTGCAAGAGAAGACTCTTTACTGCAGATAAAGCAACCCCGCTATACTGTTACCAACAGGTTTCTTTCCATTATAAGAAGGCAAACAGAAGGCAAATAACTAACTTCAAGCAGAGACTCCAACTCAGATTTCCACCCAGCTCTACTGTACTTAAGCAAAGCACATGTGAAAAGTGCAAGGCAGAAGGACGCCAGCATTTCATTCCTGCTCTGCACAGACCCTGACCACAGGCACAGGATGAGGGAGACATTGCTCCCCTGGCCTATGAGCAAGGGCTGCAATGAACAGTTTGATACTGCACTTGGCAGCCCTCTGAATTGGCATAAAGCTGATTTAAACTAAGTTATTCTGATTTTAGGGTAAAATATACCTTTCTTGCCATAGCACTATGAAACAGCTCTACCTTCCATAACATTAACTATTAAAGAAAACAGATTTTAACTCCAAAAAAAGTAACATTTCAAAGTCAAACTTTTGAGCTAACACTTAATTTGGATGATTTGCATTTACATGATAAAATTTGCATTTATATGCTATGCAATGCATGTTGCAATTGTGTAATGTCTACATCTGACATAATCTGCAGGAAAAGCAGAAGTTTAAAAACTAGGGCATTCTGGAAACAGGTGCTTGCGACCACAAGCCAGGAACTCCCTGCAACAGTGCAGAACACAAACTCCTGCACTGCTGAGTTGCACACAAGGCTACTTAGTAATAGGGCTAACCATCATCAGGCTTATTCTCTCCCCGTCCCCAGCCAGGGACTGGATGACCTGCCTGCCCTGTCACAGGGCTGAGCAATTAACCATACAATGAACAAAGGGAGCAACCACCAGCTTTCACAAATCAGAGCTGTTTAGACTGGAAAAGACCTTTAAGGTCATCAAGTCCAACCATGTTATGCCAGGACTCTTTATTTCCTCCTTTTCCAGTCACAGAGGCTCCCTTCTAGAAAGCAAAATGTCTCCAGTATTAAACCAAAGTGCAATGCTACGCAAAGCTTCACTGAGACTACATCCTATGCCAGTCCTATGATTAGCAAAATCCCAGCTGGCACTAATAAAATATGGACTTAAGCAGCCTTTTGCCAATACCTCACTCAAGACATAACATAGGACTTTCATTCCGCTTCACATTGGGAGGTACAAATATTCTAGGCCAGGGTGAGCATGTTCATAATTACTGTTCATTATATCTGCTTCCCTATATCCATCAATAATGCCAACAGCCTTCTTGACTAGCCCAGAGCATAAATTTGCTCTCATTTGGGTATCAGCTTCTCAGCCTCTCAGGGCCTGCATTCCTCATGGCATGGCACTGTGAAGAATCACGTTTCTTTTCTAAGCTGTTCTTTATTGTATTTGCCCCCCGCTGCTCCCCATCATTCCAAAGGGTAGATGTGCAGGCAGCAGCATACCCAGACTCAGTCCTGCATGGCAGTGACAACATTAGGATTGTAGCTTGGTTTGGTATTTGGGAGATACTGGGAATCCCACCCACTGGCATTTTAAAGACTGACAGACTTGTGCTCTGCCTCCCATGAGCCTTGTCTGACCTCTTCTCTGGTGTTTTACTCCAAAGAGAAACCACAAACATACCATTCAGTGTGACATAAAGTTGAAAGACTACCTGCTTCATCTTCAGCAAAGGAGATGATATATTGGTAATAGTTATTGATGAGCCCAGGGAACATGCACGTTTGTCCTGTCCCCATGCAGATTTCACTGTACTGCCACTCGCCTGTAGCATGATCCTCCTTCAAAGACATCAGGCGTCTGTAAGACAAAAGGAACACCTCCACAACACATGAACACAGCTTACGAACATTAATGAGGACATCTGAAAGGATGTTTAATGCTTCATATGTGAGTTCCCTGCAATAGGAATTGCAGCTCCTCTGAAAAACGAAGGATTGTTAATATTAAAAGAAACATATTATACCCCCCTACAACACCTTGTCTTTCAAGGGCAACATAAGGACATGAAAAAACAATATGGGAGGATTTAAGGATAGCAAACTATTAGGGGGGGCAGAGGACCCTGCCAGAAATGCAGAGCATGTGGCTTCACTGCAGCTCTGTGGCTTCTCTCCTGCACCTAGGACCATTGCATCAGCCAGGGCAGGCAGTGTGGGGGCTGCATACAAAAGGCCTGGAAGATGCAGATACAGCAAAGGCAGAGAAGGTGAGGGGAAACCAAGGCAGTCTCATGTATGCCTCATCACAGGTTTGCAGCAGACTTACTGACAGATAATATATTTTTTCTTTCAATATCTTCAGTGTCTGAAAATACTGTATCAGAGGCTGGGGGGTTTTTAGGATGCATTTAAATGCTTTTTTATACCACTTCCAGGACTTTAGATGATCATCATATCATTATTTATTTGTACTGGCAAGATGTTTATCAGCAACACTGAGGGCTGCTGGAATGCAGAGTGCATTCCTGCACAGCACCATGGAATAAAGGTTACACAAAACATGTCACGTGAGCCCTCTGTAGTGAGCAACCAGGCTTCATCCAGTGCTTGCAACCAGCCAGTAGCACCAGGTCCTCAGCTGTTAGACTGCATGAGCACTCACAAGCAGGTGTAGTATTGCTGGAGGACTTTGTCTGGGGGTGAAGCTTTGTATCTATAGTATTTACTTACCCACTCATAAAATCACCAAATATGTACAGGCCATTCAAGTTTGGAGACTCACAACCCCGATAGACATACCCTCCTGTAACAGATTTCCCCATTTTGTGTGGATATGCATAAATTGGAAGTACATCATCTGTAAGGGAGCAAAGATCTGTGACTTGCTTTGTTTTAACACATGATGGAGAATAGCTGTTTATCCAGAGAGTTCTGAGACTAGCATGATACAATTAGGTTCACTTGAGCATTTTTGAATTCAATGAAGTCCTGATCGAATCATATTTAGCTTGATTTTCACCTTTTCAGAACTATGTTTATAGCCCTGCCTAGCTGGCTGTGCTACCCAAGGCCAAGCTAGCTCAGTGAGACTGGTCAGTGTTCCACTTGCAATTTAATCTGAATCCCTGATAAAACTGAGTGCTCTCTATCCCCCAGACACTTCATCACTCTCCTAAGCCCTTCTCCTCCTGCTACGACCCAGCTCTGTTATTGCTCCTTCTGACCCATTTCTACACAGCTTGGCTGGTTTTGCTGTGAATCTGCAAGTTACTCTTAAGAGTCACTGCATCCATGCAGATGTTTGCCCAATGCAGCTTTATTTTAGTGGTGAAAGGGAAAAAAGAGATGGGTAACTCCAGACTGCAAGCACTGATGAAAAGCTATGTCAGCTGTCAGTGCAAATAGCTCCTGTTTCTCTGAGATAGGGGACATCAACCTGAAAGGGCCATCAAATATTTAAGGTATGGCACAGGCAAGATGTTCCAGCACATTCATTGTAAAATGCAAGCTAAAACACAAGACAGAAGCGAAACACAGTGAGATACCCTGATTTTGAGAGTCTCCAATGGATGCTTCCATTGCTTTTCTGGAAACTCTTGGGTTACAGGTCTTTCTCCATGGTATCCAC
This sequence comes from Galbula dea, assembly GCA_013399015.1. NCBI lineage: Eukaryota > Metazoa > Chordata > Aves > Piciformes > Galbulidae > Galbula > Galbula dea. The sequence goes on from VWZX01009335.1 coordinate 775,560, forward strand.
CCCTGCTCTTCCTCACAACCTTTCTCCCTGTCTATGTAGCAGATGCCTTAAGTACCAAAGACAGCAGCTCCACCAGCAAGGAACTTGCACCAAAGGCATTTCATCTACAGCAGATGTTTTCTATACTTCTGCTGCACTTACCATTTTAAAGAGGCTGTGACATTTCACTGTTCTAACAAAAGGATCTCTAAAGGCATCAGAAATTGCTCTGAATCCCTGGGGAACTCTGTGAAGCGCCTGCTATGAACACACACACAGGCGCTGTCACACAGGAGAGCACCAAGCAACCTCCCTGACAACAGCTTCAGCCAAGGGAGTGCAAAAAATCTGCTCCCTGCTCTCAAAATTTTTATAAAAAACACTTAAGACTACCTCTGTACTTGGAGCTAAGCTAATAAAAGGAAGCTACACAACAACACATAGCACATAGAAGAGAGAAAACAATCAGAATCTCAACTAGTGTAAATCAGTGCCAACCCACTGACTCCCTGGATCTCTGGGGAGATACTCCAGAACAAGATGTGGTCCACATCAGACCTTGCAACATAACACACTGTGACTTCACATGTGCACTGGAACTTAGGCAGTCAGTAAACATCCTGTACCCAGGTTTGGAAAATTAAAAAGGAAAGAAAAAAAAAAGAAAAAGGTTTTCCTTTTTGGCATAGCTAAAAGAAAGAAAAGTATACTGTACACTCAGTTACCTGCAAAGCAGGCAGTGTGCATACCAGTTGGCCAGCTTACACAGTGTATTTCTTTCTTTATTAAAAATAAGGACACTACTTATGAGTTATGGAGAAAAATACAATTGCTCCAAACTTTTCTCACTTCTGCAGAAAAGCTTGTTTTATGTGGAAAAGATTAAATTGTCCCCCTAAATCACGGAATCACCAAGCAATTTGACTAACAACCTAGATGGCCTATCTATGGTGGCTTACCTTTCGTTTTCTTCCTAACTCAGAAATCATACAATCACAGAATTGTCAGAGTTGGAAGGGACCTTAAAGATCATCCAGCTACAACCCCCCTGCCTAGCAGGGACACCATCCACTAGATCAGGTTGCCCAGGGCCCCATCAAGCCTTGTCTTAAAAGTTTCCAGGGATGAGGCTTCCACAACCTCTCTGGGCAACCTGTTTCACTGCCTAACCACCCTCATAGCGAAGAACTTCCTCCTAATGTCTTATCTGAATCCACCCTCCTCTAGCTTACACCCATTTCCCCTGGTTCTATCACTATCTGACCTCCTAAAAAGTCCCTCACCAGCTTTATAGTAATATCTGGACTTTCAATATTTATCCCCAAGTCAGTCCCCTTTTGGACAGAGAAAGAATAAATTTACATCTCAAAAATGTATTTTTCCACCAGGTAGCCAAGCTTTGAAGGCGGGAATTAAAAATGATAGTGCAGAAAACTGCACAGTGGGAGACACAGGTAATTTAGAGAACACATCTATTTACCCATTGAAGAGTTGCTGCAAAGCTTTTTATCATAACAGCTGAAGCCTTCCCTTGCCCTCCAGCCATAATTTTTCCCTTTCTCAACGATGTCGATTTCTTCGTATTTATTCTGCCCCACATCTCCACAGAAAAGCCTCCCTCTCCCTTCCTTGGTGTGAGGCTCGCCCCTGTCGAAAGAGCAGCGCCACATATTTCTCACTCCATATGCATAGATTTCAGGGCGAGCTTTAGGGTCGTCAAGAAAAGGGTTGTCAGGAGGGATTCGGTACAGAGGCCCCCGGTCGTTGTTGTTCACATCGATCCGCAGCACTTTGCCCAGCAGGGTTGATCTGGATTGGGAGAAGAAAGGAAAAAAGGGAAAGGGAAAAAGGGAGAAGAGAGGAGGGGAGAGAAGGGAGGAGGAGAGGAGAGGGGAGGGGAGGGGAGAGAAAAGGAAAAGGAAACGGAAAAGGGAGAAAAAGAAAAGAAAAAGAAAAAGAAAAAGAAAAAGAAAAAGAAAAAGAAAAAGAAAAAGAAAAAGAAAAAGAAAAAGAAAAAGAAAAAGGAAAAGAAAAAGATAGACCTTGGTTAAACTCAGAGATGAAGTTTCTGGAGAGCCTAGGGTTTCATTTCTTCTGGTTTTGAAAAGACTAATCTTTCAATATCTCTGGAAACCAAACAATTTAAAGAGAACTCCATTTGCTTTGGGTCACCATCAGCCTTCAGGTGCCACTGACTTCCCATGACCCACTGCCCCATGGATGCACACTGGTGGCTTGGAGCTGCTGTAAGGATGGGTCTGCTCTTACTTGTTCTGGGCGTTTCCAAAGGTCCCGAAAGGATCCCCAGCCATGCCTCCATCTCCAGTAAATATATAGAGATACTCATCATCTCCAAAGAGCAGCTCTCCTCCATTATGGTTGGAAGCAGGTTCTTCTATTTCCAGGATTATCCTAAACAAAAACGGAGGAGGCATTACCTACTGCACAAGCCCTAAGCCAAGGGCAGAGCAACATCACTCCAGTGTTGTCCTTGATACATGGAAATGGCTACAGATTGGGTTTGATTCAAATTCTTCCATATCCCCCTTACTGAATTTTGCTTGGGCAGAGCTGATTTTCCAACCCGACATAATTCCAACTTATTTTCCAGATTACAGAAATACCAAACTGTGTAATAAGGAAAATGTGGGAAATCACATGGCAAGCATATACTTTAAATTAATTGTATTCTTCCTCTGATTCTTCCTTCCTCTTTGTGAAACTTGTTTTCCTTTCTTTTCTTTTTTTTTTTTTTTGAGAAAAGGCACCTCAGCTGAAATCCTATTGTAAACTGCAAAAGAAAGGACTCCAGTCCATCTGAGCATCTGTATGGCATTCAAAGATTAAGGAATAGTTAAATTCTTAAACAGAGAAGAATCCTTACATTGTAATTATATACATAGGACTTTGCCAGTTTAAAGAATGGTTAAGATCAGCCTCATCAACAAATTAACATTTTGATAAAGGTTATGCACAGCAGTACCAACAACCTTTACCTTTATTTTGAAATAATCTCTCTCTCTTACTTGTATCTGCTTATTTTACACACTTGGCATCCCTTTCTTAGTTAGAAAAGGGTGAAATATATAAAAGTATAACTTTTATAGAAACGTAAAGCCACAAATACATGCAGTGGAGGCTCCCAGCTGTAATAACTAAAGTTTCTTTTACTCCAGCTTCTAAAAAAGTTCAGATTTCATGATGCCAGTGCCTCTTAATAGCTGCAAAACCAAGTTATAATTATCACTTATACCACCTCATTTTTAGTAATTTTTTCCCCTTCTGAAAGCACCGATAGTTTGTGATCAGATTGTAAAATGGTGGGAAAGAACTCAGCTATGTAATTATTCTGTCACCTGCTGCTAAATGTCACCACCTCTGAAATAAGGTAACTGTGCACAAACGCAGAGACTCCAGACAGCAGCAGGAATGAGGGAGGATCCTGTACAGACCCAAAAGTGAATCCCCCTCAACCTCCAAAAGAAGATGCAAAAAAAATAACCCAAACCAAACTGAGCAAACATCTGTGGACAAACAGACATATTCGTTCCTGCTAAGGCCATGCAGATCATGTGTCAGCCTGAGCTCCCCTTAGGCAGCATCTCAGGATGAAGTCAGTGGGACCCATGCCTACACAAGCATAACAGGAGCACAATTTTGTTTTCTTAAGCTTTTGTTGTACTAACCATCAGCTAAATAAGCTCAGAAAATGTTACAAACATAGAGCCTGAGGATTTTTAAACAAGACAGCTCATGGGCCCTGCTATCTGCAGGTTTAAGCTCCTGACTTGCTCTCCTGAGGACCACATTTTAATTCCCCTTACCTGTCATCTACAGATCTGCTTGCACTGAATTGCTGTAAGTACTTTATAAACCAGCATCCCTTTTCTATCATAAGACTATGTGCATTTTTGAGCTAGTCATCCACTGCTGAGTATTTTAAAAGCCCTAATATAATCCATGTAACAAAGCAGAACTTAAAATTAGCAATACTCAAAGGCCTCTTAAAACAGTGGTTCTGCTGCATGGTTCTGCAGCAGATTATAAATTTATACACTGTCTCCACAAACAAATCCCTAATTATCTGTGCATATTCATGTGGATCAACTGCAGGCTCATACTCAAAAAAATGAAATTTCCAATCAAAATGCACTCAGTAATAGTACAGTGGTTTGCATTTTAGTTAATTTGATTTTAAATTTGTAATATCATAGGGTGAAGGTTTCATTCAGAGAAAGAAATGTGGGGCCAAATCCATCTTTGGTCTGGTGTCACTGGATTTGTTTATACTGATTTTGGACACCTTTGGCTTTAGAATGTATTTCAGTTATGCTTTGCAGAAGTCTATTTTCATAAAGGTTAATAATTAAAATACCAGAAAAACCCCAACCAAACCAAAAAACCAAACTTCATACTACTAATGGTAAATAATGTTTCATCAATGTTCAGTTAAATCTTCTGACATCTCAGAACTGAGAAACATAAATGTTTTATCCCTGAGCACTTGCAGATCATCCATGGAGGACTGGCATACTGTCTGCCTCAGTATGTTAGGCATGGACTTGGACTAACTAGGACACACTGGAATACAAAACCAATTTTAAGCTAATTAAGTCTCATTCATTAATAGCCTTTAAAAATGTGCAAGCTGCCCTCTGAGATCTTAAATACATTTGCCAGAGAAACGTGTGTACAATACCTTTCAGAACCATGGTCCAAAGCATTCATGTCAGTAGGAGAAATTCTGAACTCACTGATTCGGATCCTCTCTTCATAACGAACTTGCACTGAATAGTAGACATAGACTTTACCATTAAATTTGAATTTAGGATGGAAGACAATACCTAGAAAACCTCTCTCATCTCCTTCCCAGGGTGAGGTAAGAACAGCTTCGCTGATGTTCAGAAATGGCTTTTCAAGCCTGGATCGATCAGGGAGGTAGGTCCACACCAGGCCAACCTGCTCCGCAATGAAGAACCTGTGGGTGCCGTCGTTGGCGTGCACCATCGCAACGGGATTGCGCAGCCCATTGGCGACCTCCACGAGGCAGAGCTGGAGACAGCCCTCTGCGTCGGCTGTCACTAACCCCAGGTTTTGATTAAGGTTCTGGTTCGTCAGCAGGTGTGGAAAGCAGTAGTCTGTGTCCTCCAAGGACAGGTAGCGGCAGAATTTTGCCACGTTGTTCTCCAGCGCAAGTAACTCTTGGTCTGTGGAGAGAGAGCGAAAAATGGCTCTGCATTTTTGCCACACTTGCAGGCAGTAGTCTTGGCAAAGTCCTGGTATTGTCCGTACAGGGGTGGAGGGATCCTCAGCATCATACAAGTGAGCTGCATATGGAGAGCATTCCTAGAGGGAGAGAGAAAAAGCTTTAAGCCACTTCTTGGACCAGATTGGAAACAGCTGAGCAGCAATACTGATCGGAGAAATTTCACCTCAACTGCAACATATGTTGTGGTTTATTCCGAAGATATATTGAGGAAAAGGAACTTAGAAAGGAGGTTTATCTCAGCACTCATGGAAATGGTCATCAATATTCCTGGTGAAAGCTGGCTTCCTCATGCTGTTATTCATTTATTCCAGCCATAGCACTAACTCAGAAAACCAACAATGACACTTATCTTGCTATATCATTCTTAGAGACCGTACTAGAAAAAAAGAGACTTTCTATCTTGGACGCTCTGATCAAGCAGATTCACCACAGCACAGCAATGAAACTAAGCAGTTAGCTGCTTAACTTCACTTAGCAGTTAGCTAAGATTCAGATCTTGCATCTCCAGGTAGAGGAGGGCATGGGAAAGATCGGCAGGGCAAAAGCCTCTGACTTCCATACCTCATCACCTGACAATTCAGGCATGCACCTCAAACACAGGCATTACCTACAGGTGGGAAAGAGCAGGATGAGAAAGCATAGGAGGAGAGGACATCCATCCTTCACACTGCACAGCACACCCAGCTCTGACATACACCATGTTTGTTCAGGTCCAGCTGCCTTTACTGATGGATCTTTGTCTACAGATGGCTTATATACCTGACTAGAAGGGTGAAATGAAATTCATTATCATGACACTGGTCACCAAGTTCTGCAGGGCATGCTCAGGCTACAGGATTTCAGACAATGAGCACAAAATGGCCATAATCCAGGCAAAGTCCACTGGAGGCAGCTGCAGCCCAACCCTCATTTATGGAAGGTGCAGCCTCACCAATCAACCAAAGGACTGAATCAAGTTCACATAGTTCATCGTTTTCTCCACTACGAGAACTCTGAGAGGCACATCTTCCAGATGCAAAAAGCCACTGCAAAACTAACTGCAAATTACAAACTGACCAAAGTGACTCAGTTCTGCTTTGCAAGGGCTTTTCCTTGTACTAAAAACAATATTTTCCAGTTGTAATGCATCTTCCCGACAAGCATCTCAAAAGTGCTATCCAAGTAATGTAACATGACTCAGTGGAGGCTCAGTTATTTTCACAGAGCAGATAAATAACTGAGGCAAGAAAGGTAAGAAAAGAAACTATCCTCCTTGAATACATTCTGTAATTTTTAATTCCTAGATGGCATTTCTTCCAAGCAAAACCAGCATACTTAAAAAAAAATATATGTAGGGACCAGTTTCTAAATCTATAGGGAGCTATTGCTTTATGCAGATTACAGCACAATTCAATAGCTGAAAAGATATAAATCCTGAGATACTGAAGTATTTAAATTAGCTGATAAGTACACACAATATTTAATTTTTATTTTCCATTATGTACCATAATAAACTGAGAGGCCATATGACTGATCATTAGTGTACTATAAGCTTTCCTCCTGGAATGTCAAGCCATTCATTGCAAAATGAAGGTTATTATGCCTTCAAATGAGCAGCAATTAATGTAAAAAAGAGACTGTGCATGACACAAAACACTGATATTATACAGGCAGATTGGGTGAGGACATTCGGTTACAAGAGGTGTGCCAGGGGCAGAAAGGGCCAGAGCATTTGCCAATGCTGTTGTTATGACTGAAAATTTGGCCTTAGAAAACAAACTGAAACAAGACAGGAAGGTAATCTGAAGGCAGGGCTAGGTGGGAGCTCAGTCTGTTGCTGCCAATCGAGATTTCACATTCAGAGAGAGGAGGCCCCTGCCTGAGTACTGGGCTGTATCTGGTTCTCTGAAAGCCTTTCAAAGCAAGTAGTGATCATATGCATTATGAAGTCCTGACTTCAGCACTGGAATTAAAAATAGCACAGAGGCATGGTTTCCCTATCCCTCTGTCACTGGAGGCTGTTCACTGCAGCCTCAAGTGTGACTGAATAGCAGCTGTGGACGACTCCTTCACATCTTACCACGATCCTGTGGCATACACCTATTTACAGCAGCATTACACTGGCAGTGATGTTCAGAGATCTACCCCTAGCCTGACAGTACCCAAACATATGTCTAGGGTATTTTCCAGACACCTGGTATATTTTCCAACTTCTATTCCACAAAAGATGGAGCCTGACATCTGATTCTGAACCTCCCTGCTTCTGAATCAGATGTTGTGGTCCTTCACCCTTCACCTCATCTTGTCACATACACTAACTCAAAATATTGTGAAACTCTATGCTCGACTACAGCCCTGTATCGCTAATACATCCAAATTCTCATTGCCAAATGACATGGTCTGCTCATCCATTTTAAACTATGATGTGGTCCAAAGACGAAGGAAACTAACATGTAGATGACCAGAAACTTTGGTAGGGCTGTAACAAGCTTGCACCATGAAAATAACTCATCAGAAAATAAAACAAGTAATATGAAAACAAGTTAGCCAAATCCACCCTTTCTGTCCCAGGAATTCAGAAGCAGCTATTTACCTGAGGAATTGCAACAGTGTGAATGTGTGCAAACATCTACATCAAACAATGGCTTATTACTGGTGCTATCACCCCGGAGGAAGCATGGGGACTTCCCCTCTGACATAATCCCTGACATTCCCTGTCTACCTCCAGCTGGAAACTCAAGCAGGCTATTTCCTAAGAAGCAGAATGAGGTATCTGCTGTCCTGCAGGTCGGAGTCCTGTATCACACTGCGCAATAATCCACATCCACACATGTCCCCTGAAACCTGCTGCCCCCATCAAACTACCCCTGTGTTTCAAGGCTGTTAAGGCAGACAGGAGATGCCTCACTGCAGCTCTCTTCTCCTCCATGGCCAAAGGCATCCTCTCAGCCTGCTTCTGGGTAGAGAAAAACCCTATTTGGGGGCTGGGGGATTATGGGAAGCACAGAGGGAAGGATTCTGTGATTCTGTGATTCTATTCTTCCACAAGGAACAGAAGCAGCATCACATAGCAAATCACAATTTAAAAGAAGGTAAAAATCCTCACCACAACTACAAGCTGAGACACTTGTCAAAATAATTTGATCACATTTGAGAGAAATCACAAATTGCAAGCAGAAAGAGACAGATGTGTGCTGCATAAGTCACCAAAACCCACTTATTAATTCAGGTCTAGGATATAAATTGTATACATAACAAATGAATGGAAGCAGAGCGTTCTGGAGTGTTTGCAACACCTGAACTTCCATTTTATGCTTGCCCAGACAGAGACGGTGATTTGTAGCCATGTCTGGGCTGGTAATGTACTGAGCTCATCAGAACATTTCAGTGAATCATTTGACTCACACTTAAATATTTCACTGCTTCTGACCAAATTTTCAACAGTAGGTTTCTGATGTATATATTACTTATTGCTTCTAGAGGCAGAAGTGCTTAGCTGCAAATAGACTTTTGGACACCATATGTTTCAGAAACATATTCAAAGATTTTTTGCTTCAAGTACAATGTGAGATGAAGTAAAAGTCAAATCTCTAGATACTGATGTAGAAAAGGGTTGTCTTTCTCTTCAAGCTTTCAGGAACACAAGAGGAACCCTGCAAAATGCTAAGAGCAGGATTTCTAAAAAGCCACTTTGATCCCACTTGAGCACAGCAGACAAGACTCCACTGTCTGAATTAATTTAAGATTTACACTTGCACAGCACAGACCTGCCACTGCTCTGTCTCAGGGGCATTTTCATACATACGAGGCCACCACTGATGATAGGGTCAGACGCATTGCTCTGCGCAGACTGTGATCATCCTGTTATCATATCTGGCCACAGAACATCAGCCCTGAGTGGAAATTTCCCTTATGAAGGATGACCACTACCGACTTTCCTAGGCCACATCCTCAGGCATTATTCTGTACCCACAGCCAGAACTGTTAGCACCTGGCACATGCTAAAAGCATCTCAGGATGCTGTGTCCCAGATTGAGAAGACACCTGATCTCATAAGTCAGTCCTAACAAGGAACACGTTTTGTCCTAGCAAGTCCCCTCCCACGTGTCTTCACCAGGTCCAGTGATCTAATGCTGTGAGGGTGAGGAGAGTCTGCAAATTTTAACTGCCCACATACCTACCTCAGAGCACTGCTTCTCAGAAATTAAAGCTGAGCAACATCCCTATTCCTCTTTCAGACACCTACCAAAGGATTAAAAAGTCCACTAGGACACCTGATGGTGGACAGTCATTCCCAACAGTGCCTGGAAGCACATGCCTAGGCTACTGCACTAATCCCTGATGTGCCCAGATGGGGGCCAATGCACCCATAGCTGGGCCTGGGCAATAATGCCATGGTTGATGCATCTGTGGGATGGTCCGTGGCCCCCTGTCTGGGCTGGGCACTAACACCACAGTTCACACATCCCTGGGCTGTGAGGACGCAGTTCACCATGGGCTGATGTGCCCATGTCATGGCTCATGGACCCCTGTGAGGTCCAAAGAACCTGTGCCTGGACCAGTGCACCGTCCGTGAACCAATGCACATAGCTATGCCTGGGATGCAACATCCAGACCTGAGCGTGACGCAGCCCTGCATGAGTGTATGCACAGACACCTGCCCGCAGCCCCGCAGAGGGGCTGATGCACCCATGCCTGGGCCAGAGCACCCTGCGCGGCCAAAGCTCTCCTGTACTACTGAATGGCTGATGCCCCTTCTGCAACAGAAGCTCCCCGTGCGGCCGCTGAACTTTGAGCGGCCGACGCCTCCTGTGCAGCTGGATCCCCCTGTACCCCGAAAGTCCCCTGCGCAGCGGGAGCCTCCGGCAGCCCCGTGCGGGCCGGGACTCCTCACCTGGCAGAGCAGGTCCTGCAGGTGCCCGGCGCAGGCGGCGTAGGTGGGCCCGTCGAGGTGTGCGCTGAGACGGTAGAAGCGCTGGAGCAGGGCGCGGTCGCGATGGGCATCGCAGCAGCCGAAGTCGGCGTAGCGGCGGCAGAAGGCGAGGCCCCGCGGCGGCCGGAACGGCGGCTTGAAGTCCAGGCATTGAGGGTGCGGCCGCGCCGGCCCCGGGGCCAGCACCGCCGCCAACAGCAGAGCTAGTGCCGCTCGCGCCCCGCGCAGCTCCTGCATGGCTGCTCCGCGGGCGCGGAGGAACCGCGCAGCGCTGCTTTTTGGGCCGCGGGGGGCGAGGGGGCTGCCGCCCGGCCCCGCCAACGCCAAGGCTCGGCTGGCCTCCCCGCCGCCCAGCAGAAAGCGTGCGGAGAGCGGAGCCCGCCCTGAGGGTCAGGGCCGGGAATGGGAGGCCCCGAGGGCTCCGGCCGGCGGCTCGACAGCGTCAGGTTCCTAGGGACACGCTTACGTTGTGGTGATGGTTTGGGTAAGCCTTTTTGAGTTTGATTGCAGCCAGACCGCAGCCTGGCAGGGGCTTGGCTGTAAAGTTAGCACAGGGTCGCCGCTAAAATGTGACACAGTGGAACAAGTTCCTTAGGCTGTCTCCTCAAGAGTGTAGGCTGCTGGATTCGGTTCTGTAGTTGAATCTTTTGTATGACCAAAATATGAGAGAGAATAGCACTCTGAGTTGATATGGCTGATGGACATGCTTCAAAACAAAACAAAACAACAACTTAGCTTTGGTACAACTAGTGCTTCTACATCCTTTGGCATCCTTTGGTAATCTCATTCTGGGGTGAGATTCTGACTAGATTCAGCTTTGAGGCTGGAAAAGAGAGGTCTGGTGTAGTCATCCCACTGTGTGGCCCTAAATAGTTTAGGAGACATATTCCCCTTTATGAAGATGCTCCTCCCACTCAGGATGGTGCTCCCTCCGTGCCATCCAGGTACAAACAAAATAAAGTGGCTGATGATACTTTCTTTACCTTAAAGTGCTTCATGACATTCCCTGGGAAAATACTTACTCCAAATTCTGGGATTTTGCATATCATATATTGTATGTGACATTATTGGGTAGCAATATCAAGTCCCAAGATGGGAGTGTTTTGCCATTAGAGGCAGCTATCCACAGTGCATTATGTATTTCAATATTAACAGACAGGCTGACCATAAAGGACAAAAAAATGTGGAGTTCCTGCTGACATGCTATTTTTGACTTCTGCCTTGAGACCAAAGAACTGCTGTACAGTGCATATGGACTGTAAAATCACTGCATGGCTTGGAACATCCTGTCAGGAGACCATATGTGTTACAGCATTTAATACAAGTTTGTTTTTCTCTCCATATGTTTATGTAACTGCTGCTAAGGTCACTAAAAACTTTACATATATGCCGGCAATTAGAATACCCGATGATCTCATTTGAGAATTCTCTGCCCTTTTATTTTTGGTCATTTAAAACCACTTCTTTATGGATGACCTTGGTAAGTGCATTGGAAACCACATGATCTAGCTGCTGCCACCCCTGAAAACTTTGCATGCCATGCAAAAAACAAGTATGCACTCATGCAATCCTATATTGGTGTAAAAACAACCAATAGAAGTGCATTTCCCTCTTCATCCCAGGGAATGTATTATTCCCATGGTTAACACTAGCCGTTGTCTCAGTGTTTGTGATGATTTTTTAACCATTGTTAATTAACATTGCAACAATACTCAATATACAAAGAATGGACTGCAGTAACCAAACATATCCTGTGATAATGAGATTTATCCAACAGCCTCTTGATTTGCTATTACAGCTCTTGATTAGTTTGGCATCCATGCAACATTTCAGAAATTAAAGGAAAATTAAATGCTGCACATATTTAGCAGTGAGTTGTAGAACAAGAACTATGAGTTTGATCTGCTCATCACTGCAAAATGGCATAAAATACCTCCGGGAAGTCCTTTGTCTGCATTTACAATACTTGCCCCCATGCCAGAGCTCTAAGTGTTTTGTTCATTCAGACAGGGCAAGTTTTTGGTTACCCCTTCAGGCTGGGGATTGCACAGCAATGCATGGGCAAAGCACTGCTGGAACAGAGACCTTAGCTGCCTCAGCCTCAATAATGAGCTAATTCTGTCAGGGATGGCTTATTTTACATCTTGTTTTGAGCTGTATTTCCAGGCTTCCTAGACCACAGGTAGGAGCTCCTGGGCTGTGTTCGAGGGATCTCTGCTGTGGTGGATAGGAGCACACAGCTCTGGCCTCCCATCCCTGCTTGGAGACACTGCATGATCATTCCCAAGTGCCTGGATTCTCCCATTACTAAAATGAGGATAGTTCATGCTCACCCACACCATGGCAATTTTTCAAGGTGTAGTTTATTGATATTTTTAATCACTTTTGTTATCTTTATGAGTTCTCTTCTGAGCCATTATCACAGTATCACAGAATGTTAGGAATTGGAAGGGACCTCGAAAGATCATCTAGTCCAACCCCCTGCCAGAACAGGATTCCCTAAGACTAGGTCACAACAAAGCTTCCCTGACCAGCAATTGAACCCGGGTCCCAGCAGTGAGAGCACTGAATCCTAACCACTAGAGCAAGTGTATTCTGATTTTGCTAGAGACTAAGCTCAGGAGAGGAATTGTTGCCCTTGACCTGAAGTGCTAAATTTAAAGTTGCCCTTGTGGCTACCTGAGGGCAATAATATTTATCTGTGGAGCCATTACAGAATGGGGATGGCATTTGGTGTAGGCAGTGTTCACCAAGATCACATGGTAGCATGAGAACTTGCCATTCAGGAAGTTTCATATTAAAATGACTCATTTTTAATTTAGATAATTTGAGCACTCATCCTTGTGCTTAATGGCCTGAATCAATCAATTTAATATTTTGTGCTGCATATCAGTTATTGAAAACATGTCTTTTTGGTTGTTAAGATATTTGGCTGGATTTTCTGGTTTGGTTTGGTTTGGGGTTTTTTAGTTGTTTTTGTTAAGATTTGGATTGCTCCTATTCCCAACCAAGTCCACAGGACTTTTACCAGTTCACTTAAGTTAATTCTGAAAATCAGAATTGTATTGATGGATGAAACTGAAGAAGCCAGGTATGAAAATGCAGTATTTGCTTACAGATGACACACCATTAAGGCAGAAAAAGCCTACATTTAAACAATTTCAATCAATTTGGGGTACCAAACCTGAAATCTTAAGACAATTAAGGCAGTTGTAGGTACTCTGCAGCTCAAAAAGACAGTCTTGCATCACTCAAATTGAGCTCCTCAAATGTTCAACATCCAGATTTTTCCACTCTTTCTGCATACATTAGAATTTGTTAGCATTCATAAGACAGAGGGAATGTGGGCACAGTGCTTAGAAATGTGATCAAATCACATTTGATCAAGTGGCCAGTGTTTGACCCAGTGTCTGGAACTCCATCCTCAAGTGCAGTTCAGGTCAACAGTGAGGTTTTTAATGCTCTAAGTTTTAGTAGCTGAAGTGTGTACTGCTCCTGCCCAAGCCAACTGTGAACCAGCCCTAAAAACATAATAGTAAGGAATTATATACAGAGCTATAAATCTTTGTAGAGGAAATTAGGCTTTGCTTTCTCATTATGCATCTGATCACAGAACCCGTCTGTTCCTTATTTGTCTGCTAAGATTTTTATTTTCCTCACTAGCAGAGATGCTGAGAACAGACAATTATTATTATGAGAACAAAAGAAAGAAGATTTATGTGTGCATGTATACAGCATTACACATACCCCCACAGATGCAAGCAAAGTAACACCTGCCTTTCAGAGAACAGGATCCACTGCTGGCATAGAGACTGCTCATTCACTCAGCTTTTAGTGTTCTACAGGAACAATAGAAAACAATATATTAAGCCTTTGGAGAGATGAAAGAAGAATAGTTTTGTAACACAGTCAAAACCAAAGGGGCATCTTCTCATTTAAAGTGATTTGTCAGGGAATACAGGTATGTGCTGACAGTAGCTGAAGTCAGATTGGCTGCCATAGGCCTACTGATACATTTCCATATTAAAGCAGCATTCATTGCAAGAAACCCAAGGAGCCAATCCATTGCAGGTGATATCATGCACTAGATCTAGAATACTGTCAGAGGATTCGATAAGCAGAAATCCTGCTGCCTCTAGGCATGCTGGGATGGCTCAGATGTGGAATAAAATGTACTGCTGGAGCACTGAAGCCCTGATTTCTCCTGGTAATGGAAGTCCCTCATACCCTTTAATCCTGTTGTGATGAAACACCTCCTCTAGCTTCAGCAATACCCTCTGGTGCACATTCCCAGGGTCTGTGTCATATGTCACAGCAAATGTTTGTATAAAACACAGAGGCAGCCCCACAGAGCATGGAAATCAGCAGAGCTCAACCGTAGCATATGATATCCAGGTTTCCCATATAGGTGGCACACTGCTAAATGCTTTTCCTGTCCTTCTTATGCTCATTTTATATACAGGCAGGATGTAAACGTCAGAGTTTTGCAGCAGTCAGATGTAACTCCCTTGCTTCTTTTGCTTCACAACTTGCTACCATAGAAATTCTAATGCAAGAGCCCTAATGAGACCATATGGGCAGTAAACATTCTTGATGTGTTGCACATACAGAAAGAACATGTTTTCTTATCAGCTCCTGCAACAGCAGATCATGCAGAAGTGATTCTTTTAAATTATTACTATTTTCCCTGCAGTTAACAGCAATAGAACAGTAAGTGACAACCCTTGAGTGGGTTCTGTGTGCTTTACAGTGCACGGATCTCTTCTGGCCACAAGAGAAATAATAAAGGCATTAAAATGTACCTTTCTTTTCAGAGACTATTGTATTGATTTTATGTAACATCTGAGTGCTTTGTGGTGTAAAATACATATAACCATATAATTTGTCTGTAACGTGACACAGACCAAAAGACTTGCTCAGTGAATTGGACAAATGAGCCTTTCCTCATCAGTGATCCAAGCCCTAATAAAATACTGTGCTTTTTTACTTCCCTCTGAGAGGTGGAAAAGCTCAGTTACAAAAGCATGTATACTCCACTGAAAGAAAAGGTGATTAATCGTAGCTTGAGCCCATACTGAAAAGGAGAAATCCAGTCTGGATCCATGCCTTTGTCCCAGGATCATTCAGTCCCATTTCTAGTTTGAAGAGAATAGGGTTTTTTGATTAACAGTCACAGAAACATTACTTTTATGGAACAAAGCTAGCTAGCAGCAGCCAGTGCTGCCATTACTGCACACCAGTTGAGGGACTAGGTGCTAATAAACAGGTTTTTTGGATATTTTCTAATAGCTTAAAATACAAGTCATAGCCAATAAAAGCAAGCTGTAACTTGGAAAATTATTCCCCAAAGTAATCAGGTCTTGCAGCAAAGAAGAATAGATACTGGTCTAGAAACAGAGAGATTGCAAATTTGGTATTGCTGAAACATTTCTGACTGAGCAGTAAGGTACATAACGTTGGCATTTCTACCAAGCACTCAGACTTGTGTGTCATAAAAGACAAATCTGGAGACCAAACAATATTTCAGGAAGGACAAAAGAGGAAGGAAAAAAGAAGCTACATAAGTCCATGTGAACAACATAGTGGGCACTCTTCTAGAGGCACAGGGACCATAGAAGTGCAGACTGTGCATAGTGTAGGACACCTAGAGAATCCTGACCCAGACTGGCACCTCTGGGGTAGTTATGTTCCTTGCATAACTGTCCCAGTACTAGCAGGCATCTGATAACCACACTGCCTCTGGTTGTCAATCAAATCCAATGTCTTAATGAAATATGCAAGGAATGACATTTTCTAAGGGAATATGCAGATTTTATTTGAAGAAATATGGCATTTAAAGAAGGCCAAGGGGATAACACTCCTCTGTCCACTGCTTTGGTGCCTTTTCTTCCACATTCTCCAGGCAAAGTCAGGAAGAAATATGTGATCATTTCTCTCCTGAAAGCTGAGGAGGGTTTTGGCCCCAGAACTGCTATCTGCCACTGTGGAATATCATCAAGTATCTCTCCCAGTAACAGTAAGTGCCACAGTAGTCTGGGGACATTGCAGAGCTGGACTGATTAGCTTCAGAGTGGCTGGTAGGCTCACATGAAACCTACTTTAGGTGCAAAACCAACAACTTGAGAGAGGTTCTGAACAAGTTCAGTTTGATCCCCTTTGTGTTGGCTGTTCTGCCCCACAGAAAGGGCTGCAACCATGCTGTAGACCATTAAATTCTTACATACCTTAGCTCTGGTGAAAGTTAATCACTAAAAATATCTTTGAAAGAGTCTCAAGTGGGTTAGGTTCCTTCCTTCCATTGGTGTCCACATGGGCTCAGTATTTGACATGCTTTGGAATCTTTGGCATTCCCACTGTCCATATGTGCCTCTAGACCTTTGCAAAACCAGCTCTAAACTCTTGTTGACTTAAATCATAGGATTAAACCCTAAGTTTTAAAAGAATGACATTTTCAGAGTTATTTTGCCATAATCAAAAGGCCTCCTACTCTGTATATCACTTATGATTTATGAGGCAAGCTGGCATAACTCAAAGTGCTAAACCAGATGTGGCACTTAAAAAGCAATGCAGCCATGTAGCAGTGACAGCCAGAAAGGCACAACTGCTTGACAGCCCAAGGCTCAGGTGCAAACTCTAGATGTTGTATAGAATTTTTATTTTTGCAGTTTTCTAGGATCTGCTAGAAGTAACTATAAACTAAGACCTATATTTGTTTGAGGTTTCTTTAATGGGTAATAGTTTCTGTTGCTGTAGGAGTACATATGTTTAAAGTAGTTTCTACCCTTGACTCTTCCCTGGCCTTCCTCTTGGCTGCAGCATTTTCAATGGGGCCCTGAAAGGTGTCAGTGGTTGGCAGTTTTGGCTGTTACAGGCAGGAAGGAGCAAAGCTCAGGAGCAAAAGGTTTTTCCCTGGCAGTGACCTGCTACAAGCCCTGAGTAGGTCATATATGAGAAGTGATGATATGATCACTTCCCACAGCCTCAATGGCCAAGGAAGGGGAAAGTCAGGTAAGGAGGTCTTGCACTAACTAAAGCTAATATATGTCAAAATTAACAGCCTGAATTACACACAGAGATATCTGGGAGGTCACTGGAGATCAGATAGAATTGCTGTTTCTGGATGCCCTTGGGGTGTGCAGCAGTAACCCAAGCTAGACTGAGCAGATCCTGGTTCACTGTGCCAACATCTGGGTCAGGAGCAGAAGGAAATCCCCTCTGAGCAAGCATCAGTGATGGAAAAAAAAACATTGCTGCTCCTGCTGCTTTGGTTGTGCATCAGCTGTGGAGGATTCGGTGCCATTTCCAAACTCTGACCCTGTTTTATGGAACTGAGGCAATGCCCCATGAAATTGCCATTGTTTATCCCTTGACTGAGAACAGCTTCTCAGCAACCTTCTCAGGGTTCTTCACTGTTCTTGAATACTCTCATGTGGGGAGCAGAGCAGTTGGTCTTGCAGGGTCACTTCAAGCCCAAGGCAGGCCTTGAGGTGCTCCACAATGGCTTGTTTCCAGGCTGCACTAGAGGAGATGGTTGGCCTATTGGGATAAAACAAATCTTGTAGCCATACTAAGCTTTCATGCATGAAGCTCTGTCAGAGTACAGCCACATCTACCAGCAGAGTCTCAGCCAGGTTGTGGAGATGCCCAACAACATGTAGTCTTCTATCATATAGATATTTTCTGTGTCTGATGTGGCAGAGATGAAAAAGATGGATTTGAGCCAAGTATTAGTGCTTTTCCCCCCTGTTCCTTATGCAACATATGTACAGTGTTTCACACTCTGGTGGATATAAATCGTGGTTTCACCTTGGAGTCTTTGCCTCAAATCTAGTTTAGTAACACCTAAGAGCTGTTACCATTCAAATAGCTGCCATATGAGTTGTATCCACTGGCATCTTTACTAGCCTCTATTCCAGCTTGCTGCTCAAGGCTGTCCCCACAAGAAAGCACCCACAGTTAGCCTTCAGCCCCTTCATACATCATCAAAACATACAGCATTGCCAGCTTTCTTCTCTGGAAGCTCTGAGAGAAGATTTCCTGAATATTTAAACTAAAGATCCTGTCTACGAAGCAAAATTCTGTCTGCATCTATGCTTCCTGCTGCATGACTCCATCTCCTGGCAACCAGGGGTAAATAAAGTCAGCTGCTATTTGGGAGTCTCAGAATCACTCTTGGGCTTTTCTCATTACAACAGAGCATGTGTGTCCCCTGGCTTTGCTGGTGTCATCCTGGGGATGTAAATGGAAGCTCACTACAGGGCTTGGATGCCTCCAGTGTGAGACCTTCCCATGGTCAAGCCAGCCTGAGATGGCCAAACCTTTCTCTATTTCAACTGCTGTACACAAATTAAGGGTGTTTACCCCATACCTGCACAGAACTCAACCTTTGATGCTTTAAGGAGGACTAAGTCCAGCCAGTGGTGAAGGGGTAGCCTGGACACGGAAGATTTTCATTCAGTTCTCTTATAATCGTGTATTAAAGGTGCTTGTGACATGCAGGGGAGGAGCTTGGAGTATGTAGTCTAATTTCAGTGTTTAGTGTCTTCTCACTCCTGTTGCCATTAGTAAAAAGGGGACACAGTCCTTCCCTACTTCATAGCACACTAATATTGTACCAGTGCAAGCCATAGAAACACCCAGAAGTTCTCTTTACATCTTTTAAAATAAAGATTTTATTTATTTTGAACAGGAACATCTTGTAAGACTTTAAAATACAATAGAAACAAATATTGATAATCAGGAAAACAGAGAAGCTATAAAGAAGTGGTGACTTATGTAGCAGTTCACTACCATGATGTGAAGGGCTGCTAGAAATGGAAAAATTCCTCCTTCACAGTGGTGACTCTTGCCCTTTAAAAAACAACCAGATGAGACTCTTTCTACCCACAGGGCTCTCCTGCAGTGACAGCTACATTAACCTTTGCTGACAAGCACTTCTCTTTGCTTGTAAAATCAGCTTAGTGAGTGCAAAATTCTTCCAGACTTTAAAATGGTCACTATCAAATGGAGATACACTCCATGCAAAACAAAACATCCTCATGCCTTCCAATTACTTGTGTGTTGTTAGTGCTGCTCTGAGATCACTGGATGGGCTGATACAGGGTGATGTCTGGGCATCTGTCTGCTTTGGCTAATAGTGCAGAATATATGTGAATGTAGGAAAGGACACTGATTTTTTGCTGCATTTCTCTCCCTGGGCATTTTTCCATGCTTATCACCACATTGTCTGCACAATGAACAACACAGCAGAGGAGCACTAAGATATGCTTGGATTATTTGTCTGTTACTATTAGAGCAATGCTTCAAAATTGCAGATAAAGCCAGCACGCTCCCTCCTGCACGCAGGCACGCATGCACATGAATGCATGCTCCCATCCTGACATCATATTCCCCCTATTAATTTCACATCCTTCTTGCTTCTAGTTCTGAGCTGTCCTTTATATAGAAAAATTCCTCCTGTGAAAAGGGAATTCTTCTGGGCTTGGGCAAAAAGAGGCTCTGCCAGTCTTCTCCTGCCCTGTCACAGCATCAAGCCTTTGAAAGTGGGTCGCATGAGCTCTGCCATCTTGGCAGAGTCAAGCTTTTAGATCACTTAGGGCCATTTCAAAGGCTTCATAGCCCCATGGGTTGAATTTAAACCATGCAGCAGGTACAATTTTGATGTGGTCAGTAATTCCATAATATTTCTATGACATTTGTAATTGCTGACCAGAAATCTCCAGGACTAGAACCTTGGCATAAAATGCAAGTCAGGCTCCCAGTCTGCTCCACCCCTGTTAACAATCTGTCATGTCTATGAGATTAGATCTCAACGAGGTACAGGGATCCAGCAGCTCACTGAAAATACAAAAAATGCTTAGGATAGAAGAGAAAAAAAATTAAAAATGCATTAAAATACTTGAAACTATCTGAGTAATTGGCTAATTTTGCAGTATAAATACAATACATTGTCATACTGTCTTTCCTTGAAGGCTCCACTACCAAACCATGACATTTATTGCAAAACTCCTGCTGAGCTCGAAGGTGCAATCCTGGCTTTCAAACCTGCTTTTTCACTGTATTTGGTGGGAGTGGGATTGCCCAAACCAACTAAATGACTGTTAAAACATTAAAGTAAAATATTAAATTGCGTGTGGGAAAGGAGGAACCTTCTGCTGCAAAAGCAAATGGAAATTACTTAGCTGCAAATGCAGATGCAAATCAACTGAAGTTACTTTTCTAATAGGTTCCAAATTAAATTGTTCTTATTTGCATTCTTCTAGGATGTTGGACTCTAGTCATCTTTGTAGAGATGTAAAGTTAACTGGCATATCAAGCAAAGAATGCTGAATTTCTAAGCAGCTCATCATGCGTACTTAGTACTGTCAGATGAAATTTTGGAGCTGACCTGGTCTTCTGCATGATAAAATTTAATTGTGTAACATAAGTTCATTAGGAAAGAGATCCATGAACTCTTGCTGAAACTAAACCCAGTGCCTTGTGAAATATATTTATGAACATATGTTTCATGGTGTTTACAGGGAAAATGATTTTCTGTCTCCTGTATAGCCACATGAAGGACTGCCAACATCTTGTTTAACGTAGGTATAATTCCATTATTTTGACACCAAACAAGAAAAGAAATAAGTAACAAATACAGCTGTGAGAATTCAGACCTGTTTTCTGTTGATCATGGAAGCACAGTCTTAACCCTTGTTAGTCAGTGGCAGCACAGCCCCAACTGCATTTGGGCCATGGTTTCAGCCAGGGTATTTTGTTCTCTGAGCTTGCAAGTGAGAAAGTTTGAAATAAGCCCCTAAGAAAGAAAAAGACCGTGGATAATGCAGCCAGGGTGCATCACTCAAATGGAGTTCACAGCTGTGCACTACAGACAGGTCATAAGCCAAAGCTCCTATCTCCAAAACATAGCAGTTGTTTGGATGGCGAGCATCTTGAGACTGAAAGCAATTTAGAAACACAGGCCCCCTGGGAACACCCTATCTTGTCCGATCTCAGAAGCTAAGCAGGGTCGGGGCCAGTTACTATTTGGATGGGAGACTGCCTGCGAATACCAGGTGCTGTAAGCTTTACTGCTTTGGCAGGGGAGTTGGACTAGATGATCTTTCGAGGACCCTTCCAACTCCTAACATTCTGTGATTCTGTGATTTGTTGGCAAGCTTGTTGAGCACCCAGCACAGCTAGCGCTAGTTCCCCAAGATAGATCTGAGGTACTACTGTAATGCCTCCAAATTTTAAACCTAATTATGTTGTATGGGAAGGAGGTTATGAAAGAAAAGGTGAAAAGTATAAACTAGGATTTGGGAAGAGTTTTGACAACATATGTGCCGTGATGAGCAGCATTTAAATGAAGTTAAATGAAGGTAGGGCTGATGTGCCCCCTAGACAGTATTACAAGAAATCAGCAGTTCACGCAGGCTGGGGGGCCTGTTGGCTCAGAAGAGAATGCTGTAGGTGCTGCAGGCTGGTGGTACAGGCAAGGCCAGAGATGCCTCCTTGGCTTGACTGGCAGCTCTGCTGATCAGAGACAGGATTCAAAAGTAATCTTCCTTGTCCCTGCGTCAGCAGACATTGGAAGGAGTGGGAAATAACCCTTTCCAGAGCATTTAAGGCTGAGTTTGCAAAAGGCAAAATGGAGGAAGATAATGTTTTCTTAAAAATAATGAGCATTAATTCAACAAACCAGGTCTGGACGCGCTTCTGTGTGACCTGGTCTAGGGAGTCCTGCTGCGGCAGGGGGGTTGGACTGGGTGATCTTTCGAGGTCCCTTCCAGCTCCTGATATTCTGTGATTCTGTGTGATTCTGTGAGATGCAGATCCTGCATGACTGCATGGCACATCACTCCTTGTCTGCCACCACTAGCAGCCTCTGTGGCTGCCACCATCCTGTGGGCAATGAAGGGGGCAGAGAGGCTCAGCCAGCAGTCCCAGGCTTCTCCACACGCTGGTTCCACCAGCTGGGGTGCAGTTGGCCCCTTGCAGCTTTTTAGGACAGTGGTGCTGAGGACTTTGTATGTCTCAATATATGCCAGCTCAGGTCTGGCTAGATATGCTAGCTCCAGCTTGCCGTCAGCCAGGCCAGAGCCAGACTTGCTCCAGTAGAGTCTCAGAGATCTGCACTGTGCTCAGCAGCACTGTTAGCAGTCTTGTTCCCTTTTCCATGGGAATCTAGCCTCACACCAGCCCAAATGCTGAAGACCTGGCTGCAGAGGACATGGAGCAAAGCACTGATGCTGAGCCTGCCTCACCTCTCCTTCATGAATGTGCAGGCCAAAGATGCTGCTGGGAGGGGCTGACACCTGGTGGGGGTGGGGGGGGCGTCATTGGCAAGATTATAAACACCCTGGTTTGGGACTCTGAGATGCCTGTTTCATTAATGGGCTACTTTTTATGGAAAGCCAAACAGTTCCTGTTAATGGAGTTAATGAGACCTTAAAATTGTGCGAGTCTTTTTCTTCCTGGTATCCTTTCCCATTTAGCAACCTAATATTAACAGCATGGCTAATGGTGATCAGCTACAGGCTCTGAAACTTCTTCCTGTACAGTACATCCCTTTACTAGGAGAAGAGATCATTTAAAAGAGATGTACCACCCATGTGCCTCCTGGATAGCTGTTTGCTTCCTTCAACCTTAGGATAAATATCAGCTGTTCTGCTGCCAGAGGTTCCCAAGCCTCTTGGATGCTCTGTGCCAATCTTTCTCAGACTCCAACACCTTGTGGCTGGAGCCTGATTTTATTTTATATGTTGTCAAATTCTGAGCTGGTTCTTTTGTTCAGCACTAACAAATAAATCTGGTAATTGGCTCAGACAGCAATTACTTTGGGGATTTTTTTATTTGATTTTGGTGAGTTTGCACCTAACTTGCTATGAATAATAAAACACCAGTTCAGTTTCTTAGCTTTAATAGATGCATCTGGCTGCTGCATTTACTTCACAGTTTCAGCTATGAAAAGAACTAATCAAAGCATGTAAAGAAACCACAGAGTCAGAACAGTTCAGAAAAGGGTTACTAATAAACTAAAACTGTACTCAGAATGTCTGGATTTGAAAGTCTGAAAGAGTCATGGGAGGGGGAGACTATTTTTTCTACACTTAAACACTTAAATTCATGTGTAGAAATGTTCCCAGTTCAATTTCTGCAACTGTTGTGACTTAGGCTGTCCACAGTTTCTGGAAACAAACTAACAAAGCTTTAGATGGCTATTTGGGAAGCAGGGTGATTATTATTCCAATCTGATCCAAGATCTAAAAGAATTTCTAATTTATCATATCAAGGTTTTCTGATGAGTAGTCATGAGGGAGATTTCAAAGGTCAAGAGAAATGAAATGCAGATTTAAATTCAAATTAATCAGAGGCAGACTCTAGTCTGGCTTATACTTACATGGGTAAACATTCACCCTGGGCTATATATCATTTCAAAACATGGAAATATAATCTAGAATTTCAGAGCAGTGAACAAAATGTAAACCATAGAAAAAAAAAATGTGATTGAAGTAAAAAACCAGACAATGGGAAAACAGGGGGACATGAAGTCCAAGCATATCTGGCCAATCTGTATTAAACACTGGGGCAATCTGAAAGCTGCTTTAATTGATGCTATCTCAAGACATTTTTCCATGGTCCGACCCCTGACTTGCTCCTTTTCTGGGATTTGTTCCTCTTGCAGGATGGGGAGGAGTCCCTAAGGATCTGTTCCCACCACCTCAGGGATGTCTGTGCCATGGCACAGAGACCATAATGCTGCCCAGGACTGAGACTTGGGGATTTTATATATGACCTGTAGAGAGTTTTCAAAGTTTCGGTCAAAAGTTCATCAGGCATAGAGAAGCACTGGTAGATATGTTTGCTTTATTTAATCCATATGTTTGCCCATTAAATAATTCAGAAGATGTTATATTAAACAGACTTCAGGAAAAAAAAGTGATGGAAGTGTATTTGCTGAAGCAAGAGCTTGTATAATGAGACACTCCATAAAAGAAGCTGGACTTTTAAAGTCAGAATGGATTAAGGCCATGAATTCACGTGTCCCGTGAGAACTTATTACTTCTAAACTCGAAGGACATTCAGAGACCTTCAGAAAGAAGCATGTCTCATGCTTGAGTTTAATTTTAATATCATTGCAGTTGTAAATAAATTGGTTTTACAGTTGTTTTGGTGTGAGTAAGAATTTTATCTGACCACCCAATTAGCAGTAGAGGGTTTTTGTAAAGAATAAGGAATTTACTGGGGATTATTTTACACACTACTGAAGAAGTAAAAAAAAGTAGCTATAAAAATCATGCCTTTCTTTCTTTTAAGACTACAAAAAAGAGAATTTAAATTATACCAAATAAATCACTCTGAAAAAAAAAGCCAAATACATTTTCTCCTATCTGTGCCATTGTAACATAATCAGCTTGGACACTGATAACAACCTCATCAGGTTCATGGCTGATTTCACGTTCTCATCCAGTAATAATCCTATTAGATCACTTTAACAACAGTGTTGCCAAGGCTGCAGGAAAATGATAATTTGCCTTTAAGTAATATTTGTGGTAGTGTGTAAAAGGAAGAAACCCAACTGGAAACTTTCCCATTAGACTGCAGTTGCAGTGAAGGTCTTGTTCCCCAAACCTGGATGTGGGCACAGATGGGGTGGTAAGGATGAGGATGAGGGGGATGATGATGCAGGGGTCTCATGCTGCCAGAATCACATGCTGGTCTATCCTTTAAGATTCTTTTTTCTTCCAGAGCCTATTTTGCAGAGCAACCTTCAGTGTGCCTCTTCTGCTGATACCTTTGGTAACACAAACCCTCTTCTTTCCTGCTCTATTTCCCTTCCACTCTTCATTTTCAGAGAATTCCTTTGGGCATCCCAGTTATAGGGAAGTCACTCTCCTTAGTGGTGATTAAGCATAGTTGGTGACTTAAAAGTCCTGCTTTTAGCTCCCACTAACAAGACAAAAAAAAAAAAAAAAAGCTTTATAAATGATGTAAAAATGGTCACTCTACTTCCACTCCTCTTTGGTTTTTCTGTAGCTGAAATAACATCTCAGTTTTCAAAAAAAGAGTTCATTTAAAAAGTGCTCCTTTGCAATTCAGTATTATTCCTGCACTAGACACAAGCTACCCCTGTTACAGGTGTATGCAAAATGTGAGAGAATAGAATATTTCAGTTTAGAGGCACTTACAACTATCATCTAGGCTGCCCCTGTATGATTAACTCTTTTTGCCCAGCTCAGGGGCAACAGGCTTTTAAAAATCAAACATCAGTCATTGCCTGATGTCAGTGAGACACTTTCCTGTAATTCTTCAGCAGTGTTTGACCACTCATCTGTGGTAGGTGGAAGACAATGACTGGTCTGAGGCCTGTATCTCATTTGATGAATTCTGCTAATGAAGTAACATGTGGACAGACAACAGCTTTCATTAGTTGTCCGTTTGCTTCCTGCAGTAACTGCTATGTGTTAGGTTCACAGCCAAAGTTATGCAGGATTGTAAGACAGAGACTGAAAAGGGGAAATATTAATCTCGGGCACCAGGTAACCCTCTTTTCATAATTTTACTATTAAATAATGATGTAATCAGTTAACATGTTTTTTCCTTAGAAAGATCCAATTTTATTTATCAGCTGCAAACTAATTTCACTTTTTCCCCCCTATAAATTTAAGATTCATTTAAGACTGACCATTCTTTGAGTGAAAGCAAGTCCTATTCTTACTTAGCCAAAGTATTTACAGTGTGCTTAAGCCTAAATTGCATTTCTTATTGTGTCAAGCCTTTTGCATTTTAGTTGTCAAATACAAATACAGAAAAGTTGCAGTTCTGAGATTTTTAAACCTCCAGTGTCTGATTAAAAAAAACCACAAACAAACTATTAGCCTAATATTTAAAACACTTTAATGATGTGATCAAAGTCTCCTTAATCTGTGTTCTCCTGGTCTGGTTGCTGCAGGTACGGATCTGCCATCTCTTGTCTTATACAGAAGACTCTTAGGAGGCATGGACAATTTCCTTAAGATTAAAGTATCAGACTTTTAGAGTCTTTTAACACTATCACAGTAAAGAGCAGGAACAATAATGAGGGCGTGAAGTTGTTGAAAATTGTAGGCTTGGTACCTCCAAAGGCTTACACATCTGTTTATCCCAGAGGTAGTGAAGGGAAGTGACAGTTTAGCATAGAACATCTTTCTTCCAGCAACACACCCCAATTCTGGCTTGGACCATACTTCCAAGCCCATCTTGGTGATTAAGTAATTAATCTCTCCCCATATCTACTAATCACTGTCAAGGATAAGGCTGATAATTGGGTTCTCTTTGTGGTGTTGAGATGTGGATACCTGTTAATGAGAAAGTTGACCAAGGACACTGACCCAATTGACACCAGCTATTAAGCAGCTGCCAGGCAGTCATGACTCCCGGTCACTGTCTACCTCACCTAAGTTTCAACCAGTAACCCAGAGACAAAGAGCTCATATCTCATTATGGTTGATCCCTTGAGCAGATGTCTATTGCATTAGTGTCAAAAAGGTAACCATGTACCTAAAAACCTGCAGTTTGTATTGGCACATCTGTCCAGTACCTAAAAGCACTGTCCTTCACCCAAAAAGTGCTGGGGAAGGCTACTGGGTGACAGGAATGTACTGCAGGCTCTATCTCCTGCACAGGCTCCTACACTGCCACATCCTTTTACATCCTGTGACCAGTCTACTTCCAAATGTGAAAGTAGCTTCAAGTCTTTATTATATTCTTAATAAGGCCACTATATGTGGCCTTTTAAAATAGCTGAGGGACAGAGGCATGGGCACGAAATTATAGGCAGGTATAAAACTAAATCTAGCTAGCTGAACTGCTCCCACTTATCCCAAGAGAGGATTTAGCTCACTCAGTGAAACTAAAATGACTAGGCTTACCTGTCTACCATATCTGATAAGTACAAGGACTGGAAAATAATCTTCCCTTAAGAAGATACATGAAAAGATCAGCAGCTAAATGCACTTTGGGTTTGGCTTCAATTTATCAGGAGTCTGGTCCAGCTAGTATTCAACAGCAAGCTCTAGGCAGGCTGTATTTATAAGCCCCAAAACGGGCTGCTCCTGGGCTAGAAATGACAATAAGCCATTACTTTAAGAAACCACATGTAAAAATAACCCTTTCAGCTTCCTCTCTCCCTTTCCACAGGTTTCAACCTGGCGTTGCTGAGCTCTGTCTAGGGAAACCAGCAGCTCCTGCCCTGCTTCCAGCAGTGTAAGTGCTCAGTGGTGGGCAGGGTCCCCTCCCAGGCCCCACGGCTGCTTTCCAGTCCATCAGATCAGGTAAGTGAAGCAAAGAACAAAAGCATGACTGTGTGTGGGAAGGGAAAGGGGCAGCAGCAGTGACCTGTGGCTTCCGTAGCCCACTTTGCCTTTGCCCTGGCCCCCAGGAGTAAGAGGAGGCTGTTGCTCAGGGGTTAGAGCTAAGGAAATGCCACTAATGTAGGTGATGAGGTGTGAGAAGAAGAGTTGGCATATCTCTGAAAAATCACGCTTGTCATTATTATTAATTATTGATATCATTATTCTCATTATTTATTGTTGTTGTTATTATTACTGCTGCTACGTCGTCCCCAGTTGCAGACTTCAGCCCACAAAGGGTTACAGTGCTGACTGCAGAAAGGCTTCCTCCACTCATCAGCAAGTCTCTCATGGACACCAGGCTTTCATCTAGGAACTATTTGCTCTTGGTTATCTGTGCAAGAGCAGCAACAGCAATCCTTCTATACAGTAAACTGTGTGAGATGTTAACGCACTCGGCAGCTTGAGGGGGTAGGAAAGGGATGGGAGAGTCCAGAAGCAGACGGGCTTGAGGGGATGAGCAAACACCAAGAGGCTGAAGGGGCTGTCCGGTGTGTAGGAGGATCAGGAGAGTCTATGACCACTGCTTTCTGCTCCCTAGGCACTGGGCTGGCCCCTCAGGGGTATTTTCCTGGCTGTCTGTGGTGGAGCTAGACCTCTACTCTAAACTGCGCAGTGGGGAAACTTCTCCCTCTTTTCTTTTCACCCTTCTCTGTGTTTTCTTTATTTACACAGGGTTTGGAAAGAAATGTGCCTCCCAGTTTAGGTAGCATAAAGATTTTCTTTCCCACAGCCTCTCTCTGTTTTTCTTGACACAGAGAAATTCATTGCTTGGGACTGTTTCTATAATCAAATATCCAAAGATAGATTTATTAAAGTATGCACTGTTAAGATAAAGCTTTGGAAGCTTTGTAGACAGACTGGATCCAACCTTTTGCTGGTGGCAATATGTGCTACTCCCTTATAGCACACAAATTACCTGCCACCACCCTGCCATATTTTCTACTCTTGAGCCACCAGCTGAAGGCCAGCCTGGCTTAATAGCAGACCAGAGAGCAGCAGTCCACAAGGCCCAGCTGGAAGCACCAGGAGGGTTGTTCAAGCCACTGCACATTTTAATGGGCAGGTGACCAGACAAGAGCAACCTCACCTGTAGGGCTGGTCCTCAGGGGCAATGCTGTTGGTGATCCCAGCAATAAGACTGAAAAGGCATGGGGTTAAACCACAGGGAGCACATATGCATGATAAATTTGCTTTGATTCACTCTGTTCATCTGGAACTTCAGTTTCCGGAGTTGTCATTCTGGAAGCTTTCCTGAGTGTTAATTCACTTCTAATGAAGGCAAAGCAGGGAGTGTGGCAAAAAAGCTCAAACGTGCAAGCAGAACTGATCAATTAAGCCTGGTACATCATGCATGCTATCAGAATCAATGTACATCATGGTTTAAAGTAGTATCTGCAGAGCAAAACACAAGTTGTAGCCAAAATGTGAGTCCTCAAGTTTGTCTGCTCTGGAAATTAAAAGACTAAAACTAAGATCATAAGGATGGGGACCTTTGTTGCTCCAGCTGCTTGGCACTAGAATGATTCCTGGGTCTGACACATTATCTCTGCACTGTTAAAAATTATCAGAGCCCTAAGGCATTAATTCCTCACTTTCAGGGGTTTGCTTCTGTGGCAGCAAGGATTCTCACAGACAATAACGTGGGTGGGTGAGAGGGAAGGGTTCAGAGCAGAGATAAACAACTGCCTGGCAGAGAATAAGCTGCGCACACAAAGGCACAGCAACCTGCTATGTGGGGGTAAAACTGCTAACTGCACCGACCCACCGAGGCGGGGGAGAAGGCAACGCCAAGCAGCATCATGCTGGTGACAGAGGTGCAGGAAATTTAGTGACAGGCATTGCCGTGCTAGGGAGGGTGCCTCAGCTCACCACGGCAATCTGATCACCCCACTGCCACCTGGCCGCCCCTATCTTTCTGGTGGGGAGAGCATTGCGTCCTACCTCCACTTTGTATGCAGATGGCTTCCCCGTTGGTAACGGCGTCCCTGTTTGGCAGTGATGGTGGACGTGGGCAGAAAGCAGAGAGACAGCAGAGTCACCTGCTGCTGGGACCTGCTGTAGCTCCTCAGGCTAGGAAGGGGATTTAATCTTAGCCAGAAGGTGTATTGACTGAGAGGAGTGCTGGTTAGGGGGTCTGAAGTGACACCACCTTCCCACTCAGTTCAAGTTTGCAGATGCACACTGCACAGTCCCCAGCCTCATGTCGCACAGCCGGCAAGGTGTTGCTGTTTGCAAGGCTTCCCTTCCCCAGCTCCCAGCCCAAAATATCAGACCCAGCGAGGGTCACCAGTTTAATCTGAGGTCCAAACAGTGGGAAGTGTAGAATAGAAAACAGATCTGCAGACTCCAGGGGATTTCTTAACTTCCCATGAAGAAGAGACAAACTGCAAGTGATATTTTTGTACCTGAACCACAGGCATGATTTTCTGGAGGGCTTTCCCTCACTCTGTCTGGTGTGACGATGAGGGCCCTTTCTAAAAATGTGACTCTGGCTTCAACCCAAAACATCCTCAGTGTTCAGAGATCTCTGATGCAGCAGCACTATAAACAACTTATCTCCAGACTTTCCTTTGGACTTTATTGTTTATCAAGAACAGAAAGTGAGCCATAGCTTGAAGACCTGTGACAGTAACCAGGGGTCTTCTGCAACTTCCCTGTGTTTGAATGAGCATGGGGGAAGGACACGCTGTCCTTTTTCCAATCTGGGTCCAATTTAATATCATTTCAAGTACCACACATGGCAAAAGTAAAGGGTAATGTCTCCAAGTGCAAAGGAATCCTCATGTTTGGTGTGCTACTCCACATCTCATAGCACTATGGTAGCTTTTCCTTGGAAAGATTGATGATGGGTTTTGCCTATGAAAGAAATCCATGGAGTTTTTATTTTCGCATAGGATGTACTAATGCCACTTACAGCACTGTTCCTTTAACTTTCTCTGCTTGACACCATGAATTATTCAGATATCTCTATGATATATAGAAGTCGTGTCAGCATTTTAGGGCACAACTCTCCTTTCTTATCTGCTGTAAAATCCCAGTGGCTTCAGTGAACTATAAAAGCCAAAACTAGGTCCTCAGCAGCATTGTTGTCTTGCAGGCAGAAAATACACTTTACCACAGAATGAGGGGTGCCAACAGACCTAGTTTATCATATATAACTGGGTATTTGTGTGTCCCTGGTGCATCAATACATCTAAGAGATCATTTATTCATTTGGAAATGAGAAATAGGAGTGTAACAAAGACAGGATAGCATAACATTGTCTATTTTCCCTATTGCAGATCTGCTCAGGTTTCATCAACCTCATGCTGCTAATACCAATGGCCTCATCCGCTTGAATAGCGAGGTGTCTGTTCTGCAGCCACCAGTGCCAAGCCCAATCGCAGAGCTGTGCCAGGGAGTAGAAGACTGTGCATGGAATGGAGCAGCAGCAGGAGAACCCAGAAGAGCCTAGAGGGTTGCTACATCCCCCAGGGCATGGGCTGCTCAGGGGCAGCCTGCCAAGCTTGGAGGATCATCAGACTGCAGCCCCTCACCATGAACTGAATGCTTCCAGGGAGCAGTGCTGATATTTTTCCATCCTTGTGTTAATTTTTTTCTGTTTTTAAACCAGTGATGACAAAGATAATTCAGTTGAAACTGGTCTAAATTCAATGTTACACATGGAACTACATTCGTTCTCCCTACCCAAAAACATCTGCAAGGGGTTGTTAGAGTTGTAAAGAAAAACACAAACAGGCAGCAAGAGAAAAAATGCATACATGTAATGTGAATATACTCTAAGCAAAGCCAGTGTTTAAATCACTAGTAGCTGAATGATGCAGGTCTAAATACACAGGCCTTGTGCAGTGGGTGGCTGCTGTGTGCCCAGGAAAGACACAACTAAAACCTAGGAGTGTTTTTTTGTCCTGAAAAAAACCCTCCTGCATGTACCTCCAGGCTGCAGGAAATGAGTTCTGCCCTGAGATACACAGAGATCCCTCCTGTGAGCTCTGCATGTATCTCAGGGCAGAATTTGTCCTCGATGATGTACCTTGATGCCAGGGTGACTGAGGAGTACAGTATAATGATGCAGAGACAGATGTAAAACCTTACCTTCCATTTCTCCCACCTACTTTGTTGTATCACCTGTGCTTATAAAGGAACATTTTAAAAAGGCAAAGATGTATCAAGCTATCTCTGGCCTTCTTCCCATGTTAGATAGGATGGTAAATATTTTTGGAAGAGATGTAAACCTTGGTGCTTCTGGGAAGAAGCCAAGCAGTACCAGATGGCAGAGAGGAGGAAATTCACCCTATGGGCCGGTTTTTCACAGTATTCTTGTAAGCATCTGGTCTTTGCCACTGGCAGAGACAATACAGGGGTCAGTGCTCTGATCCAGTCTGTCTGCCTCCCTGTTCCTGTTACTGGCTGATGCATTTCCTATTCAGAAGGAGTTTCATCAGATTTTTATTTCTGGATACACACTTGGATTCAAGGTCTCAGTGGCACCCCTCTTTGGGTATATCATGGAGGTGCCTTAGCTCATCAGCACATGGCTCACATTCATGTGGTGATCCTAGTGATTCAAACATTGTAAGAGGAGCTTGGGAATTTTTCTTAATACATGAAAAAAAATTGCTCTGATATTATATGCTGCCTTTTGGCTGCACAGTGAAGTTGGATTCCCACCACACACTAAATTAGCAATGAAATTTTTGCTCTAGCTATTATGTATGAGTTTGGGACGTGTCAATCACCTGCAGCTCCTAGCTAGGAGCAGCATATACCTATTCCATTTTAGGATTTAGCTTCCAGTCCTTTACCAACTTACAGATTAGGGAAGAGGGTAAAAAAACCACAACCCTACATTGTGTTGCAAAAAATGGGCAGAAACTTCCATGAAAATGAAGTTTCAGTGAACACTGTGGGTGAGTGGAGTTTTAGGGGCTTTTTCTGCTTGACTCATTTATGCCTACTCTGTAGATGTCACTAAAGTAAAAGACCTGACTTGATATCAGTCTGACAGCCATGTTAAGGATGCCTGCATGGAGCAGATCTAGACTCAACATGTGAATGCAGACGTCTTAGGTGAATGCAGGGTACTTTGAAATGGAATTGGAAAATAGCTATAGTTCAAGGCACACCTTCAGCACACACACTTCCAGTGTGTTCCTCCAGGGACCAGCTTTCCCCTGGTCTCCAGTTTGGATGCTGCTCTTTGTAGCAGTGTTTGGAGGCCACTGCTTATGCCTTTTGGAGGACCTGCTTTTCTGGCATGGCAAAGAGTTTGCCAGTCATAACCATAATTCTTCTTTGAATATCCTGAAGGGTTCCCAACAAGTTGGTGCATTTTAGAATTTTACTAGCAGTTTCAGGGCACAAAATAAAAAGGCTTTGTGGACACAAGATGAAACCTTCCACTAAATCATACTACTGTGAGTGAATGAACTGGATGGCCTAGTTATATTGCCAGAAGTTAGCATTAAGGAGTGCTGCATAATCTTCTAAGAGACTGCTTTTTACTCATAGCTCAGACAGATGGGCAAATGGAGGGACAAAGGCTTTTCAGAGGAAGATTCAGCTGATCTGGGAGAAGAGGAAAGAATGATTCATGACAGTTCTTCAAGTAGCTGCTACCTGCAAAAATGTTCTGGCTGAAAATACTGCTTAACCAGGCTGGAAGTGAGGTCCCAGTCTTGACAGCAGAGATTAGGAGCATTGCACATTTTTTGTTATCGCACAGCTTTGTTGCACAAAAGAGAGCTCTCACTGTTGCAATCTGGATGCTGCATTTCAAAACAGCAATCAAGGATTAGTCCTTGGCCCTGGCCTATGAGAACGAACCACTGCCACAGAGGTTTTGTAACCCACGTGAGGGATTCAGGGAGCTCATGGTTTACAGCATGGGTCCTCAGCACATGTAAACTGGAACATGGCCTTGATGCACGCACAGCGGTGTGCATTTCCCAGGCTGTTTTGGAAAAGCCAGGTCCTGGGAGAGAACCGCTGGGTTTCCTCATGTTCCTCCGCACACTTCCACACCCAATTGGGGGGTTTGGGGAGAGCCACCCCCTTCCCCCGAGGTGGGAGGGAAGCGGTAGCACAGACCTCAGCTGTAGTGGTGGTATATTCTGTAATACTGAGGTAGCCCTGTAGAGGGAATGCTTTGGTAAGACTTCAGTGATGCTTTGTATCGCTCTGTAGTATCAGGAAGCAAATTAATTCTTTGTGTCACCTGCTGATTTCAGGAGTTAACATCAAGAGCAATTTTACCCAATAGATTGCGGGCTTTTTCCTAAAATTATTATCGTGCCTGACTGAAGAGGGTGGAATTGTCCATTTGATTCAATGAAAGGGATAGGCTTTGATGCTCTTACATGGGCATCAAAAGCTTCAGATGACATGCATATTAAAAGTGCTCTTTGCTGGCAGCTTGCAGAAGGCCCCAAGACCAGATGTAACAAAAAAGAATCCGTAGTGTGTTGTTTACCAACTTCTATGCTTCATCTTAAACTGCAACAGGGAAACCATAACACCTTCTGAAGAACACAAGGAAAAGGGGCTTGTTTGGTAAAACTAAAATCACAAACCCATCAAAACTAATATGACTTTATGTATTATTTGTGTTGGTTAAAAATGTCCTTGCAACACTGGGTTTGCTATTGATCATAAAACTGCACTGACTTAGTCCTTTTTCCCCATGGTATCAAAGCACTTAAAAACCTTCCTCATAACAGTCCTCTGTTCCACCATGCCCATATAACATCTGGGCCAGAAACACTTTCTGATACCTCCAAGCTTTGCACCTCTGTTCTAGCACTTCTGCCTTGTCTTCCCTTGAAAGAAAAAAAAAAGTCCTTGAAGGGATTTTCCTCTACTGAAATGCAAGATCTACCTTGAAGGGAAGATGAGGGAGCAGAACAGGCAATGGTGCATGGCAGCCACTCAATTCAAGTCTCACTCAAAACCACTGACCCTATCCCATTCTGTTCATTGTCAGTGGAGGAGTCTTCGCCTGGTACTCATCAGGACCAGATGCCATCTGGACACCCAGCAGCTTCGGTGCCACCTCCAGACCATACAGGCCTCCTGGTGTCCAGGCACAGCAGGTCACCATGCTTCAATGGCCACCTGGGCACCAGAATGACAGCAAACCCCTTGTGAATGGCAGCAGGGTGGATCTGGGCCATTAACATTTCTAAAAGCACAGACATAACCAGTGAGTGCTGAAAGCAAGTCTTAACCATCACAGGGACTTCCCCTGTGGATATTAATAATCTCCTCACCTCCTCTAAGGAGCCCCCCTGCCTGCTGGGCTCAGTCTCTTCAGAAGCATTAATAAAGCTCAAACTTTGAAAAGTTTCACCCAGAAAAAACAGCTTTTCATGGGGAAAAAGAAGAAACAAACTTCAGGCAGGCCCAGCAAACGCTGCCCAGGCTGGGCACTGCCATGGCATAGCTGCACCTGTATCTGTGGCGGAGCCACTAGAGTCTTCTCCTGTTGACTTTGGCTAGCAATGGATAATTGCTCTGCAGGTTCCCCCTGCTCTGCTCTCCCTTCCCTCAGCTACCGGTTGGGGATCTGCTAGTTACATCAGTGCTTGGGAGTGTCTGGGAGAAGCACTTTCCGCTTCCTGTGGGGAAGGATGTGATTAAAGTCTTGTAAATAAAAAGCTTGGCTCAGAAGACTCCTGGGTGCCTTCAAGACATAATGCAGCCAGAAGCAGTGGCAGTGCGCCCCATTACAGACCTTGCTGCCTTCTGGTGGCCTGGCTCAGGGTGATGAGAAGCAGGAGGTGGGACATAGCCTGATCACACACAACACCGGCCATGGCCTGTCTGGGACCTACCAGAGGGGTTCCAGACCCCAGGAGCAGTGACCTCTCAGCACAGACACCTGCTGGTTTCCATGTCCTAAGGTCTGACTCTGCTGCTGACATGAAAACCTTAGGAGTGGCTGACCAGGCATGGCTGGAACTGCACTTTCTGGAAAGCTGCCACCAAGGTGGCCGCCCAGGTCAGAGCACAGCTGGTCCCAGGTGGCCCCTACTTTGCCTACTTGGAGCAGCCTCCCCTGAAGGGAGCCAACAATCCTCACCACTGGCTTGCACAACGTGACTCCTTCCTCTCTAGAGAGCTTCCATGGTGGGTGTATGTGCTAGGGAAGAATTATCTTCTTCACATTTTCATGTCTGTGCAGTGTGTTATGAAGGGTCCATCATGTGCAAATCCCATGTGAAGTGAACTAGTGTCCATGCTCTCTCCTACGCTTCTCTTGCCCTTTCAATAATAAAGGGATAGAAGCTACTACAGGAGAAGACCCAACTATGCCCATGGAGGAGATGAGCTCCTTCAGGTACAGGGAAGCCCTGCTGTTCTGCTTCAGCAGGCAAGAGGCAGTTGTCTTAGCTTGCCAAGGGTATATCCGGGCTCAGAAACCCAGGAGCACAGACGCACTCCTGCTGAAAAACATCCAAGGAACTGACTGAGACTTATGAAGAAAACACCAAAAGGCAGAAGTTACAATGTTGCATTCCTCTCTGTTCTGATGTTCCCTCCATGTACCGGCCATCTGCTCTGCATCCCACAGTCTGGCATTGGACTACTTGTTTTTTTTTTATAGCCAGAGGGTGTCCAGCATAGCCAGAAACATACGGCTGCACTGGGTTAACCCTGGAGTGAAGTCTTCTATGGAGTTTCCTCAGGAACACAAAGCTAGTGATTCTCTGGGGCCTTTTAAGGATACTCATGCAGGAAATAGCTGGCAGCACTGCTCTGTCCTGGTGCATCTTTCACATTTACAATGTGATGCTGGCCAAAAGTAGCCTACAGAGATATAGCATAGCCCAAGGAAAAGTGCATTAGACTATAAGTCAGGGGATATGATGCAAGGATATAGGAAATCTGCCTACATGTTGCCTAGGAAATCCAGCTTATGAACTTTGTGTACCTTTTACTGGGTTCTGTCCAACGTCCGCAGAAGTGATGCTGGCACACCTGCTCCTGACTGTAAAGACCATCAAGACCAGGGCAGATTTTACGAGGAATAAGTGCTATCTGCACTTCAGGGCAGTTTTCTCCCGCACCTCTGAGGTCTGCAAGAAGATTCCGGCCCCAGGAGCAGAGAGGCGGCAGGGATACGGGAGCTAGCTCCTTCAACCTGCAGGACCCGAGGACAAAGGCGACGGCCCCAGGGGGAGGGCGGGCAGCCGGACAGAGCAGAGCGGGGCCGCGCCCCGGTGACAAAGCCTGTGGCAGGAAGACGGCAGCAGCGGAGATGTCCC
Source organism: Galbula dea (assembly GCA_013399015.1). Taxonomy (NCBI): domain Eukaryota; kingdom Metazoa; phylum Chordata; class Aves; order Piciformes; family Galbulidae; genus Galbula; species Galbula dea. The sequence goes on from VWZX01009335.1 coordinate 812,361, forward strand.
GGGAGATGCCGCTCCGTTTTCCCGGCCCGAGCCGGCTGCCCGCGGCTCCGGTCCTTGGCCGCGGCTGGCGAGAGCGGGGCCGGGGCCGCTTCGGCGCCGCTTCCCCGGCCTGCCCGGCGGGAGCGTTTTCCTGCCTGTCCAACCCCACCCTTCCCCAGGCTGGTGCTCCCTCCTGTTTTCTCAGGATGAAAAAAAAGGAAAAACCATCACCACGAAAAAAACCCACCTAACAAAAAAGAAAAGGCAAGAAGGGGAGGGGGTTGAAGACCCTGAGGGAGGGTGAACAGCGGTGAGGCGGCCCTAGTTGCAGCGGGCACGGGCAGAGCACAGCAAGGCGAGCGGAGGGAGGGAGGAAGTGAAGGAGCGGTCCCGTCCCTTTGTACCTGCCGTTTGAAGGCGCCAGGCGGCCCTGCATTGGCTGCGGCGGCCGCGGCTCCGGTAACCGGTAACCCGAGCCGGCGGCGGGGCGCGGCACGGCACACTACGGCCTGGCCAGCGCCCAGCCCGGCAGCCAACAGGGTAGTGGGGGAGGGCGGGGCTCGGCTCGGCGCCTTTCCGCGCCTCTCCGCGCCCCTCCACTGCCAGCAGCTGGCTCTCGTTCTCCTCGGCGCGGCTCGGCTCAGCTCGGCTCGGCTCAGCTCGGCTGGGCTCAGCTCAGCTCAGGCAGGGCCGCGCCTCCCTGCTCGGCAGGAGGTGGGACCAGCCCCGGTGCTGCCGCCCGCCTCCTCCCACCCTCTGTCCCGAGGGCTGAGCCATTCCGGGAAGGCGCCGGCTCTCCCGCTGCTCCTCGGCAGCGCAGCACCGGCATCGGCCGCAGCAGCCACGCCGGGCTCGGCCCCACGTCGCCGCGGGTCTTCGTGCGAGCTGCGGCGGAGCGGGACAGGGGCCGCGGCGGCGGGTGCGCGGTGCTCGGTCTCCCGCCGCGGGGAGCGGCGGGCGGCGAGGGGGCGGGAGGACAAGTGGACCGAGCGCCCGGGAACGCTCGGGTTGGGGATCGGCAGCCGCGTAGTTGTTTTGCCCGGGGTAAGTTGGCCGATCCCCTGCGGAGGCATCGCTTGGAGGGGTCAGCGCTTGGCTCCCTGCCGCCCCCAGCCCCCGGGCGGGGGGCGCCTTTTTTTTTCTCCCCTCTCTGGGTTTTGTTTTTGTTTTGGTGGGTTTGGGTTTTTTTGTTTTGTTTTCTTTGGCTTTCCCCCCCCCTTTTTTTTTTTTTTTTTATTATTATGGGGTCTAGGGGGGAGCAGATCTTCCAGTCCGGCGTTGCTCTTCTTCCTTGTCCAGCTTTCTGAGGAGAACTATAATATTCCTTCCCTGAGATGCTGCAGTGAATTTTAGTCACAGGAAATCAGGCGAACAAAATAATCCGAATAAACCGAACCGTTTGTTACTGTGTGAGACCAAACGCTGCTAGGCACAGATGATGGCAAAAAATTCCCTAGAAGGGTCTAAAGAAGACCTGAGCAAAATTTCGGAAGAGGAGATGCTGAGGTGGAGCAAGGAAGAGCTGGTGAAAAGACTGAGGAAAGTGGAGAATGAAAAGATGAACTTAATGGTGGAACACGGCAACTTAATGAAGGACGTGAACCGGAGGCTGCAGCTCCACCTGCACGAGATCCGCGGGCTGAAGGAGGTGAACCAGAAGTTGCAGGATGACAACCAGGAGCTAAGGGAGCTCTGCTGCTTCTTGGACGACGACCGGCAGAAAGGCAAGAAGCTGTCGAGGGAATGGCAGCGCTTCGGGAGGCACACGGCCAGCGTGATGTGGAAGGAGGTGGGCATGTACCAGCAGAAGCTGAAAGACCTGGAGGCGAGGCAGGAGACCCTCCTGCGGGAGAACGTGGAGCTGAAGGAGATGGTGCTCATGCTGGACGAGGAGCGGAGTGGGGCCGGCTCGCGGAGCTCCATCGACAGCCAGGCCAGCCTGACCAACCTCAACGGCGGCTCGGCCACCAGGGACGTGGGGGACGGGAGCAGCACCTCCAGCACGGGCAGCGCGGGCAGCCCCGACCACCATCACCACCACCTCCACCACCACAAGGCCGGCGACAGCAAGGCCGGCGCCATGCGGAGGTCTATGGATGACCTGTCTGCGCCCCTTCACCACCGGAGCATCCCCAACGGTCTCAACGGTAAGCCTCTCTGCTGGCAGGAGGTGCCACCTTCCCTCGACAGGTCCTGGCAGTAGGGTGAGGGTTCCCAGGGAAGGGAGACCTTGTCATCCCCACTCCTGCCCATCCTTGGTGACCTCTTTTGGAATAGCAGCCACAGTGGCCAGGGAGGGGCACCTGTGTGCAGGAGGGTGGTGGTTCTGTTCCTTGGCTGTGTTATCGATGTCTGGGACTGAAGGTTGGAGCCTTTTTTATCTGGAGGGTTGGTGTTTTGTTCTGTTTGTTTGTTTTGATTGTTTATTTGGTTTTTTTAACAGACAGTTCTCAGGGTTAAATAAACACTGATTTTTTTACATCTCTTCTTCCCCTCTCACCCTTCAAATGTTTTGGTTGACGTTTGACTTGTTCGTTTGCTAGTTCGATAAAAGTGGTAAAGAGCCTCGTGAGATTTCGGAAGCATCTGATGAAAGTGCAGGTCTGCCCCCCAGAGCATCACCTTTTAGCTCCATGGGCTGTCAGGCCAGGCTGGCTCTGACATGCTCAGCAGTTTTGTAGAGGTGCAACTCAGCTCCCCCCCACACACTTCTCCACTCTGCTTCAAAAACGGGAGATTTGTTTGTAGAGAAGAGGTTGCTCTCAAAGGGACGCTACACTCACAATTTTGTTCAGCCTAGTCATTAAAGTTAGAAAGAAGCTCCACTGTGAAATTGTGCTAAGCTTCCTCTGACAGTTTGTATTCAAGCACTTTCTCCTGTTCCTAATAGTGATCAGACATTAAGATAATAATAATGGAATCTCTTTAAAATGGAGAGATTTTTTCTCTTTTGAAACCAACAAGACCAAATACTTGACTTTTAGAAGTAGTTTGGTCAAGAGTGTTTAATAGGAATCAATCAGGTGCCAGTCAAAGTAATTGTTATGCATAAGACTCATTTTAATGGTCTTAATCCTCTTTCCAACCAGAGAGGACTATTTTCTGGTTGAGGTACCCTTTCCACTCCTCCAAGCACAGAGATGAGACTGGAGCTCTGTAAGTTTGCTCTGACTGCCATCAGCAGTGGATGTGTTCACCAGATAACCATGCTCCCAGTGCATTTGGTATGGTGCTGGTGGAACCAGGGAGCTCTGTTGTTGTGGGTTTTTTTTGTTTGTTTGAGGTTTTTTTGTGGTTTATGGCAAGTCCTTATGCCTAAGAGATCTGAGGACATGCAGCACCCATCGGTGCAGTTCTCAAGTTCATGAATTTGCCATGCATGGTCCTGTGTGTCCACACACAGCTGGAGATATTCAGCCACCTCACCCAATAGGAAGGAATTGCGTGTTTCCAGAGTGATCCAGTCCCGAGATGTCGCAGGGTTCAGCAAAGCATCTTTAAATGTTTGTTGTTTTCTCTCTCTCCCCTAGTGCTCTGTAAATCAAAAGTATCTGACTTGTAAATCTGCAGATAGCTTCTGCTCCTGATGTGACTTGACTTCATTTTCATAAAGCACGAATTGCTCTGCATTAGAAGCCAGGAGAGCACTTTGCAGATACTCCATGTGTCATTACTGTTTTGGGGCAGAAGAACTGCTGTTCTGGTTGTGGACCTTAGATCACATCCCTTTTAGGTATCAACATCTGACTAGGACAAAGCCGAATCCATTCCTATTAACCCAGGGCTCTTGTGCATATGGTACACCACTATGGCTTCAGACTTCATGTCCCTTGCACGCTATGTGAGGTACTGTGGGATTCTTCACATGGGATTCAAGTCATCCCTGTCTGTATGAGGAGGAAGGTCTCTGCTTACAGAGCTCAGTACTCATTGCCATCTTCATATGCACTCTGAGACAGTGCCCAGCAGCATCATTCAGAGGAGGGGACTGAGAGCCGAGTCTCATGCCCTACTCTAGGTGGGGTAAGTATAGGGAGAGATGGTAGAGTATCTGCACATGTATATGTTTCCATGCCTGCCTCTGCATGCTTTCTCCTGCTCCAGTGTAGAAAGGAGGAGCGTGGGCTCAAGCATTTCAGGCGTGACCTTATGTTTTAGTGACTTCTAGTTTTGGAGTGCTTGTGGAAGGTGGTCTCTGCCGGGAAGCAGTGAAGATCTTAGCTGCGGAACTTGCACAGCTTCATTTCTGAGGGTGGGGCAGATTTGATAAGCACTTTTAAAAGCTAGTAATCCTTGTAAGGTGCAAACAAGCCTGATCTCTCCACTTAGGTAGTGAAGCTATAAAAAGACTTGAATAGTTGTCATTCTCAAACGGCAGCGGTATTCAGCAAGGCCATTTCCCTCACTATGCCTTTGGAAATGCCTCTCAATACATATGCAAATACAAAGCTTATCGGCCCTTTTTTTGACTGACAGCAAGAAGTCGGGAAGGGGAGATTTGCCTGGAACCGAGTGACGATTAAACCTCTGGCAATGTGGCAGAGCAGGGAAGGTGAACTTGGAAAACAAACTCGGGAGTCAAGTGGGTAGTGGAGCTGACAGGGAGCATAGCTCCTGGACCGTCACTGCCTGCCGTGCATGCAACTTAGATCTCAGCCTTTGTATACCTTTTTTCCTGATGATGGTTCTTTTTTTGCTCCTGGGATAAAACGGGAAGGAGGAAGAGAAGAAAGCATGGCCTTTCATTTTTAGTTTGCAAACTTGAGTCAGGTTTGCTGTTGTCTCATGTCTTTAAAACACTGGATAACTAACTGATGAGTAAAGCAGAAGCTGCTCAGCCAGCTCAACTGCTGCAACAGTGAACAGCCTTTGTGTACTTTCTTACACAGAGTGGAGAGGGGTCTCAAATGGATGCAGGGCACAGTTTAGCATCTAGAGTAAGAACATATCAGAAGCCTTGGACAACTGGTGGGGGAAAGGCACGATGACCTGTTTGCTAGAGCACCTTTCCATAGGAAGGAGCTGGGAAGTCCTGAAATGTGTTGCCCCTGCTGGTGGTATCAGTGGTGTTTCATGAGGTGCTGTGGTTTTCCAGGTATCAAGCAGGACTGCTTCACTTCTTTAGTGCTTTTATAAAGGAGTCAAGAGTACTGTGGCTGTTAAACGCTCCTAGGGAGGTAGCTTTTCACTGAAATCTTAGCGAGCAAAGGTGGATTAAATATTTCTCATTTTGTCCTAAGCAATCCTTTGAAAGCAAGTTGATACATCAGTGCTTGAATTATTGGTGCCAGTGAGCTACCCCAGTGTGAAGTGATGAATTCTAGTTTTGTAACATGAAATGTCACATAAATGGTACAAGTTTAAAACATGAAAAACTGAACCAACCTGTCATCCCCCTCCTCTTCACTTTTCTGAAGTCTGTTTACTTTTATAAACTGGCTTTTTGGAAGCTGATACCTGGAACCTGATGATTAATTATCATCTCATAAAAGATAAGGTAGTAACTGATAATGTGAAAATGGCTAATATTGCATCACACGTGTAATCTTGAGCAGCTCTGGATATTCTGCTGAGAGCCAAGGGGAAGTTTGTTCAGTCTGAAAGTTAGTTGGTGTTTCCATTCTCCACATGTGAGCTGGGACATTATCCACATGTGAGCTAGGCTGCAGGACAGGGACATCTCCAAGGTATGTGATGGGGACTGGTCAGTTGCATCCGTGTTGACTGATATGCCACAGTTCTCACAAACCTACCCACAGATCCAGGACAGAAATTGAGGCACAGTCACTCTTTTGTGGCTTTCCTTTGTATGCATGGTGGGAGTCTCTGTGTGTGTAAGTAGTCTTTCTGCCCATCCAGCTTTAGGCAGCCCTGCTGAAGCAAGCTATGGCCATTGCTACTGCCTGTTTCCTGCCAGAATTTCTGAAAAAGACTGAATGAAAAAAAAAAGGAAGACACCTTGGGGATATTAACATGACCTAGGGGAATGAAAAAGCCTTCAGGTACCTGAGATATGTCCCTGGACAGCAAAGTGTGTGGTAACATTGGGAAGAGCTCAATGACTTAAAGCTCCCTGAGGCCAGGGCAACAGCTTCCAGTGGTTTTAGCCTTATCTAGATGTGACTGGGACAACTGTTTATCCATCTGCAAGCATGGAGTTACACAGACTCATGTGCTTGCGACAAAATCCTGTGCGTTCAGGCAAGGCTTTCAGGCTTCATTTTTTTCCCTTTATCAGCTAAATGTTGTTAGAACTTCTCTGTCACTTTCCACTGAAGCTATTCACTCTTGGTTCCCAAAATGGGCATTTGCTTTATTCCAGTTGGGTAAAATGCTAATGCATTTCTTTATCAACATGAATAGTTTTGTTTTGTTTTGTTTATTTTTAAATTATTATTAAAATCTTTAATACCTAAAAAGTGGTCAGAGAGGCCCAGAAGAAAGCCATGGATATGGCAGACAGATGGTACTAGCAGAGACATTAATCTATGGCTTCTTGCTGTTGTCTGCCCCAATGGAAGAAGAAGAATGGTCTCTCTGGGTGAGGAGGTGGGAACATCTCTGCTTCTATTGATTCCCACTTGTAGATGTCCACATATTTACCTAGAGGGTATGATATATTACAGTTAAAATGGTGGCAAAGAGAAATGGCTGTTCCCTGTGGGTTGGTATTGATCGGACATGCAGCTACCCTGTTCTTATATCTTCTCTTTGTACACCTTTTAGACCAAAGTGCTTTGTTTGTATTAGCATATTTGTAATCCATATATATATTATTTACTATGATGTATTAATGAGGCCTTTGAGATGAGAAGATGCAGGGGCAGAAGCAAAAAGTGAGGTTCGTTCCTTTTAATTTGTGATATCTCCGGTATGGACTTTAACATCTCTGTCCCCCTAGGCCTCCTTTACTGGCCATGTGGAGAAAGGCACTTTGGTGTCATGATTGATGTCAACTATATCTGCTTTAGAGAAAGAAGAGCTGTGCACTAATCACTCTCTCTCTCTCTGCTGATGGGAAAGCAGCTTGAGTGACTAGTTTACATGCAACCATCTAAAGTCAGGTGAGGTCAGTCCTATTCAAGATGTTGTGGTGACCATTGTCCTCTCTTGCAGCGCAGCTGTACTATCCTTGGTGAAAGAGAAGGAATTGCCGTTCTCAGCAGGAGTCAGATGTCAGCCCTTGCAATCCCCACACTGCCTGGGTACAGTAGCCTGACTCTGAGAAAGCCCTGTTCTCTCTGATGGAGACCTCTCAGAGCTCAGTGGCACCTGCCATGCTTAAGCAGAGGTTTGGCTACTTGACCAATTAATATATTTCTTAGATCAAGAGCACTTAATCCTCTGAACATTGCTTTAACTTTTCTTTGATACTGCTGTATTTAACCTATCAATATTTTTCATGCTGTAGGCTGCTACATGCAGGTTACTTGTGACTAAGCCAGGAAGCCTGGTCTGGACTGGTACACTAGATGTAAGACTTCTGTAGAAACACCTGTTTCCATCTCTTCAGTAAATTTTGCTAATAGGCCTATTAGGCTTATGTGTCAGACACTAAGGGTACAGCTTGAGTTTCTTGTAGTCGGTAGTTACTGGCCACTTGTCCAAGGAGCTTCAATGGAGTGCTCCACTTGAGGCATCTTTGTCATTGTCTGCCCCTGCCTTCTTGCTGGGGTGCTGCCTATGAGCCAGCCTGCTAGGCTTCCAAACTTCAGGGTAGCTGCTGTTCGTGAAAACAAGGCATTTAAACTAGGTCCTAAAATGAAGCCATATCTGGAAATATATAGTAGTAGTATAGAAGTGCATTCAAATTTGGTGGTGGTTTTTTTTTCAGTTTTATATTAAGATATCTTGTTCTCAGCTATCCTTTTGAATGAAAAAACTTGTATTGATTAAAAGGCAATTTTCTATGGGCCTTTGATGAAATTATCCACTTACACTTGTCAAAAGCAATCAGAATAAGGAGAAAAACCTGTATTGGTTACATGTAAATGATTTGGTCCTCTGGAGATGTTTCATCAAGTAAAACTGAAGATCAGATTAAATGATGATCTTATTAAGTGGCAGCCATGGGAACCCAAAATGAAGCCTTGGCAGATGTTGTATGTGGCATGTGTGTGTGGAGATAGGGATGTGAACACTAACACTAGCAGAAACAATGCACCTGAAAGCTGGAGGGTTAATGCTTTTGTGGGGATAGGGCTCACCACCTCCGTGCAACCTGGGTGATACTGGAGGCACACCTTGGGAGGCACTGGGCTTTTTATTTGTCCCAGCATGGCTGTGGCCTTGCATCTCCCATAGACATATCCATGTCAGGGTCTGCTGATGTTGTCCGCTCAGGCTGGCCCTGGGGCATCCTTCTGTATTGGGGCTGCCCTTTGGAAATGCCCTGGCAGCACAAGAATGGACAATGGCTGATCTCACTGGTAAGTGACATGCTTAAACTAGCAAAAATGTCTGGTATGTGTCAAAAGGTATTGTGTGAGGCAAATGACAAAAATTATAAGCCCATTTAACATACACTTAAAAGGCTTGACCCCAGGAAGGCTGAAGTGCTTTTCATGCTCACAATCAGGCCTTAATGCATCCCTCTGCAAAACACGTGACATTGCTCGTATGGAAGTGGGAAGGTTTGGGGGCTGCACATCCATTTTCCCTGCAAATTAACAGTGACTGGCTGAGTTTGCTTCTGCATTCTGTATTTTTAACCTGACTTTTTGTCTGCCAGCCAGAATTCATCCTGCCCTGTCGCCAAATGTCATCATCCCCTTGTGGTTAACTTGCTGCAATTCATGAAACACTTGGCTGCCATAAATAGTTATGTGCAGAGGTTCCTCCGCACACGGAGCGGGCAGAAATTTGCAGGCAGCGCTGCTAGGCACTCACACACTAACATGTCCACCAAGAGAAAGTTGACCCACTTCTGCAAATAGATAACTCCTGGCAGAAAAAGTAACACTGTCTCAGGGAATCTGTCTTTCCCTTGCCCACTGAATTGTGAAGCAAAAAGCAAGCCAGCTCCATCTTCTGAATTAACTGCAATGTGAGCACAGTACTCCCCGTTGGAATGAGAGTGTAAATCAGTCCTTGATCTGAGGAGGGCTTAAAATGGCCACAATTCATTTGTGATTTATTTATTTTTTTTTAATATAATGATGGCTTTTGTTAGTGTATGAGGTGTGTGGAGTTCAGGACTTAGCTGCTCTTAGGCTTTAGGAAACATTTATCACCATGGCGATTGAAGGCTGCTGTACAGGTTCATTTGAACACTTTTCTAGTGACTCCTGCCAGGACTGAGACTCTATGGCAAGTTACTTCAGTCCCCCTGCATACAGGTATATGTATACTCTTCCTTCCCTTAAATTGCTTCTTGACTTGGTATTTGCTCCTCAGGAAGCTCACTGCTTGTGCTGATTTCTTACATCTCTGAGCGATGGCAGTGCCAAATGTTCATCTTGCTCAGGGACTCTCCTTCAAAGAGTCTTTGTGAAAGATGGTCCTTGTGGAGTAGATTGCAGCTTTTTTATCAGTTAGATTTGAGACTGGGGCACTCCAAAGCATTGTGGTAAATGCTGTCAGTATTGCTTGGCTTAGCAAGTGGCTGTAGACCCTCCACTTCAGGGAACTTGCAGTGAGCTTGAAGTGATCCTAAATCCGATATGAATTATCTTGTCATCTACACTGGGCTTCTCCTAGGGCTTGTGGGACAGAATGTCTTCTGTTTGCCTGGGGTAGGTGTGGTGGGAGAGGGCAGTGGAGCACTGGCGGCGAGTGCCTGGCTTATGGAGTCAGGGCTTTGGCTAGCTGTAAACTGCAGTCACAGGGGTGACACGCTAGCTGTCTTGTGTGGTTGTGTCAACCCCAGCTTGCTGGCAGAATTAGTTCAGTCAAAGCTGGAGTGCTCTGAAAAGCCCTTCAGATGTTGCTCTGTGCAGCGATGCTCAGGACTGCATGCTGTTGCCTTTCCCCCATTTCATCCCCTACATGCAGTGGAGTCAGCAGTGTTTGAATGTGGGAGATGGAGGATATAGTGTGTAGAGCAGATGGATAGAGCAGGGCTCAGGCTGGAATGCAGGAGGAGATACTTTGCTGCTGGTTCAGACTGTCTCCTGAGCAGTAGGATGCTCCAATGCTGCCTAGGGCTGGGGGGTTGGCAGCTGTATCTGATCTGCCCCTGCCTTGCCAGCACCGCAAAATGAAGCCACATTTTGCTTAGGGTCCCACTTTGATGTGGCAGGGAGAGCTGCAGAGTGGGCACTGCTCTGTCCTCTTGCTGCAGGAGACCCATGGAGAGGAAAGGAGCAGGCAAAAGGAACACTCAAAGCAGTAAAAACAAACCATTGCTTTAGAAAAGAAGAAAAGGTAAGCCTTACAGCATTTCCAGTCTCCAAACCTTAATATTTCTATGGAAACGAGTGCAGCAGGAGGTTTAATGTCAGTCTCTGATCTGGTGGGGTTGAGTAGATTTTAAAAATGTTTGTCCTTCCCCACATCTTCCATCCTGGATCAGCTGAATACACGTTGCTGCATATCACAAATGCAAGGTTAAAACCTGCATTCCTGGTTTCTGACTCTCCATTAAGTCCTAAGTACTCTCTGGAGGATTGGCAACCATCTTTCATCTGTAGTTTTTTACTTGCTAAGGTACATTTCATTCACTCTGACACTTACTGATAATGCCCTGTCCTATAAATGCCACTCCTGTGACACTGTGCTTCTCGAAGGATGGTTGTGACTTTGTATCAGGCCATGGAACTTTCAGTGCTGTGGTACATCTTTATGCCCAGTAAAGTTACATCAAGGACACTCTTTGCCTTCAATGGAGTTAAGATTTGAAGTCTTTACACTTGCTTTAGCCTTTGTTTCAAAGGAGATCCATAATGTCTTTAATCTTCAACAGTGAACATAATGTGGCCTATTTAGGTAGTAGTCTTCTTGATTTTTGCGTGGCCAGAGGACTATGCCTGGTTATATATATGCAGCTATTTACCATTGTCATATAAAAACAAAAACAAAAAACCCCAAAATAAAACAGACAAAAAACCCAAAACAGACAAAAAAGAAAAGAAACCTATGTTTTCTCTGGTTTCCCTCCATTTTTTTTTTTTTAGTAGGAGCTACTAGAAGTGGCTTCAAGACAACCGATATAAAAGTTCAATTTTATGCCAGAGTAGCATTCTCAGATGCTAGCAGAGTAGTGGTAATAAAAAATAACTCATTTTGACTTATGCTGAATCTTTTCCAGCTCCTAACAAAGGTGTTAAGAAAATCTTATTTTTATGTACAATCTTAAAGCACTTTTGTGAAGTACAGTATTCTTTTGTCTTCCTGGTTTCCTTTTCTTATCTCCCTTACTGGGGTTTGCAGTCTCAAATTTATATATTTCCCAGCTGCTGAATATAACTTTGATCTATGCTTTGGATCTGTGGAGCTTTTAATCCCTTTTCCACTGAGTTAAAAGCTTGTTTGCTGTTGAATGTGATACGTAGTTATAGGTTATATGATCTTCACCAGTGGCTCATGTGTTGCACAAAGATGGCATATTGTGAAAAACTCTGATAAAATGTCCCCTTGTTCATTTTCCTGACTGCAACTCAAACTCAGCTTGGGAGTAAGTCAGTCATTTGCTCCTGTGCAGACTACTGATACACCTGTCCTCTGCTGTTATCTATACCGAGGTAACTCTCTTGCTTTATTTCAATTATTAACTCATTTCTTTGTGATAGTTTTTTTTGAGGCTACCAAGCGGTTGAGTATTTCAGCCAGTGCAGCAGGCTTTCTGCCTTCCAATTCTGACAACATTTGCAATGTTTTCCCTTTTCATCCTCTTAAAAGATGGGGATCAGTTTTTACAGCCTGCACGTTTATTCCTCTTTGATGTCTTGAAGCTCAATAATGTATGCCTTGCTTGTGCAGATCTTCTCTTCTGTAGTGGCTGCATGTTCCACCTCCGGAGAAATGATTTCTGCAGCTCTCAATTCTCCAGGCTGTGTTGATGTAGCTGCACATGTGTAACTGTGTTTAAATATCTTCTGAAAGTTGTTCTTCCTGAGGTTTTGGTGTTGCTGTTTGCTTTCTGGATTCTGAGTAGTTTATTTGGAAGTCTCCCATGCTTGTCTCCTGGCCTCTTGTAAAAATGCAGTCCACTTTTTACGAGGTCAGTTAAGACAGTATTGTTGTAGGTGTAAGCTTTAAAATAACAAAAGAAGGATGGGTGGTTTTGTAGCTTAAAAGGACTGATCTGGGATGCAGATTTGGTGTGCTTTGTCACTGTGACATAACTTCCTGATGCAGTCTTAGGTAAATGATGTGATCTGAGGTTTTCCTTTTATACAACCAGGATAATACATTTCTTTTGTCTTCTCCAAGTTTATTGGGTCATTTATAACGTGCTCATACAGTGCTCAACAGAATTAGACCCTTACCTCAAATGGGGCCTCTAACTATTGCTATGATACCAGTGATAACAAACAGCACAGATTTAGAGTTATAATGAGCTAGAAAGGAAGGAGCGGCCTGTATAGTAAGTCCACACATTTCTAATTCCCAGTTTTGGAGTTGCTTCAAATCCTATTTCAGCTTTACTGGGATGAAAGCACTTTACACTTTGGGGTGCTTCTTTCTGTATTGTATGTACTTCCTGGGACTGCAGGGTGATGAAGTATGGACAATCTCCAGCCAACTGTCAAAAATAGAAACATATTAAATAATAATTCGTCTCCCAGATGAGAACACAAGGATCAAAATAAGATAAAGAGCAGTGTTTGCCTCTCCACAGCCAGAGACAAGTGTAGAAGGATGCTGCTGCTTTCACAGCAACAGGTTGCCTCGATACTTTTCAGAGAGTGGGGACAGCATTTGTCGTTATTTCAGCTCATCCCATCTGCATTGCCCAGTTGAATACCATTATAAACATGCATTTTAAATGCTGTTTGTCTGGCAGCCTAGAGCAGTTTTGGCTCAGGTGAAGAATCACAACTGTGAAGTGGATGAGTCCTTACTGTCACGTTGCTCCGTGTGTCACTGCAAAGCAGCAGTGTCTTTGTCCTAATTGCTGAAGACACCTTTCCTCTTTCCAATTAAGTTCTTACCTGATACCTTGATTGCTCTATTTCTGACGCTGATAATTTTGTAACTCCTAACAAGCCCTGACTGAACAGTTAGCAAAGCCACTCTTGGGTGTGAGCCCAATGTTTCTTAACCACCTTGGGCTTTTATTCCCTTTTGCATAGTGGAATTTGTAGGTAGGGAGGCTTTATTTGTCATTGTATCACCAAATTGTTAGGAGGGTGACAAGACTGCAGTAACTCTTCCTAGGCAATTATGTATGAAGGGTTGTCAGTATCAGTATGGGAAGTTAAAAGCCTTAATTTTCATTTGGAATTGAAACTCTAATGAATTTTTACTCCCACAGCTCATAAAGACCTTGTTTGAGCCTCAAGTTGACCAAGAAAAAGGGGAGGGGCTCTTTTATTGCAGACCTTTTTGTGCAAGATTTTTATGAAAAAGAAGATTTATGAGTCACTGTTCTTTCTGTAAAAGATAATTACTGGAGTACAAACCTCCAAAAAGTGACATTTTATGACTTCGCCACTAGCCACTCCGTGTGAGCTTTTGCTTTCTCTCTTTTCAGTTAGTTCAGTTAAACAACATCTTGGTTTGAAAGGGCTAATTATAGTCCTGTTTGTTGTTTCCCTTATACACTAAATGTTTTGTACATGGAAAGCTAAGCAGTGGGCAGAGGGACAGAAAGGATCACCCCAAATGAATGCAATTTAATTATTTCAAATGATGGGTGTAGATCATGTGGGGTTAAGTGGATTGTTGTACTCAGTCACATCCATCACTCACAGCATAGTAAGGAAGAGAAATTGGATCACGCAAATCCTTTTGTTAACCCTAGGAGCATAATTAAGTTCCTCTGGAAATTTGTTCTTTAAAAACACATTACTCTAAAGAACAGTGTTGTTTAATCTGTGCTGAAATGTAAAGCTATGTGTTTATCCACTTCTGTGTATTTGTGGGGTTTTTTCCCTGTAAGTAAAGGGAGCATTTTGTAACACAGTAGCATCTGCTGCCTAATGCAAGCGAGAGTGAAGGTAGGTTTGTACCTAGAGGTGGCACATGCAGGTCATAGTCCTGCTTTCGCTCTGCAGCAGCAGGTCAAGAATGAACAATGGTAAGCAATCCAGATCTTCTCCGTTTTTGGGGATCCACCTGGGATACCTGAAGGGCATCTTCTGTTCAAAGTACAGGTGCTCAGCACTTTCAGAGTATTAAGTATTCTGAATGTAATTCAGACTTTGCTCTTGGAAGTATCTGAGGTGACTAACTAATTTCCTTGGCCATGAGGCGTTGTAGCTGTGAGGGTGTGAAAGTGCTGGTGCAGAGATGTAAACGCTCTCTGTCCATTACAGTGTAGGTCCAACAAGCTTTCTGATCTCACAGCTGTGGAGAGTCCTGCAGGATGAGAAATGGATCACATAAACAGCAGCTGATGCAGTTGTTGGTGTGGCTGCTATTTTTCCTTTCAGCTTTTTTTTTTTTTTGGCAGTTTAAAGTGAAGCAAATGTAGGTTTTGGGAAATGCTTGGAACTTACCCTGTTAAAGGTCATGAATTTGACCTTTTCTTTTTAAATGAGAGATTTCATATCTGGGTTTAAACCAAAACCATATCAAATACAGACACACAGAGTTTTTCTGCTGAAAACATCATCTGTAATGCCAAAGGGAAGGCCTGGGCAGCATGGAGCATGTGGCCTGGCATGGGGGGTCATGGAGGTGCCCATGTCCTGCACCTGGTGCAGGAGCATACAGAGCAAGAGGGCAGCTGGGAGGAGAACTTCTGTCAAGCTCAGATGAAGCTCTCATGCAGGCTTTGTGCTGAACTGGGTGGGAAGGTGTCATCATGGAAGGTGAGGAGTGGGCAGCAAGAGTTAATTGCCTAGCTCAGGATGGAGTTGGAGACTACTGCCAAGGGGTGTGGTAGCAGCCCGAGAGAAAAGATAGAGTAAAAGAGTCCATGTGGTTTGGGAGTTAGCTGTTACTTTTAACAGCCCATTTCATTGAACTGGATTGAACTCCCTCCAGTACAGCATTGATGATGGTGCCTGGAGCTATGAAGATTGTATTTTGATCAGCAAGTCAAAAGCAAGTCTGCCGCTTATTATGAATACGGTTTCAGAATTGCAAGCAAAGGGGATCCCAGGATAATAATGGACAGAAAAAGTTGCCTGAAGGAACCAGTTTCCTTGATAAATGCTGGAGGAAGTATAGACCTGAACTTTGCACTCCTTCCTCTCTCAGCTTTTTTAACAATGTGCAAACAGATCTAGTACTTGAGTTCTGAACCTATTGAAATCCTAAGTAGGCATAATGCAAGGTGGCAGGAAAAACAATAATGGTGGAGTTTTGAAAGTATAAATGGTTCAGTTGTAGATGTGTGGGATACATGGGAAAAAAAAATAAAAGCAGCATGTATGTCCTGTGCTGTATATTGTTGACCCAGTTGGTTATCCAATGATGAAGTCTGATCTGTATGTTTTGAATGACAGTTCTGGCTCCTGAAGTGCTTTTGATTAGATTAAGACAGTGTAGTAAACATTAATGGTGCATGAAAAGCCACTGCTGGATTTGCAGTAATATGTACTTTTCTGCCTTAGAACAGCATGAATAATACTTTATGGTTGTATAACTCCTTCCAGACAAGGAGTCTAGGAGTGCTTTGTAAACGCTAATGAGTTTGGCCTCATAGCATATTTATAAGCCTGAGAAGTAGCATTATTCCCCTTTTTTATGGTTTGGATGTTGACTAGCCTAAGTATGCAAAGAGCAGGCAACAGAGCTTTCATCTTCCTACCCTCCATCCTGGACCTTATCTGCAGGACTCGATAGGCTTTCTAAGTGTGTCTGAGGCATGCTCAGAAATTTACTGCAAATTCAATCCAGCAAAAGGGTTGGGTTTTTTTTTTTTCAAACCTCTGGGTATCCTTTGTAAAGCAAAAAGCATTGTAATTATTTGATGGTAATTTCTTGCTCGCCTTTTCGTTCTACAGCAGCAGAGATTGAAGCTAATCCTCTACTGGAATGAAATCAGTTCAGGCATTATGAATATCGTTGCCTTGCCCAGAACAAAGAGGCTAAGCTAATGTGAATGAGAACTCCTGTTATCTTTACATGGGAGTTGCAGGTGGGTAAGGAATGTGAGGTCAGCAGGGATTGGGAGCAGATAATTGCCTATGTCAAAGGGCAATGAGAGTGATGCCTGTGAAAAATGCCTTGCAAAGTAGGTGGGATCAGGCACTGTGATGGGCAAACAGATTTTTTCTCTCTAGCAGCTTCTTCAGATGTCCATCCCAGAATGTCTTCATTATTTGTACAGATTTATGTAATGGGATATTCTGCAATGTGAGCATTGTGTGGGTTGTAGATAAATTTTATAAATAGTTTTTGTGCAAATTTAATGTTTGTGTTAGTGAATTTAGTGTTTAGTCTGGCCAACTGCCAAAAAGACTGTTCTAGAGGGACAAGTCACTCTTTAGCTGTAGGGTAAGCGTCCACAAGCAAACATTTCACATGCTGCTTTCATGTTCCTAATCTGAAAAGCTGTTTCCAAATCTCAGTGCTTTTTCATGGACTGGAGACCTGTGAGGTTCCCAGCAAGAAGTCTGTAAAGTTGTGGTGATCTTCATGATGTGGCCATGTGTCTATTAGTAGAGCTGGTTGTTAGAAAGAGCACCATTTGTGGTTTGAGTTCGAAGGGACCTTTAAAGGTAATCTAGTCCAACCTCCCTGCAATGAGCAGGGGCATCTTTAACTGGGTCAGGTTACTTGGAGCACCATCCAACCTCATCTTGATCGGTTCCAGGCATGGGGCATCTATCAACAATCTGGGCAACCTGTGACAGTGTTTCACCACCCTCATTGTCAAAAATTTCTGCCTTACATCTAGTCTGAGTCTACCCTCTTTTAGTTTGAAACCTTTACCCCTTGTCCTGACACTACAGGCCCTACTGAAAAGTCTGTCCCCATCTTTCTTATAGGCTCACTTTAAGTACTGAAAGACTTCAAAGTCTCCCCAGAGCCCTCTCTTCTCCAGGCTGAGCAGGACCAACACTCTCACCCTATCTCCACAGGAGAAACGTTCCATTCCTCTGATCATCTTTGTGGTCCTCCTCTGGACCCACTCCAACAGGTCTGTGTCTTTCTTGTGCTGGGGACACCAGAGCTGGACACAGTACTCCAGGTGGAGTCTCACCAGAATGGAACAGAGGGAGAAAATCACGTCCCTTGACCTGCTGTCCTTGCTTCTTTTGATGCAGCCCATGACATGGCTGGCTTCCTGGGCTGTAAGTGCACATTGCTGACTTATATCCAGCTTTTTATCTGTGAATATTCCCTCTTGGCCCAAAGTGGTCAAGCCAGGAGACTAGGGGACTTCCGAAGCTGTTTTTTGAGCTTCAGGTTGGGTAGGATAGTTACTGTAGTAGAAGTTCGGTGGTGAGGATTGGAAACAGGAGAACATACCTGTATTTTCTACAGTAGTTTTATTAGAAAAAACTTGTAGAGTTCCCTGGGAAGATTTACATGTAGTTGATTATTATTTTGTTGGCACAGAGGAAACTGCAATAATAAGCTACTTGGCACTTGAAAAAAGGTACAGAATTTCTTTTTTCCAGAGGCAACTGCTTTGTTTATTCTCTGTTTCCACATACAGATCAGACTTGTCTCATAGTTTGAGATGTTACTGCACTAAAGGAGGCCATTTTAGAGACTTTTTACATCCAGTTACTGAGTTAGACAAAGGATGAATTTGGCTTGCAGTCTTCTGCTACGTGGGTTATGACCACGTGAACACAAAGAGAATTGTTTGATTTCTTTCAAATTGATGCTAAACAATTGAATGGCAGCTGGGGTCATAAGCAGAAGGAAGGAAAGAGTTGAAGTGTGTGATTATGTGCATTACCTAGATGATTTCTGGAAGATAGTCTCTGGGACATCAATATTCCCCTTCTACCATGACATCCACAGACCCAGAGGTATGAGAGCTGTACTACACCGTGTGTTCTGGCACTGAAATTGTGCTCAGTGTATTGCTGAACTTCTGGTGTGCATCTCACTGAATTAAATGGCATTAAAGCAGTTGGTTGCTCCATATGACTGGCCTGTGTGGTTAGTTTGATTCTGGTATATTAAATGCTATATTGACGTGACTTTTTTCCTTATCTGCCAACTATTGGAATCCAACTTAGCTTTAGCAGTTCAGCAGAGAACAAAGGCTTTTCTGAAATGCTGTTTGCTCATGGCTACAAATAACAAACCTCAGGTGATTAGCAAGAGGTTTTGGCAAGTCATGCAGATCCTCAGAGTATTTCAATATGTGATGTGGCATCCTTGTAGAGCTGGGAGCTGGAGCATCCTATATAGAGGCTCTTAGTTGACTGTGCAGTGCTTAATCTTTCTAATAGAGCCCATAATGTGTAGTGAAAGATCTAGATAATGCAAGAAAACAGTTATTTATCTAGGATTAGCCTACATAAAACATTTACATTGAGAAGAAACTAGGCCACAATACCATTATTTTCTAAATGGTGATGATGAATTGTGACCTGATCCAAAGTCTTTTGAAGTCAAAAGAGCTTTTGTAGTTTCTTCAGTGAATGGGCTTTGGACCCTGGATGTTGGCTTAGTACTAGAGTCTGTATCTACCAGTGTTCCTGTTGCCAAGAGGAAAGTGTTAGTTTAAAAAAAAAAAAAGGAAAATCAACTTCAGCCCCCCAGGCACCCAAGCATACCAAATAAGCAGAGTGCAATTAATACTGTATGTATAACAAACTCTCAGGTTGGCTAGGTATCACTGCCCCATTAGGAAGAATAGTTTGCCTGCTCTTCCAAATCCATGCTCTGTTAGTGATGCACAAGGCATTTTCCTGATGATTTATTATGGTAGGAGCTACAGAGTAATCCTTGGTAAATAGATTTATACATGTGACACTCTGCTGAATGGGAGATTTATACTTGGCTATGCCATTGCTGCTTATTACCATATGATGTTTCATTGAATGCAATTATATGTCTACCTCTACTCTTTAAAATCGAGAAAGGATTCACAGTGTTACTATCTTCTGCTAATCAGAGCCTCACAAAGAAGCACTTTCCAATGTGATGGGTGGGGTTTGTGAGTGGTGTCCGTGGTAGGCCTGGTAGTGTGAAGGAAGCTGGGTTTTAGCTGTTAATGAGGCTTGTGGTACTGTTATGCTGAAGGTGGTCTAGAATTTGAGCATGACTTTGCCAGCTGCCTGAACTCTGTCACAGAGTTTTGCGCTGCAGCACTGACCTGGTCTTACAGGCTGTTAGTTGGGAAGGTTCTTGTAACTCCTACAGGTCTTAGAGGACGTGTAGGTCTTTCCTCTTGATAAATTTAGTTTAACATTCTGATTACACCAGATGAAGATCAGAACAGAGTATTTTCTCTAACATTAGCAGAAAAATTTAGAGTTTTATTAGCTGGTATTTTCCACCTTGTTTCTTTGGTACAGATTCTACTATTTATTGCTACTCTCTGCTACATTTTTAATCAGAAAACATTCTCATGACACTAAAATAATTTCCTTCCCCCTTTGGAAATCAGTATGATTTAAAATCTTTTCAAAACAGTAGCTTAAAGCAACGGGATCTGCTAGGTGTTTTACTTAGTATAGACCTTTTGGAAGACACCCTGGCTACACTGAGGTCTGTGGCAAAACTTCCTTTGGCTTTGGAAGGACTAGGGTTTCCCTTCTTATTTTCCATTTGCCCATAACTTTTTGTTCCTGGCTAGTGCCTATTACATCTTTAATGGTTTCATTTCAACGTGGCTTTTAGAAACAGTGACCTTTTTTTTTGTCCCTGGTCAAGCCCTGTGTTGCTGCACCCTTGTGCACCGAGACCTCATTCATAAACATTTCTCTGAACATGGCTCTTTATCCTGTGTCCAGGGATGCGAGAGAATCCCCAACAATAGCGAGGCTGAGACAAAAGCAGCCATTGTGGAGGGGGCACCAGGGCGGGAGCGCAAAGGGGCCCAGGAGCCTCGGCAGGCTGGGACCATTGTGCCCATAATTGGATTTCTGCTGGTGGTGGCCAGGCAGTGGGAGCAGGAGCGGGGCCTGCTGGGGCAGACGTGCCTGCCTCAACAAACCCAGCAGTGATTGGAGGAGGCATATGACCTTTAAAGCCCGTGTTGTTGAGCGAGACCTAATACAGCACAAATGCACCAGGTTGCAACTTTATTAGTGATTAGACACAGAGATAAGCTTCAGCTCATTGCCTAATCTGCAGAGCCTAATTCCAGGCATTGAAGCCAGGGATGCTGATGCAGGCTGAGCGCCTGTTCAGTCTGAGTGAGCAGGAGCAACTGCCGACAATAGGATAGGGAATTTCTGGATGACCTGGGTCTAGGGCAGGTTCTGATCAGCCTCTGCTGTGAGGGTGCTGGGACAGAGAGGCAGGCACTGAAAATAAGGAATGGACTTCAAATCCAGGTTAACTTCTCTGGTGGCTGATCAGAAGAGTATTCACAGTGAGCAAGGGTTGTTTTTTTCCAGACAAATATATGATGCAGGCTACATCCCAAAGGAACTTGTTGAGTGGAGTGTTTAAGGGGGAAACAAACTCTTCCTTATTACCATTTTTCTGTCTGAGGCTGTTCCTGGGTAATCTGGAGGTATTCTGAGTTCTTCTCCTCTTCTTTTGGATAGGGTTCCTTTTCCTGTGGCCCAGGTTAAAGACTTAGATGGGTTTGGCCCATGATTGATCCATGCTGGATGTTTCAGGCTGTGGCCTGAATCCTGCTAATATGTCTGCATGAATGATGGTGGAAAATGTTAGAGGTTGCAAGCAAAGATGAATTGCCATAGGCCAAGGGTTAAGACAGCAAAGCAAGTTTGATGCTGTGGTATGCTCTGTTATTGGATTTCCTCCAAGGATTGCTCTTTGAGGAGCTTTCGCCTCACGGCATGCTGCAGAGACCTGCTCCTTGGTGCCATCCTTTAAACATAATGTTGGAGCCTCCAGTTGGATTGTATACAGATTTTGGTCTGTGTTACAAATATATGCATTGACATGTTTGGCACATTCACTCTGCAAATCCAGACAGGCCCATGCAATCCTGACTCTTAAATCCATGGCTTGGAAATCTTCCTTCAAGAGCCACTGCAAAGTTCCTTATCCTGGACTCTCTTGGGTGGCATCTGCCTTGTCTTCAGACCCACCTGGACAACTACACAGTTATGATATAAGAAACCAACTTACTAATAGCCTAACTGAACCCTCTTAACTTTGTTGATCATAGGAGCTCTTTTTGACCTTTATTTGGGCAAACTGGTATTAAGCTAATCCCATCTGATCTCTAGGGCTCATAGGGTGACTTATTTTATTTTTAATACTGTAGAATGTTGTTGTTAAAGTTACTGCATCTCACTGGCTTTGTCCCTTAGTGTTAAAAATGTTAACTAATGTTAAATTCTCCAGTGGTCCATTCAGAACTGAGTAGTGACCTGGCCAATGCTGAACTGTATACAGGTGAAACCTCGGTAGGTGCCAAGTCCCTGGGAGAGCACCTTGTTGGGCTATTGTGTCAACTTCTGTGCAGCTTTGCGTTGTTTTCCCTTTTATCACACAGCCAGGGCTTGTTGTCTGTCTGTCTTTTGCCTCCAGAGTTTTGGAGAGGAGCCACTGACTTCCTTTTCATTCCAAGGAAGCTCTGCATTAACTAGTCCTGGCTTCTGGCTAAAAAGGTGTGAATCTGAAGAGGAAGTTTCTGTTGCTTTGAGCAAACCTGGGCCTGGGCCTGGTTTTGTGAAGTCAAAATCCGTGAATAGCAAATGATACAAAAGGCATGTCTGATGCCAGGTGGCATGTCCAGGGCCATTGGGGATCTTCCCTGCAGGAGTAAAATAAGTATTATTCCACCAAGTTGTGTTTCGTGCATCACCTTCCCTCAGGGTAGGATTAAACTTGGTTCTGGGGGATGCTTGGAGGGTGTGAAGCGGGAGCTGAAGTAGGGAGAGGTGGCTCAATCCGCACCTCTGTTGCTTGTCTATGGTGAGCAGTACTCATGAAGGTTTCCAGTACTGATGCAAGTTTTGGCTTTGCACATCTGCTGGTTTTGTTTTCTGCTTGCACCTGATGCAGCTGGAGCATGCTTCGCTTTGGAGCAGTGTTACTGCTGCAGTAGGCACCCTCTATGCTATACACTTCTGCTGGGAGCTGATCAAAGTAGGATTGGACCTAAAGCCTTAAGAAAAGCCTAAAGCTTTCTTCAGCAGAAGAGGAGAACTCCTTGTTTGCTCTGCTGGCATGAAAGGTGGTAGTGTGACTTCTTCCCATCCGCTTCCCATGGTGGTAAGAACAGCTCAAGCAATAGATAACTTGAGATTATTTGTATTTGCCTTGTTAGATGGCATCAGGAGGAGGCTAACTGAGCAGTGTGCTCTTCACCACCTGCTGGCATCTCCTCAGTACAAGCCAGCAGTGTTGCCATCTTCTGCTGAGCAGCTTCTTAACCACCCGTGGTGATGGGGCTCCTGGGGCACGCTGTGGGGCCGAGGGAATACTTTGTTCACTAATCTCCAGACAGCATGGCCTTAGTTAAATAAATCCATGCCTATAGCCAGCTTTCAGGGTCTTATTATAATATTAATTCAGTTGAATTCCTAATTAGAGACCAGTGGTTTTGTGTGGGTATTGGAAGCTGGAGTAACTTTCTTAGGGTGGAGCAGTCATCCACTGAAAGCTACTCTGGGGACACAGGCTGAAAGGAGATCAGAATATAAAAAAAGATACCTGTAAAATAAAACAGCTGTTTAAAATGTGTTATAAAGCTGGTGTATTACTTCATACCAGCCATGACGTGGAATTATTATTTTGCTTGAATTTTTGTGCAGCATCAGCAGGAGAACTCTGTAAACACTTCCATAGATGAATAGAATCATAGAATGGCCTGAGTTGGAAGGGTCCCACAAGAATCATCGAGTCCAACTCCTGTCTATGCACAGGACAACCCCAAAAGTCACACCAGATGTCTAAGAGCATTGTCCATAAGCTTCTTGAATTCTGTCAGGTTTGGGGCTGTGCCTACTTCCCTAGGAAGCCTGTTGTAGTGCTCAACCACCCTCTGGGTGAAGAACCTTCTGATATCCAACCTAAACATATCCAGGCAGAGCTTCATGCTGTTTTCTTGGGTTCTGTTGCTAGTCATGAGAGAGATCAGCTCCTGCCCCTCCACTTTGCTTTGTGAGTAAGGGATAGGCTGCAATGAGGTCTCCCATTCTCTGCCTCCAAATACTAGGGAGGACAGTTTTCAAGCCTAAAGTTGGTGTTATTTCTTTGGGTTATGTGACGCTGCTTCAGGTAATTTGAATTAAGATTAAAAAAAGACAGCTTTCAAGAGAGAGAGTATCGAAGGCAAGCCCTACCTGACCCCTCAATACCTGAGAAGAAATCTCAGCAATATCCCTCTTTTAGCTTTCAGGGTTAGATAGGTCTAGAACAAGCAGAACTATGATTACAGTGCATATATTTTTATTTTGTAAATTGGAAAAAATAATGTGTCCACACTCTGCACTGTATCCTGGCTTAGACTGATGATCTCTTCAATTTATGTTGCCTCTTCTGTTCAAAAGGGCTATGTTGCAAGGGTGTAGTTCAGGGAGTGTTTGTACATGTGTTTTTGTGTTGGTGTTGCGCTCTATCATTGCTCTAAGGGACCTCTGGAGGAATGTGATACAATAGTTAATGCTGGCTATGCTGTTAAATAATAGCTCTTTCAGGAAGGAAGTGAAGAATAATTTATGTACAGGAAAACAGAGCAGGTATACAGAGAACAATAAAACTAGATAAGCTGTGATTTCATTAAAACAGTTGAACCAGCTCCTACAGCAAAAATTTGCTTGGGCTTTGTGGTGTCTACTGGTGCCCTCCTGGATGCCACCAGTGGTGACAGCTCTGGCAGGATGGATGGCTGGGGCTCCAGGAGCTTGGGCACTTGGAAGGACACGACAGGGAGTGGGCCCGAGCCCAAGGGTTGTTCAGCCAGTGGTTAGCACTTGCAAACATGCACCCATTTTCCCAACTGCAGTGTTCTTGCAGATGCATTGCAAAAATCCCACAAGAGAGAGGGTGCTATCCCTGAAGTAGAATTTTGGAGTGAGGGGCATTGCTGAAGCTTGTTTATCCTGGGCATAGACTATAAACTGTGACCTGCCTTTTAATTGTACCAGTACATCCATTCTTGTCTAGATTTGTGCATTAGCCTACTTAAATTAACTGCTGGATACTCTCAACTTTCGTTTGGATAGCTTTCCTTTTGTATTTAAATGTAAACAAATACTGATCTAGTAGATTGGGCTCCATCTGGGCCATGGGGCTGACCAGGAGGCTGTGCCATGGCTATGCTCCTGTGAGCTCCTCAAATAAACAGAAACATCCTCAAGGGCTACTGGGAGAACTCCCCCACTGTTCATTTTAAAAGTAACCTATAAGTCAAAACATATCTCTGGCCTTCCTCCCTTTGGCATTCCACTTTTGAGGGGGCTTTACTTCTGCAGTGCATAGACAAAATGTCATCTTTTGATTACTCCTTGCCTTTAGTCATAGAGATGTATTATTTAAGCGTAAATACATTCGCATGAGAAGTGGCATCCTGAGTCTAAGCTGTTAGGAAGCCATCACTCCTTATCTTGTCAGAGAAACTTCTTACCCCTTCTTCAGGCTTCCCCTGAGTCCCCCCTGAGCCCTAGCCCTTCTCTCCACATTTCACACATGTGGTGGGACTGCCCCCCCTCGACCTCCCAAAAACCTCTCAAGCAGGGAATACATGAAAGCAAAGAAATCCCCATCACATTCTTGTAAAGAAGCAGACCACCTATGTGATAGGGCATCTGGGCATGTAGGTCAGCAGCATGTTTTGAGAACGTGGATTACCTGTGAGGGGGCTGCACTTTACATTCGCATACAGTGGGGGACCAAGTAATGCTATCTGGTACCGCAGGCTGCGGCACCACTATCGCTTTTCTGCTGAAGTTCAGATGGTAATTTTAACCATGGGAAAACATTTTTTCTCTTTGAAGAGCATTGTTAATCACTCGAAGTCTCCTCCCTTGTTCCTTAGCTGAGTGCATCAGCCCTTGATCAGATTGCGGGGAGCCCATGATTCCCCAGGCATCGTGGGAGGGGGTTCCCACTGTGGGGATGGAGGCATAGGGCAGAGGGGGCTGGCATCGCTTGTCTTCTGAGTTTGGATCTTGTGGGTGTGCTGGTTTGTGATTGTGGGGGCAGGAGTGTGAAAAACACATTTGAATTATTTTTGGGTCAAATGAACCAACATTTTAGAAGAGGCTTTTTGAAATTCACAAATTACAGTTATGTCAAGAAACTACTAATTGCTTGCAGTTTTCCCTCTACCCCTTCTCACCTCCCTGAGTATCTGTGTTCCATCACTGAATAATATTCCACCTCTCTAGAAATGTAGTCAAATGTGCTTGCATATATTTCAATGGAAACATCATTACAGTAAAAATAAGTAGTTTCTTAGGTACTGCCAGATGTTATTGGCAGAGGGGGGAAATCTGCACTTTAACAGATCCTTGGCTTAATAAAGAAGTGAAAATGATTCCTGGTATCTTAAGGTTGGTTATTTTTTTTAAAGCTGCCCCTGCTCACAGAACAATGCAAATTCACTCTAAAGAACTTGCATTTCAATAGCACTGTCTTGTTTCTTTTTTTTTTTCCTTCTTCTTTTTTTTTTTTTTTTTCCTCAGTACTGGGATGAAGGAGATCTGATAATGCAGTCCAGGGTGGAAAACCTCGATAACTTGAGCTGCTAATATAAAACAACATATTGTGTTGCATTGGAAGATAAGGCTACAAAGGTGTGGTGCTTTTTTTTGTTTGTTTGTTTTTGGTGAGGTTTTTTCCCTCGAGGCAAGAGTTGTGTCTGGTTAGCACAAAGTCAAAGGAGGGTGTGGGTGTGAGTGTATGTGTGTGAAATTCATTGCTGGTGAACTGGTACCCCTGATGAATGCATGCTACCTGGCCACAGATCCTTTTATAGATGTTATAAATAGAAGGTCTCACCTAGAAGGTGATGAATGATGGTAGGAAGCTACTCTTGAGATTAATGTAATATATTTTTGAAGTTCTCTGTCTTTTGTCTGAGCTCCTGGAAACTGTTTCTACCAAACACCTTTCCAGACCCAGGGAGGGTATGGAAATCCCCACCAGCAGCCTGGTGCATGGAAGACGTGCTGCTTGCCCTTAATTTTAAAAACAAACCCCTTAAACCCCAACAAAATCAGAGCTTGTGCCTCTTCAAACAAAAGGCAGGGCTGCAGGAAAGGGTATGCTGAGAATCCGACCCTAGGAGCACAAAGCCAAAAGGGCAGCAGCAAGAGCAGGGTTATGGCCATCCCAGCATGGTGCTTTCCAAGCTGTTTGTTCAGTTGTTGTTTAATTAAAAGCTGGGGTGGTTGCAGGCACATTGTTATTTATTTGTGCTGGTAGAAGCTCCTTTCTCTAGGAAATGGAAGTTTATGTTTCTGAGAAGGATTCAGTGTTGGAGAAGCATTGTTGCCTTGCTAAAAGACTGTCTTGTACCATTGCCTGCTCTTCAAGGGTGTTGGTCCCAGTCTTCTTTAGTGGACTAGCTCCATTAATACTCTCGCAGCTACAAACCCCAAAATGATGTTGTTTAATTAGAGTTATTTATCATAGAGTCACAGAATCATTTAGATTGGAAAAGACCCTTAAGGTCATCGAGTCCACCTGTTAATGTAGCAGTGCCGAGTCTACCACTGAACCATGTCCCTGAGTGCCATGTCTACATGTCTTTTAAATACCTCCAGGGATCATGACTTAACTGCTTCCCTGGGCAGCCTGTTCCAGTGCTTGATAACATTCAGTGAAGAATTTTTGTTTCCTAGTATCTAGTCTAAACCTCCCCTATGCAACTTAAAGCCATTTCCTTTCATCATAAATATGAACATCTCTTTCTAATATGAAGTAGATACCCAGAAAGCACTTTTATCTGACAAGGGAATATTGTTTCATGTAATTTGCTTTCCCTGGTACAGACCCCAGGTTGGAGTACACCCTCTGTCGTTTGTGCCCCAACCTGACTACTACCGTTTCTACTACAGGCAGGTCAAAGGACCTATCCAGAAATCTTTGTGATCCAGTTAGATCTGGACTTAACTGCATGAGCATTCCCAAAAAGAGATTTTTTCAAAGGGGTAGAGTGCTGTCAATCCATTGATACCAGAGGATTTGTAGATATATTTTACTTCTGTACACCAAGCCCCCTGATCTTGATATCATCCAGGGCTTGATATCATCCAGGGCTTGATATATCCATGAGTTTTTCAGCAAGAATATTCAATTAAAATTCAATGGCATTCTACTGTCTTTAATGATACCCAGGTGGAACGTACAGGCAGGTAATTACACATAATTTCCATGGGTTTTTTTTTTCTGAGGTAGACAACAATCTTAGGATGAATAGCACAGAACAGTCTTGCATTGAATATGCCTTAGTTAATAGAAATGTTAACTACTCTTCCAAGTAAGTCACATTTAAATGTCAAACCCTTGTTATTCATTGCCTGTGAGTAATTTTTCTTGCTTGCGTATGTGTGAATTAGGCCTATGTTTTGAAGTTGTGAAGTATTTGAGGTCATAACTATAAATAGTGAGCGTGCATTGTTTGCCATCAAAAATGAGAAGAAATTCTTGATCACAGGCTGTTTCTTACTGTGTGGTGTTCAAAGGAGAGAGAAGGAGTGCTCTGAAGCATTCACATGGTGCTCTGGGACCTTCTTGAGTGCTGGAGTTTGTAGGTTAGGGCAGATTTTTTACTTTTCATTCTGTATTCCGTTGTTTGTGTAATCTGTAGAGAAACCATCACTGTGTGGGTGTCCTTCCCAGGTGAAGAGCTGTGGATCTAGAGAGGCCACTTTAAAAAAGGTGGGAGACAAATCACGGGCCTTCTGTTCACCTTCCCTTTATATTCACCAGTGTCTTTATCCCATTGCAAAATTATCAGCAAAGAAATGGTTTCCGGCCATTGCATTTAAATAGCTCTTATATGGAAATAAGTGGCAGCAGTTTGAACCCTGCCAGGGCTGTGCTGGCTTGAACTTTTGTTTCCTGACAGTGTTGCTCCTTGTCAGTAACAGCAATGTCACCACCTCAGACAAAGGAGTGTGCCCTGCTGCAGACTGACATGGGCCTTCGGCTGCTGGGTTGTGGGATATGGCAAAGGGGCAGAGCAGGTAGGGCAGGCTGCCTTCTGGCCCAGACTGCTCCAGCCCCTCATGGCTGATGGGGACACTTGGAAGGATCCTCAGTGATGACATTCAGAAAAGTCCTCAATGATGATGCTCAGAAAAATCCTCAGTGGTAATGGTTGGAAAAGCCCTCATGTAAACCAATCCTTGAAGCTATTTATCTGGAGTGGGTGTTGGTTTTTCTTCATTCAGGAATACTTCACATACAGCTTTTACAATTCTAAGAGGTGGAAAGTGAGGTTTTCTTGTGGTGAAGGAGGTGGAAAGGGAAGCTTTTCTAGGAAGCCAGAAGGCAAGTGCCAAACTGCTGCTTTCCAGTTGTGCTTTAAGGCATCATGAGCTGCTGCCAGTGAGACGACTGGTCCATGAAGATGCTGCTGGAGCTATAATTCTCTCGGAGCAGACATCTCATAAGCTTGATCATGGGACTGTGCAAGCACCCAGTGAAAAAGCAAGTTTGCTCTGCTACAGAGCAGAAAGGTTGATTTGTAGAGGAAGCCAAGGAATCAGTTCTGCAGCAGTGGGACCTACAAACCCCTTCGTTGCTGCAAGATAAGACGGGTTGACTCTTGCCTGAGGTGGCTTTCCATGTCCTCCATAGCCTGGTCATTGAAGCTGTCCCAGCTGAGATGGAGGTGCAGGGACTAAATAAGTGCTGTCAGAGTTGGAACCTGGAAATGATGCTCTGCATTCAGACATGCTACAGGGAAAAAGGAACCAGATTTTGGCCTCTCCTTCAAAGTTTTTCTCATTCGTTTCTTCCTCTTCACCATAGTGGACCCCTTTCTAATTTTATTTTCTTTATGGAAGAGACTGGAACAGGGCAGGGGAGAGTGGGCAGGAATGGCAGCATGTGGAGGACTTTGCCTAGGGTTTGAAGCATGCCTTGCTCACACACTGTTCAGTGAATGAAGTTGTGACCACATTTGTGGTGTTGGAGGAAGGCTGCCAGGAGCAAGAGGACTGAGGCCTTTTGCTCCCCAAAGCAGCCTGATTTGAGGGGAGACTGCTGCATGGACTAGCCTCCTCCCCCCTGCCTGGCCCTCTGCCTCTTCTAACATTTGATGTTGGGACCTAGAAAGAGGCCTCTTATTGTTTTATTGCTGGGTTTAGGGCTGCTTCTGGTGCTGTCTTAAGCCTTGTGGCTTTGGAGAAGAGTTAGTCTGTGCTTTAATTAGGCAATTTCTGCTTTGAGCAATAGAGAACCTTAATTCTGCTGCACTGAGGGTCTTGCAATTCAGACATCACAGCTGAAAGAACAGATATTTGAGTCCAAGAATCCATCCTGGGCTGCTCCATTCCTTGGTGCCAGGTAGGAGACAAGAAATTCAATTGGTGTTTCCAATCCCTTCCCATGCTATGGCCCTGAGTGACAACAGAAGAAGAAAATATTCAAGACTTTTCTCCTCTATAATGAAAGAAATGAAAGGTGACCCCCCCCCCCCCCCC